>VXBO01009644.1:631221-691642 GCA_013400135.1 Rhinoptilus africanus
CTCTTCTATCTTTTTTTGCTTTTCTTTTCCCCCCCTTTCCCTCCTTGCTTTCCCTTTTAACTTAAAGGCGTAGTCTCCTCTGAGGAGGGCTCTGCTATATGTTCTGGAGACTTCTCTGTTTCCAAAGAGACTTCTGGCTTCTCCTCTGTCAATTTAGGCTCCTCGGGAGCTTGAGATCCCTCCTGGCTCTGCGCCTGGCTGTTCATTTTCTCTTCTGCTTCAATTTCCTCCGAGGTGGGAATGGAGTTTTTCTTTGGACGGCCTTTGGGCTTCGTTGGAGCCTCCTGTCCACCTTTCAGTACCTGGAGCAAAGAGACGAACCGTCAGGATCAATCTGAACTCTGCTGCTGAGAGACATCTTTTAGATGAGACATCATTTAGAGCAGGACGCAGCTCGGCTTTGACCACAAAGTTCATCCGTGACTCGGTCACCATTTCAGCCTCACAGAAATGCCCAGCATTCATAGAGCTCACCCATTATCTCACATAAATAAAGTGAAATGCAAACATTGCCAGCAAGGACACCCAAACTCTGGAGGTCTCTAAGTCAGTTCCTACGGGGGAGGCCCAAAAGCAACCTAGAAACACAGTCCTCAACACTACAGAGAAGATTTGATGCAGAATTCAGTTCTCTCCCTGAGTGTTTGCTTTCTTCAAAGCCCAAGTAAGAACAGTCATAAACCTTAGCCAGGACGTCTGAAACAGCATTTTTTTGTTTTTTCTTTTAAACACCTGCATTAAAATACACGAGACCCCTCTCATCTCTGTAAAAGGTGGGAGTCTGCAAAACAGGTCTGTTCCTAAATTTAATTCCCTCTTCCAACCAAAGATCTGGACCTAAGCTACTGCCATTTCAAACAAATTTGGGATTAACTTCTGCAGCTTCACATACATTCAAAGATATGGTCTAGAACTGCATCTCCTCTCCCAGGTCAGAAAACATAAACATCTCCATTGGAGAATGTCACAGGATCATGGTTCCCACCAGGATTTATCGGACCTTTCTAAAAGCATTTTAACTGGGAAAAGGCCACGAAGCTGAGAGAAAGTGAAAGAGGTAAAAGGAAGATATGAAAAGCAAGAAATGATGATATTCACTCTGAAAACTGCATTGGTTTCCATGGAGCAATACAATCTCTTTTGTCTATGCATGTAACCAATCCCACAAGCATTACCATCGTAGGAATGCCAAAAATGCAGAGATATATTTTGGTTCTTCCCTCTGTTCTGTTCTGATTTCTACTAATTCCTTTCTAATTCCTACTGCCTGTGGTCCCTCTAGCCCACCACATATGGTGCAGTATAAATCGTTTTAAAAAGAGTACGTATCTAAGAAGAATAGAATAATAGGTCAAGAATAAAGCAAATTTTGGTATAAATGGACATGGGTCGCTGACACTGTGCTCAGCTTCCAAACCTGTTCTTTGGAAATAATTTCTTAAGGACCATGAAGAAACGCTAACGAACCACTTACCATTTTCTTCCACTTCATCCTACGGTTCTGGTACCACGTCTTCACCTGGAGCTGAGTCAGCCCCAACGACTGGGCCAAGTCAAGCCTGGGAGACAAAACAGACACTGAAATGAGTTCGTGGAGAAGAGCAGCTCAGATGCCAAGTTTTGAGAAAAGGTCCGACAAAAGTGGTCAAACACCGAGTTTAGGATGTTTGGATGCTCTTACGGAAGAAGCAAGAAGATTTAGGTGTTTGCAGGTTCTCTATTTCCTCTCTGTTACCACTGGACAAATGAGCAAGCCTAGACGTTTCAGAATTTTGCCTGCCCTCTTTGAAAGACAAGCTACTCCAACTGCTGGTGCTCCATGTTTGCGTATGAAGCGGGGAGCTACTGGTGCACCACATCCCTGAAAAACAGGTCTACGGTGTCTGAAGCAAGCACGTAAGAGCCAAGACACCCAGCATCAGTCTGCCTTTGAAACTGCTGCTCTTTGTATCATATTTCTTCTTCACTACCTACATAATGGGGATAATAATACTATCTCATTTCTCACAGAGTAGTAGTACATCTAAATCTATTAATTTCTTATGCGTTCTGCTATTATAGGCAATTTAAGCTTATAAGTGAATTTATTATTTGCGTGTTTAGCTTAAGGGTATATGTGGCAGACAGCCCATAATCCTGATTCATCCTCCACAAATCTCCAACCTGTGGAAGTTCGTCTGAAACCATTCATTATTTCTATATTAAAACCCAGGATATGAAGCAAATGCAGCTCAGAGTAACTCTTTATCCTTCCCCACAGGTGATAGCACCGTGCATCTGGCAGTGTTGTAATGGAGTTGCACAATGGACAGAGTTGGAAATGCTCAACGACGCCGGGCAAGTGCCCCACAGAGTCACGCAAGTCCTGCAGGTGGGACAGCTCAAACTCAGAGACGCATTCCAAGGCGTTCTGGATCGCGTGAACTTTTTGGAAAAATATTTCCCCACCTCTGAATGGGGAAAAATCATTTCTCAGGGCCAAGTTTTTCATAATAAACCTTTTGTTTCAGCTGGGCTCCTAGGGCAGTCAGACTCACATTTACAAGCACCTACGTACCCCACACCAGCTCTCTGTGCTCAATACTCACGGATTCATGCTTTTTCCCCCCACTTTGGCTTCACTCTAGACCTACAGGCTTGGTTTGCCTGCTGCCTATGCCACTATATAACGTCTATGAGATATCAACTTAAAGGTACCCTCACTGTTATCTGAGAAGCAGAATCCAGCAGAGGCATTATCCTGTTGTACTGCACTCCTTTACTACAAATAAACCAGATGCTCCAGTTGCCCTCCCAGCAGGACAACCTTGTGTCCAGGCAAAAAGCTGCAGGAGCGAATGCAGATCACAACCCACTGCTTCGCTATCGTGTTTCCAGCCACGAGTTGGCAGAGAGAAACACTCCTTGGCTAACTCCTGCCTTAGTGCACATGTCTTATCACACTTTGATTACCTGCAAGCAGTTACCACGTCTTGACACACACAATGGCGTAACCACTATTGCCTAGAAACTTGAGGAAACAAACAGAGGGGAAGTGGTACATGGACAGGAATTGCTCATCATCAGCCTCCAACGTGTACAAAGCCAAGGAACAGTCATACCATAAAATTAATTAACAGCCTCAAGCGCTTCATCAACCGTGTCAACCATCTGGTTGTGTGAAGCTGTGAGGATCAGTACAGGAGCATTAGGAACTTCTGAAATTGTATGGGACAGCCTGGCTGTGCCCATGAAATTTGGTCTAGCTGCGATCCTTGGCTTTGGTGATGGGCAGTATGAGCGGACAATGTCGATCTTAAAAACCTATTTAAACATTGGGACACTGTCATCTGTGGAGTTCAAGGCCTGGTGTACCCTTCCAACCCTCTCTAGGTTTATAAACTTAACAGGAATTGGGCAGGTCTTTTTCCTGTAATTTAAATTTGCAGAGTAGGATTCAAAGCTTTTAAAACAGATAAAATCTTTCCTTATTTTGTTTGCCCATTTGATACCAAATAGTCCCTAAGAACTTGCCTCGTCCTTCACAAAGACAACGTACTTGCCTGTGCCTTCACAAGGGCAAGGTAGCCTTCAACTCTCTGCAACCCTGGCTCTGTTTTCCAAGCTGAGGGACAGGCCAATGCCTTCTCATTGAATTGCTGCCTAAGTTTGCAAGACAAAAGCTAGTTCGGCAGCCAGCTAAAGCTACAGCCAACCTCTCAGCTGCCATGGAGACACAGCCATTCACCACCAGACCCCAGGAGCAGACAGGTTCTACCTTTTTTCAAGTGTGCAGAAGGAATGGGAATGGCAGAGAGCCTTCTGCTCTGTACCTTGCCTATATCTGAGCCTGGATGCCTGCTAAAAAGCATATATATCATCACCATGCGGCATTTCCATTGGCAAATCTATTCATGTCACCCTTGATCCCAGGAAAAGTTAGCCTTGAAATTGAATCTGGTCATCTGCCCATGTCTTTGGCCAATGGCAGAGGCAACTCTGTGGAGCCAGAAGGCCAGAAGGCAGCACGCTACAGCCAGGGAGTGTTCACTGAGCAGGGCGAGAGCAACCCTTTTGCTCATTCTTTTTTCCTCATGAAGGAGACTGACTTACCTGTCAGGGGTAGAGAGATACTTCTGCTTCTGGAACTTCTTCTCCAAGCCCATCAGCTGGAGCTCCGTGAAGATGGTCCTACTCCGGCGTGGCTTTTTTAACCGAGGCGCGGGCTGCTCTGCCTCTGACTCGCTGCTGGCATGGGTCTCGCCGGCAGGCGCCTCTGAGCTGGCAGTCCCTGAGGAGGGCTGGGCTGGCAGCACGCGGGAGCTGGTGGCAGCTGGGACCAGGTGAGGAACCACGGAGGGCTGCCTGGTGATGACGGAGATGAGAGGATACGCCCTCAGAGAAGGGGACCCTGGCAGGGAAGGAAGCAGAGGTGGACAAAGGTGACTTCAGTGGCAATATAGTTAAGTAATGGGAGCAGCGGAGAGAGGGACACCTTCCCTGGCTCTGCCATTCACTTGTTAAACGACCACAAGCAAGTCAATTCCCCTCTCTGGACCTGTTCCTTCTCCCAGTTTGCATGCGTTCAGCTTTCCTGGGGCTGGGAGTCTTGATCTACGTTTCCCCAGGACAGGGAAAGGAGGGCCTGTGTTTCCATTGTAGTCATCTGTCTAATTACCACACGAGATTAAACTCGGAGCAAACGGCGAAATCTCTCCCCATTCATGCAACTGTGCTTCTCTACGGACACTAGGACGGGTTCACCTGAGCTAGTTACTTTATCTGCCTTCACAGGTGACAGACAACGGAGTTCAAGTCACAATTCATCTCATTCTCAAGCAAGTAATTGAGTCAGATGAATCCCACTTTCATCCTCCACTGTCCGTACTGACCCCATCCAGACAGATGAGGATTAATAAATTCTTCACCAAGCATTAACTCTACATCTTATACCAATCAGTTGATACCAACCCTAAAAAAAATCCCTACAGTTCTGCTCCAACCCTTTCAGGTCAGGGCCAGCCTGCGATGACAAATCTAAACATTCCCAAACACTAGAGGAAGTTCTGATTTACATCAGACCTTCTGAATTTATAGCTATAGACAGATTTCTGCTCAGCCTTAGCCCCAGGAAATCAAATGTTCCTTTAAAATCTGGCCAGGGAAATAGGGCCACGTATGGGAAACGTACACTTGTTGCAAGAGAGCTCTCTACACAACTTTGCAAAGCAACCTGCACAGTCTTGGGCAAGTCACTTTCTTGCTCCGTACCTCAGTTTACCTCATTCGCAAACTGGAAACAGTCCTCCTTACCTACTTCACTGGTGGTAAAACATGGATTAAAGTTTAATGTACATTAAGTATTCTGAGATCTTTAGATAAATGGTACTGTGGAAAGGAACATATTACACCAGCAGGCCTGATTGTGAAACTCTTAATATGAATCACCACTAATGAAAATAATGATCTGTAGACCTCAATGAGTCTATTTCGGTGAGTAACTCGCCACAGTGGAAGAAAGGAGTTGCCAGCCTGGCCTGCTGATGACCTATATTCCTTGCCTTTCTCCCCCCAGTGAAGGGCTGTGGGTGCATAGGTCAGGTCCCAGGGAAGCTGCAGTGCATGGGGTACATCAAAGAACCGCGCAGCTTCTCTCCACAATCACTGCAAATTGTGCAAAATCCAGCTGCTTGCAAAGCAAACTTGGAATACTATTGCCAAAACACTGTAAATCCACAAAAAGGGGATTTAAGCAAGACTGTGATTACAGACTGGAGTTTAGGTAGGCTGGGACAGAAGCCTTGCTTTCTCCTCCACAACTCTGCAACACTAAAAATCAAAATATTTCCATCAAATTTAAATAACTCCATTTAAACCACCAAGGAAGTACTTGAGAGACAAGATTAAAATTGCCAAACCAGCCTTTAGCTTGTGCAAAGTGTTATCTACCTATTCTTGCTCTGGATTTTTTTTTCAGCTGAAGACCATTCTAGTCTGCAGCATCACCAAGTAACCTGGCAGAAATTCTGCCTTGATTTACAACCTCAGCGGTCGTTCAGAGATCTTGCATTAGGACAGAGCGTGCTGTTCTTTCTTTGAACTATTAATTCTGCCCTCACTGATATTTAAGCACCCGCTGACACCAGCCAGCTACACAAAAGGCAAACCAGATCCTGCTCCCATAGTCTATATCCCCCTTGCGATTGTGGGATAGCAAAAGCAATGCTGACCCAACAATGGAAGAGATGACTTCCTCTGTTTTGGCCAAATTTGCCCAAAATGAAGGGCACCTCCATCGCAAGAGTGCAAGAACCCTGAAGCCACCTTCTCCCTAAGAGTGTTCCTGGGTGAGCCACGATGGGTGCTGGTGCTCTGCGTCGGGCAGCAGCCCTGGGGCTCGGCCCTTCTGCACCACTGCTCTTGCTCCCAGAGGCTAGAAGAGAAGAGACTCTGAGGATCCCAGTCCCAACCTGCTCTGAGTAAGGAGACTGAAAACCAACGCCTGACCTCACACGCCGTAAAGGATCCAGCCTTATATACCCTTATCCTGCTCTCAGGGCGACTTGGTTCAAACCTTCCCACCGCACAGCTCCTGCTCCCCGGCAGCTACCTTCGCCAAGCCTTACCTCAGAGCCTGAAACCCCGTTCCCGTCCTTGCACATGGGTGGCTTTTGGCACCAGATCACTGGTTAATTGATACTTTTACCCTTGTACCCCTGTATATTTCCAGCAGGGCTCTCCATAAACCACAAGGTTACAAAGGAGTAATAAATCACCAGAGCTCAGAAACCCCTGCAAGGCTCCAAGTGACTGAAACCTCTGGACAAAAGCATTTTTACAAGGGACTCTCTTCAAGGGGGGGTCAGCAAAAGGTATTTGATATCAGAGCAACCAGGGATATTTGCTTTCCCGTGTGGCATGGCAGCAGCACGTGGGACTGCTCAGGGTGGGGGGAGGTCTCAGAGCTTAAGATCTGCCTCCACCAAACAGAGGAAAGTCTCTCCAGGCTGTTTTTCTGATAATCAGGTAGGATCAGGACTAAAAGAACTGCTCTCCTCCTTCTGGGATCAGCAGTGAGAATCTGGCTATTTTTGTAGGGTAAAACAGGGGTTTGTTATTAGAGAAGCAGATGACATTGGAGTTGTCCAGGTCCACGTTTTCAAGCGCTGAGCACCTGAATGAGGGGATACGTTTTGCACAATGTTCAGCAGCCAGCAGCTGTGACCTGGCCAAGTGCTCAGAAAAGCTCAGCACGCGCTTATTTTTGGTGCTCACGTCAGGACACTTATTTACTTACGGCACTTCGGGAACCGCCGTTCTGCTTCTGTGCAAGTAGTGGTTTGCAACTGCTGAGTTGCTTCAAGCTCCAGGTGGTGAACAGATTTGTGAGGCTGCTGACACCAAGTGTCTTACATTTGTTTATCATTCGTGATCATAAGAGAAGCCTCCGCTTCTGGTTTGACACCAACAGTTGCGATGGCGCTTTTAGAAACCATCGTAAATAATGAAAGCATCTGCTGATGTTCAGCCCAGCCGTATACAAGACTTCTCAGCTTTCTGCCTTCAGCCTGATGAGGACACAGGACGGATAGAGCAGCGAGTAAGGGCAGCAATTAGAGAAGGACGTGGGGTTCAAGGCTGCAGATATTTTCTGGGGGTAAGCTGCTGGCCAGAAAGGGGGCAATGCTTTAGTGGTCAACTCTCCTTGAACACAGAATAAGCCAGAAATAGCTAACCTCTTTGTTGCCCTAGTTAGCTTCTAGATCACAAAGTCAAAAGCCTACGTTCAATGTCCTGTTCTGGATCTAGTTATCCCAAAGTTGAAAGGGAGCTGAAGTTGAGCCAGACCGTTGTCTCTAGGTACGCTATTAACATGACTCCCCTCCAACCATTCGAACAGCTCTTACCCTGATAAAGCCTTGGCTTCCAAACACTATGAAATCTGAGGCTAGATCTAAATTTCACATCCCCCAGAGTTCAAAGGTATTTCTAGACTGACATGGTATTGTAAGAACAGAATAATTTCTTAATCTTCAACAAATTAAATGCTGGCAAGCAGCTCTTGTCTGCTCAGCGCTGTTGTGACATGCTCTGCCTCCCAAAATGGGAAGGAATGGAAATGAAACGCTCTTCCTTTCCGTACCTGCCTTTCAGAACAGTTTCAGATGAACCCATCTTTTCCTGCATTGTTGTCCGAGCACCTTTTCCAATTCTGACCCACTGGTTTTTTGCACTTGAAAAGCAAAAAGCAGCCCACAGAAGCCAGAAAACGTGGAATTGGTTTGCTACCCCTGCTCCACACCTCAAGCGTTGTATTGTCTCCATCTAAAACAATCAAGAGGCAGCACAGTCCAATGACGAAGCCACCAGTGGTTGCGGGCTCAGGAGGTCTCAATGTTCTCCACAGGGACAGCGGTCTCTTACTGTGTGGTTTTATACAGAAAAGTCCGAGTTTTACCTATTGGAATAGTCTTAATCACCCTAAAGCCAAGGGTTGTCTTGGGCTCACTTTGCTGCTGAATATTTCTCAAATACTTGGGAAGTATTAGTATAGTCCATACTCCATACCACGGACAACTGAGGGAGCAATGCTGCAGCAACAGAAGTTTTCCTGTAGTTATTTTTTAAGCATATGAATAGTCTCAATTTCAAGCAGCAAGAAAGCTCTTATTTCTGTCCATCGCCATAGAGCTAACATCTGGCCACTCAGTTGCTAAAACTAACCAAGGGCTAAAAATAAAAAGGACATTGGATCCGCGGAGCGTTTTCTAAGGATCTGAAAGCATTTTGCTTTGCTATTTAAACCAGGCCACGTTGGCAGCCGCGGTACAGGGAATAACAGAGCTGCCCCTTGCACAAAGCACTGACCACACCACCTTGAAATGAATTGGCTTACTCAAGCCACGCAGGTCTAGGAGAACCCTGGGCTCCCATTGCCTAATTACACGTAAAAAAATAGTCCAACAAACATATCACAATCAAACGTATCAAAAGATAAAATTTTTTCTCACTTGTTTGGCTTTTCAGCAGTAACACCAAGGAGAAGGACAGAGAGAATTCATCCCATTTTCTCCAGAAGGTTTCAGTCAGGAATGTCAATTTTTACTAGCCAGAACAAGCCAATATTCTGGGCGTAAATCTGCAGGGTGTCGTCTTTTTACTCCCTCTTACCCCAGGTGTGAGCACAAGGGGCAAACAGCAAAGACTGGGGCTCCCCACGCTGGCTCCAGCTCCATAAACAGGAATTGGGAACGCTTGCTTTTCATCAGCCCAACCCGAAGTCATCTCTACTCATCTGCTGGGACGTTTTGACTAAACTTCTTATGGCCACTAGATATGACGCAATAGGTTCACCCTCGCTACATCAGATCGCGTTGCGAAAGTTTTAATTAAAAATAAATACTTCAAACAAATCTCTTCCCCTTCTCTTTCCCTCTCTCCCTTCTCCCTGGCTTACTTTCAACCCCGGCAGACACAGACTAGAGGGAAGAGAAAAGGGAAAGCACTAATTAATTGCACTGTTTGACTGCCGGCAATGGCAGAACAGTTTTCCTCCTAGGCAAATTCAGCTAATTCTGTTTTGGAAAGAAAGAAAAAGGAAGGAAAGATTTATGGATCAGCTCCTCTTGGCAGGTCAGCCCTGCTCGGAGGCAGAATGAAATCTCACTGAGAACGGGCTGCAGTGAAAGGTAAATAATAAAAGAAAATGAACTTACGACTCAGGAAGGTCTATAAATCTGCTGTCTCCTGAGTGTCAAAACAAAAGGGAACCAAGGAGTTGAGTTCATTTAGGAAAGAGCTTAATTTTGCCAAAGGAGCAGGCAGCCTACTGAAAGGAAGAAGCTAGCCCTAAGCAAAGCAAAGGAGGCAAAAGCAGCAATGAAATGTTGAGAATAAGTTGAACCATACACCATTTGTTTAGGGGGAAAGGTGTTCCACCTGGTTTTTCAGCACAGGTCCTCAAAGGCTGAGATTTCCCAGCCTTGCCATTCCCATGGATCTTGGCTAAAGTTTACGACCAGCCTCCACAGGAGTGTAGCCGAGCCAGAGCTGAGCATTGACCTTATACAAACCAGAAACTCAACGTGGCCCAGGAGCTAACCGGTGACAGACAACAGCCAAATACCTGCCGTCCTCCCCAGGACATAGGATGCCCTCTCAGGTCAGTGTGAGCTCCTTTGCCTTGTCGGTGCTAGAGCTGAAGGCTGGTGAGGGACCTGGCATGGCTTAGTGTCCTCAGCCAGCACGCACCAGGTGGACCTCCAGCACGTCTCTTGTCCATCAGAAACTCTGCTGCAGGTAGTAAAGCAATCCTTGCTCTCAGGTTAGGCCTTACCTCACGCGGTTTTGCTGCAATTGGATTTAAGCCTTCCCTGCTCCATCTACACCCAGCTCAGGTCCTGAGCAGTCCCTCTTCCTTCACATCCTTCCCTCCCCAGCACTCTGGGCATTGGCAAGCATGGGATCAGCTTCTCCCCCGGCGCTGCTGCCTGTCTTTCCTGGAAAGGCGGCTTTCCCTCACCTGGCAGGGCTTGTCTCAGCCTATATCCAGCATCACACCGCTGCACAGCCACGCTGTCGGCTCTCTTGCTGAGTACAGCTGTCATGAAAGCAACCACGCAGTCGGTTGACGCAAGAGGCGGTGGGACGAGGACCACGCACACAGATTCCTCTTCTGCCTGTGCCCTTCCATCCTGTACCAAGCTGCCAAGTTTACCACCAACTACGCACCTCCCCAGCAAGATTCCTTCTCATCTCTTCCTTGTGCTTATGTTATGTTTTCACAGGCGCTGCCATAATAAGACACCTTGCTTATTTGCAATTGCGTTATATTATCCAGTAACACACAAACCCCTTAAGCTGCTGTGTACATAAAAACACTGCACTCATCTACTCTTCATGTCTTCCTTAAGCTCCGCTTTATGATTATTAAATACTAGAAGGCAGCTTGCATCAGGTTCTTTCCGAGATCAACACAGTGCTCCACCAAGTGCCCCGATAAGGATCTAAAGGCAAAAGGAAAGAGAAGAACAGTAACAGGCTGTGCGTATACCAGACAAACTCACTTCCCCTTAGGAACAAGGCCTTAGGAGAGGGTTGAAGGGAAATAACCAGGTCCCCCAGCCTCCTCGTGACTAGCCCAAGACCCAGTCCTCTCCTAGAAGCCCTGCCCACTGGAGTGCTGTCATTAACACACACTTGAATCCCAAGTTTAAAAAAAATGACCGGGGCGATGTTTGCGCTATGCAGCATGGCGCTGCGCACAGATCCCTCAGCTATCTCTAGAATGGGAGGCAGCGTAGCCATGCCAGGCTATGATTGCACCTGAGCCAATTATGGCCTGAAGAGAGGTGGGCTAATTAGGCTGTGAAGACTGTGTTGACAGCTTGACAGTTTCCAAGCCATGCGTCGGTGTATTTGCACGGTGCAGCCCTTGCAACACGTTGACACAGATGGTCTTTCAGAGCTAGCTACCCATCTCGTACTCTCTCCTCATGGGCTGGAAGTCCAGGCATAGCCCCAAAGTCTTCCTGAGGCTGTCCCCTGCCCAAGCCCAGAGGTACCTATGTACAGACTTAAATGGTTTTAGCAGCCCTGTCAAACAAAGCTGGACCAGAGAGGTGGCGACAAATAATTTGACAGGAATCCTTTGCATCAACCAATTCAGGCAATGATTCTCTTCTCCTTCTTTCCAGTCCTACTGTGAGACAACCCTACAGAGCTCCCCCCTCTTTGAATACTGAAATAGCTGTAAAACCTGCATGTGATCCTCAGACCTTTAAAAGCGCCTTATATCAACTCTATAATCAGATCTTTCTTTTCTATTCCTTAAATAGGAATTCTGGAACGGGGGATGATTGATAATGCTCTTTATTGTTGTACCTCTTCCCCAGCATCTAAGAGTTTGGTCACTTAACTGAGAATTAGCACTGTTTTTGGATGGGAGTTTGTCTTTATTTGTTTTTGTTAGCTTTTTGTTTTATTTTGGTTTTTTTCCTTTACTAGCTCTCTTTTTCTTTGGTTACATGTGGAAACCAGTTGTAGCTAAGCAAGAGCCAAAGCCCCTACACACGAGCAGAGGTGAAGGGCACTTCTGGGATATTTTGAAAGCTTCCCAAAATAGTCCCAGGACTCAGCCCAAACGCACAGAGCCAAAATTTCCATGGGAATCACGAGTGTCGCAGGGAAGCAGAGCAGACAACCCTGAAAATCAACCCTGAAATCTAAACGCAGAGCTGGAGCACGAAGAGACACTGGTGGTGTTCAAAACAGCATGCAGCTAGGTTCCTTGGAGCGAAGTCTAACTGTTCATCATCAAAGGTTGCAGGCACAGTTCGCACCATATTCTATTTCCACTCCCTGTTAGCCTGACAAGGACCGCCAGTCTTGCAAAAGATTAAACGCAACTCAGCGACACAGCAAAAAGTCCGCTTGGTAGCAAATGGCGTCTCTCCCTGCTGGAAGAATCCAGACCCAACTGATGCCCACGGCAAAATGCCCGTCAGCTGAGCCAGGATTTCACGTGCATGCGTCCACAGAAGGAAATCAGAAAATAAACGAAAATTAGTGCAGCTAATTTTAGTGCGGCTAAAATGATCCTTTTTAGGGTATTCTGACTGAAGGCCAATTCTCCAGGAGTCCATACCTTCTGTGATGAGGGAAGTGTAACTGGGGGGAAAAAGTGGCACCTTATCAAATGATAATTTTTGACAACAGCTTTTTAGGTGGGGGAAAATTAGGGCTCATCCAGGAGTCGTATTTCATCTTCCATAGGCACATTAGAGAACGCTCCCTTTTCCACTCAATCACATTTTCTGTTCAATCACATTTCTTTGAGGGGGTAGGTTTCCAGCTAAGCCACTTGCAAACAAAACTCCTGATGTCTGTAAACATTAACTTTGATAATAACGAATATAACATATCGCAGCTAAAAGCTGCTCTTCCTCAAAGCATCTCTTACCACGCAACTACCTGTCCAGCTATCCAGAGGCGAGCGGAGCTGGACACAAGCGTCAGCTGCCGTTCCCCGAGCTGTGGGGCACTTTGATCTGTGGTTCAGTTTAGCCCAATTTCAAAGCCACGAGTGAAATTTCCTCAACACTCGGAGCTGTGGGATCCAGGTTTTCCGTTTCAAGCCCGTTCTCATTAGCAATTTATCAACTTAATGTTTCTACATAATAACACCAATTAATAAGTTTGAATGCATCCGAGGCATGCATGCCGGAGGCCTTCACAAAATTTAACCAGAAAGATAATTAATCCTTACTTAATAATGACATTTGATATTTATATTATGGTTTTTTACATGTTTGAGGCGCTGTACGCACAGTAATTGGCTTTGAACAAATGAGGAGCCTGAGAGCCTCCCTGAACGAGAGCTTGTCTCACTCCCTGCTGCCACAGGACTGGATGCGGGGCCATTCTCTCTCTTAAAAACACAATGCAAAAATTCACCTACAGCATCAGCGTCTCCAGGGATGCCAGATCCCTGAAGGACGGCACCAGGGTGGTGATACCCATCATAAAACAAGCTGGCTTTGTTCAAGGGCCGGACCGGTGGGGGAGGAGATCGGAATGCACACTGACCCTGGAGTGGAAAGACCTGGTTGTGCTGCTCTCCCGAGGCTAGTGGCTCCGCCGGGGTTTCCTGTTATCACAGGATAGCAACGCTTAGCTGCTGGGTTTCTTCTCAACTGCCGGAAAGATAGAGGCAAGCACCCCCTGGGTGCTATAGGTTGCTCTCTTTGCACACACCGGCCTTTCTTCCAGGCTGTCTGTCAAACAGGGGAGCGTGCCAGGACCCTGTCAGATCCTCAGTGAAGAAGAAATTTATATATAGAAGATCATTATTTTTTTTTAAGAAGCACTTAAAGAATCTATTTGGCCAGCTCTCAAGAAATCCTTTGTAGCAAATATAATAGCACTCTGGCTTAATCAGTGGAGAATGAATCAGAAGAACACGCACCGCTTCTCGCTTTTGAATTATTCTGCTTCACATATTCAAACGGCAAGCTGCCTTTTGGAAGGGATCCCCCCCTCGAGTCAAATCCTTACTCTTCGGGCAAACTGAGCATGGCTCAGAGAGGTCTTGCTCTTTGTCTAAGGCTAGAGAAACACAATTCCGTCTGGGATTCCTTATCATTAGCAGATGATCCCTTTAAATCCTACTAGTGGGAAAGGAGATGCTCTGAACCCAAGCAGATCAGTCCTAGCATCTCCTATTAGGATATATGGGCCCAAGGCCATCGCGACTGGAAACAGCTCCAAATGGAGGGTGGGTTTGGATGTGAACCTCCATTCCAGGCCCTTACTGTTTGGACTCCAAGGGAGTTTTAAGACCAGGCCACATTAGTCCCAGAGAAATAAACACGAGCACATCTCCATAAACGACAGCGCTTAGACGGTGCAGGGAAGTTACTGGGATACGAGCCACCAGCCCATTTGCCATAGCTGTATCAAGGGACACTTTGGCTCCATTAAGCCAACTTCAATTTGAAGCACTTTCTTTTGAACTAAGTCATGTTAAATAACTTCAGCCAAGTGCTTCCTCCATTACCGAGGATGAGGCTCAGCTCTAGAGCTCATCACCCGCTGGACCCAGATTTAGGAAGCAAAGTAGCCAAAAGATTACAGAATCAAATAGCTAGAAAGAAAGGCTTTACAGGCAGTCTCTGCTCTTGCCTGTTGGGGGTGGAGGAGAAACACTGCACCGAGAAGACATAACTCTCAGGGTATCTTCAGCTTAAGTTGCACCAAGTTTCTGCCTTTACTGATGACAGCCAGATGACTAGACATCTTGGGGCACTGGGGAAAAACGCAGAAGGCAAAATCCAATCCTCTGTCCGGATGGTGTCACTGGTCAAGGAGCAAGATTTGGACTTCAATCTGGAAACAGACCATCAGAGCTGAGAGGGTACAGTTCAGTGGAAGGATAAGTCACGTTCTGTTCTTTATACTGCTCCCTAAGTATCTCTTACTGGCCACCATCCAAGCTACGAGTCTATACGGACTTTGGACTGACACATTATGACCATTCTTACATCCTTACACGTCTGATAAATAAATCTGCCCTCTCTCAGGATTTTGCAGTTTCTCTCCAAGTTCAAACGCATAATGCCATGCATGCGTAAATCAATCAGTCCTTTACTTCCTGCTCTGTTAATTATTATCACAACATCCATAAGCAAACACTAGCCTTGGACAGCTGACTAGCCGTGCGCACAAAAGCACTCTTCATGTTTCTCAAGCCCACCCTTGTGTGAGCTCCAGCAAAAAGCTTGCCATAAATATCACTACCTCTTCCTCCTTCGAGCCTCTAAGACACTCTGGTGAGCGACGCATGGGAAGAAAGAGAGTTCAATTGTTTCTAAACAGCAGACTGTGTATATTTTGCATGTTGGATCTCTTGGAAGATGCTTTTTTCTTCTCGGGAGAATAGTAGAGCAGTGTTTAAAATACACAGGCATCCCCCTCTTTTCCTCCACGCTGAAATGAAAGGGGGACTTCAGCGAGCCCCAGTGTTAACCTGAAAGAGACCTGTCACATCTTGGCAAAGCCTCTGCCTCTTATAATTGTGGCTTGATCATCTCAAGGGCTGCTTTATTAAAATCTTGCCCCCATCAGGACTTGTTTAGCAGAGAGGTTGGTCTCTCTGAGCTGCATATACTATTCTTTGATCTTGCATCTGCCCTAACAGAGAGAAAACTCAGCTCTGTTTCCTCTATGGACAAAAATAAACTCCGTGGACGATTTGGCTGAACAGCTGCACAAACAATGCAATTTAGAAGGATGCAAATGATACACGAGCAGGTTTTGTTCACAGCCTGCCTATCCTTTGTGTTTGCCAATTAGATCAGCAATCTTAGCCAGCTCTCGTGGCTGGCGTAACGAAGAGAGACATATACAGGGAATAAAGCTAAGCAATGCACATCACAGTATTTTTCCTGGAAGCTGAAACCTTATTGTCAGAATCTAGAGCACCTTGGAATAAGGATTGCCTCCAAACCTGATTTTTTTGGTTGAATAAGCTGACAAAGACTATGTCATAGCTTCCACCAGCACAGGGCATGGCTATTTTTATCCCCCCTACATCAAATAACAGCACACCCATGTCACCCCACGGATCGAATCTTAACCTAAACAGAATGAATCGAGGACAGCTAAGCCTCCACCTTTTGGATGGGGAAAAAACAAAAATAATACAGCCGAATTTCCAGTTTATAGGAACCTTTCATTGCAAACCATTCTGCAACATTGCTAAAAATCAGTTCTGGCAACTTCATTCCCAAAGCAGCTCCCTTGACTTCAGTAAGACTGTCTACATGATAAAAAGCCAGTCATGAGCTGAAGATGGTGCAAGAATCCCGCGTCCCACGGCTTCGTTGCTGCCTCTACCTGCAGCTGTGACTATCCAGTATGGACATGGGGAGGCAGGATGCTCCCATCGGTTGCACCCCGAGTCTCCAGGCAAACTGATATTCTGCTCGCTTCAACATCTGCACTTCATTACCCTGCCCCGTAGCCCAGGAGCGAGTGAGGACAAGGAAAGCTGCATTCATGACTGCAGACATCACGGAAAGAGCATGTCAGACTAGAGCATTACGCGTGTATTTTGAGAAAACACAAGCGGAGCAGAAGAAGCAGCTATGGGCTTGGCCTGTACCGGGGAACAGAGGTAAGGAACAAGCAGAATAGCCAATTTCTTGGTGGAGAAGGACCCAAAGGACTCCAAACAACAGCTCAGTCCGCCCTACGCCAGGGTGCACTGTCTGTACCAGATCTTCAGCCTGTATAAACCTGCAGAGCCCCCAGCACCAAAACCAGCCTGATTTATAGTAGCTGAGACCCAGCCCATTCATTTCAGGGCAGGTGGTGTCTGGGGTTTTTCAGCTGAAGCCCGAAACAAGTTTCGCTCCTATTGAAACGCGTCTAATCTCAAAAAGTGAGCTGAAATACGTCCCAAGGATGGGCAGCCTCAAAACGGACGCACCCAGAATAAGCAGCTCCACGAGAAAAATGTCAGCCTTTGAGTTGCCAAGCACTTTGGAGGCACGCAACCACTTACATGTCAGAAAAGCGATGACAAGGTTTTCCCAGCTACCAGCCTGCCTGTACCACAGCACTGGTAGAAGGATAAGCCAGAAAATCCAGTTGGTGAGCTCTAGCTGTCCCAGTCTCCAAAGAATACGAGCCCTCACTCATGTCAGACATCAGCGCGCCGGGTTTTTTTCTGTTCTGATAGGAAGGCAGCCAAGGAGACGCTGTTTTCACATCTCCAGACAAATACAAATTAGACTTAGGGTGGAGATAGGCCCTAATTAATCATAAGGGTCTGAATTAGGTGTCTACAGAGCTCAAATTCTGCTAGCTTTAATGGTGAATTAGCGCTGTTAAGGACAGAAACGTTAGAAGGACGCCTATTTCCGACAGCTCCAATCTAGAACTACAAAGATGCCCCTAGAAACGCCCAGATTTAGGGATCCAGATGGGAGACCCTCCCTCACCCTAAGGTTTGGAGGGCTTTGAGCGGAAGCTTTGGTTATCACCCATCTCTGGATTTCATCAGCACATCTATTTACCTCCCATTCTCCTACGGCACCTGTCACTGAGGAATGCAGCATTGCCGTGTTCCACAGGTACATCTGTGACTCGCTAATCTCATTTAAATACCAATCACAAAAGTCAATATGCAAAAAACAATGCAGCCCTTTCTTCCCTCCACACGTGTGTGGGTGTACAGTTCCCGCTAGCATTAGAAACAACCCCCGGCTGATGGGAATCTTGTCTCGTTCCCACCGACTTTATTTACTCTCACCTGCCCCATAAAGGACTGAAAGAACAAAGTTCCGTTCACCTAGATGTAGATTTTTGGGGGAAAGAGGACTTTAGGCGCAGTGTTCCCAACCCTGGCGCTGCCTAAATGTGTAATCTCAGCAAAGTCCCTGAATCTCACTGGGCTTCTGTTTGACCCACAGGCGAAACGAGGATGATCATACCAACCACACAAGGTTGTTACAGGTCTGGAAGGTACTCAAACAGAAGCCACAAGGGGAGGCAGAGGTGTTACCGTCTCACCGCTTGCTGAAGACATTTCCCATTAATAGATTGCATGAGCGCTGCATGGAGAACTCTCTTTTGTGTCATACGATTATGTACATTCCTTAACGTGCCATTAATATATATGTTAATATTGAAGCAATGCACGTATCCTGTTATTGTGCAAAAAGCCATGTTGCCACGGGAACTCCTGCAACAACAGGCACATATGCAGCGCAGGGTTTTTCAAACCAAAATAACTTATTTCAGTTTGGTTTTCTTTCTTTCTTTCTTATTGTTTTTTCCAAATTCTTCTAAACCAAGAAAGAATATTCTGCCAAAGATCAGCCGTGGCTGCCAATTTTTACATAACAGTGATGTAACGAAAAAAGTCTGCAGGGAATATTTTTTATATTTCTCAGACACCATCATTACCAGGCTCCTTTATGTGGCACTGCTGGGATGAAACTCATCTTAGATTTGGTATTTCCATGCTTTCCCTGCAGCTAGCATCACCGTGTTTTCATTAACCTTTGCAACGAGGGATGTATCCCACCCGGAATATTATTAGATAATCTGTCCAGAGAATTTAGGCAATTATTGGCATTTATTACTATACGTTGAAAAGCAGCCAACACTACCAATCCACTGAGCTGAACTGGTTTGCTTTGCTCAGCAATGGTATAATAGTTACAAGGGATCTTTTAAATTCCAAGTGCTAAATGAGTCTTTAATATATGTTTGGTGAACCACATATAAAAAAGAGCTTCAGTTCTAACATTTTTTTTTAAATACTACTCATCTTTTTCTCTCTTGAAGTATGGATGCCATGCTGTCTCTGTTTCCACCCCGGAGGATCTGCTGGAAGCCAGATCCAAGGTTTTTCAGTTTAGGTACAGCTTTAGAAAGACTTGCTTGGACACTGCAACCGATTTCACTGTCTTGAAATAGATTTTCTCCAATTAATTCAAGAGTCCTTTCTTATGTCTTTTTCCTCCTTCCTTTATTAAATCATTCTATAGAAAGGAAAATCTGGAAGTTAGATGGATGCAGTGGCGAATGCATACAGAAATATATAGTTGGTTTAATAAAGAGACGATTTCTGTGCCTTGCCTGTGTATTCAGACCACCTTCACATGTACAAAAAGACATAGTGGGGGGAAAAAAGCACAACTGAAACTAAAGCAAAATCAGAAACTTACAGTCTGATACAAGAATTGTCTCAAAATAATTTAAAATTACAAATTATTTTAGTCCTTTATTTAAAAAAAAAAAAACACAACAAAGAGACTGAATTCAAGGCATTTAAATAGCTTGCCCCTTCCAAATTTATAAAGTTTCAGACTGACAACACATTCCTACTCCTTTCCAAATTGGAAGGAACAAAGTAACGATTCCTAAAGAAAAAGAAAAATCCCATATTAAACCAAAAAATCCACACGAGTTGTCTTCGCGTACATTACAAAGAGGCAAAAAAAAGCTATCATTTTAATTATTTTCTCCTCTTTGTGGGTCACCTTTCATTAAATTGTTGAGAATAAAACACACTCCCAACCAAGACGTTAACATCTCATTTCCAGTACTGCTTGGGTGAGGAGACCAAATAAAAATAAATGGCTTCTACAATAAGACACATCATCCATCATCAGCATGTAAAACGCAGTCGTTAATCACAGAAGCAACCTACTTATTACGGGTATTCAAGCACTGGCAATACAAATGCTTATAAAACAGGGACTCCTTTCATAATTCCCTGCCCTTGTCTCTCAATAGTTTAAAGGATTAACCCTTTTACAACGAGGGATGGGCAAACTGGTTTTGCCTAATTCCAAACCAACCCGACGTCATGGGTTCGAAAGTTCGACTTGAACTCAAAGATTATCAGATGCAGTTTGTGCGGAGGGAAGACAGCAAGAGCGGGCTCAGGGAGCAAAAGAAGGAAGACAGTGAAAAAGCGAACTGAAAAACCCAGCAGGACATGGGCAGAATGAAAAAGGCCCAGGAAAGCGTCAAATGATAGATAAAACCTGTCTAATAAGTGAGCTGAAGCCCCTACAAAGTAATAAACGCAGCTTTGTCTGAACACCTATCTTAATGTGGTTTATGGGGAAGTCTCTTCCCTCCTACAGCCTTCTCTCCGGTGTGAAAAACATGCAGATTTTAATTGTACTTAATTAATCCTCCTTTAGAGTACTGTTAAACATACGCAATCCCCACTGACCATATTACTTTAGGCTTCTCTTGCATTTCTTAGCAAAGAATTTTACAATACTCTGCACAAGTGTGTAACGAACCACCGTTTTCCTTCAAGCGATAGGAAAAATGAGGCAGGGAGTGAGCACGTCACTGGCTCCACGTCGTATCGCGACTGAAGGCCAGAGCCAAGTAGAGATGGCCAAACCACCGAGTGTCCCCTGCAAAGCTCTCAGCTATTTCACGGGCTCTGCAAAATGACAAAGTCCGTTCAGTCATTCCCGCTTCCACCAGCGGCGTGTCCCAAGCTGGCAGATCATGAGCGCTCAGCAGAAAATGTTCAGACATTTGCAGTCTGACGCAATTCCTTTTCTTTTCCTACACACCCAAAACTTCTACTGATTTCAAGGAGTAAGCAAGAAGTAGGGGCAGGGGGGAAATCAAAAGGTGCTGAGAAAAGCAATATTTGGACATAATCTGCAGCATGCAAAGGGTTAAATTAGAGTTTTAAATACATAAACTTCACTATTTACTGATGGTTGTAAAAAGCGAGACATTTGAATGAAGAAAGTTCTTGTGGAGAGAAACTAGACGAGGTCTGTATTTGAATTTTCTTACAATGTGCAAACTGGCCCCAGTTTAACCAAAGGCAATAACTTTTCAAACACTTCAATTAACTTTGTCATCAACTGGACAAACATTTTCAATGTCTGTATCAATTACCGGAGGCAAATGACCCCTGACTGGGGAAAACAAGCATTTTGAGAAGACAAATTAAAAGAGTGCACCACATTTTAAGCCACACTAAGGCTACGCGCCAGGTACTGGGAATGAACACTTAAGTTTCCTTTAATTAACAAAGCAGCAACAGGCAATAGCAGCTATTCCATTATAACCTTTTTTTGTATGTAAGAAATACTCGGTGAATATCTTTCAGGCATGACTGGGTTCAGGGTAAAGCGTGCTACGTCCTGTCAAATCGTCAGCAAGAAGTTCAAACTATTGCAGAGGCACTCAGAAATCCAGCACCACCTCTGCTTCCGAAGAAATATCGGGAGTTTTCCCAAGATAGCTCCCTTAAAGGAAATGTTTTTCTTCAACTGAAGCTGCCACCAAGGCACCGTGATGAATGAAAGCGGTTTTGGTATCCTTCACTGTCCAAAAGGATTTTCTATCCCGTAATTTACCAGAGGAAAGTACCATTTTTATTTTGCAGGCATATACTCAGAGACAGAGAAATACAATCAGCAGGTAAAAACATTATCACTGGGTTTGCTTTATGAAAGGTAATACCAAAGTTAAGATCACCGGTGAGTTAATATGACTCAAACAAATCACACCTAGGCTGTACTAAGCAGCCAGTATCTGTGAATAGATCATACTAATGCTCAGTTTTTAAACAGCTGTCAACTGATTTTAACGCAGTTTTACAAGTTGTGACATGACTAATCGTGCTAATATTAAGAAGGGAGAAATAAGGCATGGATCAGAGAAATCAGTTTTTTCAAACATATTAAAGCCACAGATCATCAACTATAGCTAGCAAGTCGTCTGCGTTGCGTTCACGGTCGCGTCTTTGTTTACTGATGGAGAAGAAAACAGGCAGTATTTTTTCCTAAGCTGAGTATGTGCCATAGAAGTCCCATGTCAATGGTTATCATGGTTGTACCCCTTTTTCCCCATTAACACTGCCGGATGGGTATCACTTTTACCCTTCCTGAATGACAGAAATTTCTATTTCGTAGTTGCAGGCTCTTTGGAAAGTGTTAGTGGAAGCTATTAATTGATCCTGCTATTAATAGAAACGCATAGAAAGGACACAAAAATCGCAGAACGACCAGGAACACTGTGACAGCACAAAGGAAAGAATGAAATAATTGCCAAACCGAGTACGCCAGACTAAAAATGAAGTCCATTCAGTCAGCGAACCAGCCCTGCAGACACCCCAACACCCCTGCGCTAGCCGAGCACGCAGTCAGGTCAATCTTCATCCTTTCCACCCATGTCCCATTTGCTGTCCTTTCACTGCCCTGCAAACATCCAGCATCTCCGTCCACCACAAAAGACGTTCCACAGAGCCCGAGCGATGCCGTGTCCCTAGTTCAAACACGGATCGGGCCCTGGCTTTCATTTTAAACACAGCTGCTTGCGAAGACAGAAAACAAACCAGAGCAACTTCAAACCCTTTCAGCACTTGGCATTGCCTGGGAGATCGTCTCTCTGTGGGGACGAATTTAGTTCGCTCGGAGGGACAGGAATGACGCCAGTTAGCAGCTATTCCCTGCTGGATCTGCAGCTCACCACGTCCCAAAGCTTTTGACAGGTCTTTAGGGATGGCCCTTAGGATGCGGCGCTAAAACCTCCTGAGAGCCGACCTCCTCAGACAAGTGCAAGCCTGGAAACCCTACACCTGCCAACTCTGAGCTGCTCCAAACGGCAGGAGATGCCTGGAAAAGGGACGGTGAGGAGAAATTCTGAGGACAGAATGAAAACGATTGATCCTGAATTGATTAAAAAAAAAAAATACATACATTGAATTAAAGCAGGCTTGTGAATCACTGTTTAAAAGAGAATCTCCCTGATTTTCTGAAAACCCCACCATATGTTGTTAAACCTGAATGTATTCATAAATCCACCTTTTTATCACGTAGGTTATTTCTTTTTAAATAGTATTGTGGATGCTGTACTTTGTTCAGCTGAGACAAAGATGAACATCCATAACCATTACAGCTTTGAGTTTAGCTCACGCTAAAGTTTGAGCGGTTTATGGGCCGATAGCTACACAAGTAAGCTCTCCAAACCCTGACAAGTAGACGAAACAACCCCGGGATTTCTCCAATCTCTTTTTCAGGGATCTTTATTGCCTCTTCTCCTGCCATCGTCAGCCAGACCGTGTCGGATGGGCAGAAATGCAGCCGCAGTAGGATTGCAGAGACATTTCTTCGCGACAGACAGGTACTATGGGGGTCAGGCACCAGCCTGAGAGGTCTCTGTCTCCCAGCCGCCAGGGAAAAGGTTTCAATAGAGCTGTACAAATAAAATACTATCAGTCTGGGATTTCATAAACGCTTTTGTATTAATGTCATTTAAGTGCTAAACTACCTTATAATAACGTGCTTTTAAATGTTTACAGTTAAGGCATAATTGAATTTGACTCATTTTGGCCCCGATCCAGCGGCGATTTAATTGACTTCAGTGGGAGTTGGATTGGGCTTTAAGTAATTTTAACTAAAATAATCCATCAATTGTTCCTCACCCACTTCATCAAACTCCTTCCCATCGTTCATGATTGCTCTGTAATTTATTGCAGCAAGGTGAAATCAACCCTTCTAGCTTCTGGCACGGCTTCCTGTCCCTCAGTGGAGAATTTTACTATTATTCAGCAACCTAAAACAGATCTGCTTAAAAGAAAGCAAAAGAGCAGACGGCAGAGATCCAAACTGCCTAGTACCGTCCTCTGCTGCTGCAGGAAACTTCAAATATCAGCTCCTCCACTACTTAGTCACCGCAGGAACAAAATGAACTGTTAGCAAAGCTGTCAAGAGGAGGTTTGGAACAAAACAGACAGAAGGGTGAAGCAAAATGTATTCGCAAACTCACACAAATGTTTTGTGGCAAAAAATAAATATATATATCCCCATTTGCTTCAGACCTTTCACCATTATATTGTACCAGTTATTACATTGCTTTCTATTTCAGGGAGATTATTTATATTTTTCCATATTTCACAGGTGAATAAAAGCAGGCCTGAGCACTAGGCTTTCCTAAAAACGTATAAAGTTGTGCAATTCTATGGAGATGATACGTACAGTGTGTGAGTAGATACTTCCCATAAGCCAGTACCACCGCTGCTAATTTTGCTTCAAAGCTGACAGGTTAATCTGGCATAGAATACCCTATTGGAGTAACCACAAGCGTATCACACACGTTTCTCTGTCTTGTAAAAGAAAGGGAGATGCTTTTATTAAGGCTTTGACCATTCTGTGCTTGCACAACAGTGTGTTGTTCGTTAACGTACCAACGTGGGCAGGCGTACGCTGGATGTGGCAATATGCACCTGCACACTCGAAGCTACAGGGACCTGTCCTTGCTTCAACATTAGTTCTGAAGATGGGCTATTAAAATTAAATTAATAGAAAATCCAGGCGAAATCTGAGTTTAAATAAAAAAAAGAATTTGCATCAGCAGGAAAGCTAGCCATTAACTATCCTGGAACTTGCAAGATAATCATTAGTAGAAATATCCAAAGGCAAACGGTGAGCCAAATGTCTAACGATGACTTGAAGACTACATTGAAAACTCTCAAATGTTTAAAGGTGACTTGAGGACTACACTGAAAACTCTCTTATTTTGAAGAAACTCCACAAAATAGTAGCGAGATTATCCGAGTTACAGGGCAAATAGAAAAGCTTCCAATTCCACTCCTCCTTTGCATGAGTAGTCCTGCTGAAGTCAGCCAACTAACTCCATGAATAAAAACCACTGGCATGTTAAAGAATTTACAAGATAAGACCTGAACGTGCACAACCAAACACATTTTAAGGTCATTGTAAGGTTGTTGCTCCAAATCTCACAGAAAAAAAAGAGCATAAGCATTTGTAAATTTTCTGTCACCACATTTTCAAAGGGAATGCTATTTTTGTTATATAGGAAGTTCTGGAAAACTGTTTTTCTCCTTCCTCAAAAAAAAACCCAAACAAAAAACCCGTGTGATTTTTTTACAGAAAAATGTAAAAAGAAAGATAGATTTTTTTCTGGGAGCTGTTGATTAAGGGTAGTCTTCTTTCAGGTGTTGCGTTTTAGAGAGAGCTCAAATATTCTGGAAATAAGCTGCCAAAAAGCATAGTTTTAAAAAAAATCTTCTACAGGAAAAAGACTGTCTTTTCCCACTCATCATATATGCCAGGATATTCCTCTAGAAAATGTCTTCTCCGTTTTACTGAAAATCATTTCTTCTTACTGAACTATATATATTTATGCTTTCCAAAAGTGCCATCTATGAACAGGTATGTGCAGACCAGGCAAAAAAAAGGAAATTAAATAGGCTTTTTGTGTTTTTTTTTTTTTATACGAGATGCCTTTCCACGTGGCACACTTCAGAAAGATTTACGCAGTCAACCAACTGATGTTGACCCCAAGAACGCTACCACCCTTGTGAGTTCTCATCAGGTAATTAAGAGCAGAATCAAACCTCCAGCATCCTCACAGCACATGTTCCACCAGCATCACCCCGACCCCGCTGGGCTTCTCCCCTCTGGGGGCCTGGATATGTCCAGAGGACGTGCGAGAAGCACCAAGTATATAACCTCATTTGCAACACTGGGATGTTCTAACTGCAGTCGGAAGAGATTTGAGTACCAGTGCAGGGGTTCGCCTTCAGGAAGATGGAGGATTTTTGGGAAAGGCTGTTCTTCACCCTTCCCTTTAGTTATTTAAACAGGTCTCAGCGCCGAGTAGCCAAACACCTGTCCAAAATATCTGCAACTGGTAACTTGATGGTCTTCGGAGCTGCGTTCTGGCCAAGAGAAATGAGGGAGAAGATGCCAAGAATCAGTCAAAATGAAAAGTTACATGAGAGGAAGATGGAAAATATTAAGTATTTACTGTGTGAGCCAGGTCCTAACACCAAATCTCTATATATTTTTAAAGATGTCATTAAAATGTAGCTTTGGGAATTTCACATCTCTCAAAGAGTTAGAAGCTTCTCAGCTAGATTCTCCTAGAGTGCCAGGAACATAAGAAATAATAGATAACCCCAGGGAGGGGGGAGAAATCCATCTCCAGTATTTCCCTGGATGGTAATATTAATATGACCTCGGGATTTATTGCCCTTAAGCCTACTCTGAAACTCTTGCATTCGTCTCACCCGTGCAATCCACGGTGGGAGCGATCAGACACACCATGGCACGGAAACTCTTCCTAACAGAGCGAGAAACACGAGCAGTGCAGAGAGGGGACACTTCCCCGTATGGGGCAGCACGAGGGGACACTCTCGTGCACATCAGCACTTGGTCTGTCCCATCTGAGCAGCACAACCTTGTGCTCCGCTCCACGCCGAGTAGAAGCGTACACAAGACATCTACTGCCCGGCTCCCATGAGCTCGTTCTTGCAATCCCGTTCTGTTATGGAGTTTGCCTTGACTTACGCAAATACAGCTGAGATCACAAACCAGGTCCTAAACTTTCCAAGGAACTATGATTTCCTAGCAAACGAAGGTCGTGTTAGCGTGTTCTGGCTTCTGCAGTCCAGCTGGAGCAATTCTTAAATAGAACTGACTGAAAACGTTCGGTTGTAGCTTCCTTTCATCAAAAAAAAGAAAAAAAGAAAGAAAATTTTGCAATACAGAAAGTAAATTCATTGCTTTGCCAAATGTCTCATATAAAAAAGGAAAGTGCTACAAAGTTTCACTTCAGGCTTCAGAAAATATGTTTTCAATATTTTATCCCAGATCAAGTATTTCCTCTGATCTGATTCCTCCCTGCACACACATTTTAAACTTTCAACTTGACAAAATTAATCCAAAACATTTTGCTTCACTCTGAACTGAAAAGGACAATTAATTATTATTTCTTCTATCTATCAACAAACCAAATCATGTATTTTCCTGACTACTCCTAGTATTTTTGCTTTGATGCGACAAAGTTTTGTACACGGTCTGCAAAGGCAGAGCCCAAGTTTCCAGCTCCTCCAAGCAGAGCTGCACAGCCACCTTTAACTGGACAAGGTATGAAAGCAATGAGCAGAAGAAATAGATATTCAGAATCAAGAAATTAAGATCATTTGAGCAACAGCAAGCAAGAGCAGAGCCTCTCTCTCTAACCCAGTAAATGCCAGCAGCGGATTAAGAAACAGCTCCAGCGAGCGTATTGAGCGAGTCATCCACGGAGATGATTCCTGGTGTGCAGATCAATTCCAGGTGATCAGCTCTGCCACCTATCGCATCGGGATGCGTCTAAACCTTCCTTCCTCACAGGCTATGGAAGCCACGAGAAGTCAAAAAGGCAGAGATTTCTTTCAGTCATCCAAACCTGCTGACAACACTCCTATTGGCATTAAATCCTCTCTGAAGGCAGATCAACACACCACCAAGATACGTACAGCCAGCTGTCCTTCACCATACTCTTTCACTGGAAAATAGATGTAATGCTCAACACAAGTAAACAGAAGAAAAAACAAAAAAAATCTCCTTAGCTACTGCTCCGCTCTGTTCCCCAGAGCCCGGCGAGTTGACTGGGAACGTCACACAACTCCTTGGCTCAAAACAGCCTCACTTCTTTTTCCCCAGTTTCTCCCGTGAGGATTCTTGCCCTTGCTCATACCCAGCCGGTACCGAAGGCAGCAATGCTGCAGGACACTTAGTCTACTACACAAGTCGGTCTTTTCCTGCATTTTACAGCAGCAAGCTGAATAAAAGCCATCAAAATAATAACCACGATAACTTGAGAGCTGTGGCACTAGGTCTGTATTGCACAGTCTCCATGAGCAGCGTTCAAATTCAGGATACTTTTTACAAATCTAGAGCATTTAAACCTAAACGGCTGTGTGGATAGATTTAATCGGCGCTCCGGTGCAAGGCTTTAGAAAATAAGGTGTAGGTGTCAATTTTCCCAGTGGAATCCCACATTCATTAATACCTATTATAACATTCCTCCACAATGCTTATTCAGGCTTAACCACAACCACAATGCTGACTACTTTCCACAGCAGGTTTTATTGCAATCACCGGCGGGTGATTTTCTGTTTTCTTCCAGGCAGTTTTGCCTTTCATTAATTTCTAATACTCCACACTATTAACAGCGCGGAGATGCAGACTGCAAAATTCAGTCTTAATTCCAAATCTTGAAATATCTAGCACTGAAACTTCTTTAGAGACAGACCTCCTTGCTCAGTCTAAGTGAAACCTGTTTTCAAATTCAGATTTCGATCTGGCTTTGCTTCTGAAATACCACCTCTAATATTGGACCTAATCTGACAGAGAAAATTGACAGATTCTTCTCCGAGTATATAGTTATTATTAACCAGCCCGTTATTATCCCTCATATGCCACTTTTTGGCATTTCTGAGCTATATTTTCCGCTAAAGTAATCAAAACGTGAAAACCAAGGCGGACATCCTGAGAAACGCCAAGCTCTTTAAAATCAAATTTTGTGGCCAATCTTCAGCAGTTACAGAGGAACCTGCTTTCAAAGCCTCTAGCGTTTGTTCAGTTCACCTCGGCTGATCAGCTGCTTTTCAGTTGATTGCTACAGAAAGGCTTTTTCTTGTAGAGCTAAAATGGCCGGGGAGTTATTTGGCTGGGAGTTTTGAGAAAACTCAGACTTTCCTGAGGTTGAAGCTGAATAAATCACGCTAGGGGAGCAGGGAGACAGTTCCGACGGCAAATTCTAACTTTTCTAGGTTTTCAGAGGAACGCCCTGAGACATCAGCGTAAATTTGACTGCATCGTCTAAGATCTGTATGTAGACAATGTCATCTCTGAATTATCTTGCATTTAGTAGGAATACCTGATAATTTCCATAATACTAGATCAGAGACAGCTACAGAAGCAACACTTCATATCTCTCAAGATTAATAGATTTCCTCTGTCATTTTGCCTTTACTTTTTGCTATCAAACTGTAGAATTCTACTGATCATTGTAAGCTAAGCTTAATAAACCCAGGCAGTTTTCAGAAGATTATTTTTCTTCTTATGTTTGCACAAATAACCAGAAAAAAAATCCCAAACACTATTGCAGCAATGCAGATTTCCACACAGACACAGCTTTGCAATTTAAGTTGGCACCTATGGCTCTCTGCCGCCGTATAAACAACCGTATTCATGTTGGCCTGCTTCCCTCAGCAAATACATTTTGGGACACAGGTCATTAATGGACCTCGTGAGTCATCGAGCCCCAGCTCCTGCCACCGCAGGCACACATTTAAGACATGAAGGTCTCCTTAGCACCCAACTCCACACACCACAAGACCAAAACTCTTCCCACCACCTTGGATTAATGACCGGGATGTCACGGCAAACTTGCTGGGGGTGGCAATTCAATCCCAGTCAAAGACACTGGTCTGACTAGAGGCTGGGCATGCTCGGGTTCAAGTTAGCCTGGTAGAAGGTATACCCACAATTTTGTATTTGTTTTATTTAATGGGATTAATCCAGCTGTTACGTTTCAGATAACGCGCTTTGAGTGGACGGCCTCTCATTTTTCCCCACATCGGGCCACACGCTACATGGATTCCCTTTTCCTTTCCCACAGTGCCCCGCTTTCCCCCAGGAACTCCGTAACAGTATCCATTTAATTGAAAGGAAAAGGGTTCAGCAAGTATTTGAGCAAAAGAAATGGCTTCCACCCCAATTTTAAGTAATGTCCCAGAGCAAATTCAAACCTTGCCCACATCAAGGCCTTTTTGAAGAGAACCAGAAGGAATCTTGTTGTGAGGTTACAACATAAAAACTGAGCTGTTTTAAGACGCAATAAATCTACTTCCTCGCCATGGTTTCCTAAAAAGGCTGACAAGACTGACTGAAGACCAGGAGTATCAAAGCTCACACTTTATCGCATGAACAGTGATTCCCCGCAGGCCCCAGCGGTTGCAGGTATCGCTTAATTTAATCTAGAAACCAAAAATATCAAATATACCAGGAAAATGGGAGCTCAAAAAAAACCTTTGGGATAAGCCTTTCCCAATTTCATCGTACAATAAGACAACAGAAGACAGACAAAAGAACTGAAATAGAAGAACTCAAGTTTTGAACAATTCTATATTAGAGACCTGCCTACATGAAAACCTCGATTTGTTCTCCTCCTCCAAAACAAAAACCACCCCAGCTCAAAAATCCAAAATAGTAATTTCAAGGAAGCAAGTCATAATTACTAGTGTTCTTTAAAGGCAACTTGTTCCACAGACCAACAAGCAGAGTACTAAACTTTCAAAAAGACGCAAAAAAGCTGAGAAATTCCAGAAGTTGTGGCACTTTTTAAATATACATAGAGCCATCCAATCCCCTTTAAACACAACTCTTTTTACACAAGTGTAAACACTTGATATCAAAGTAGGTAATTCTCTCAGAAGACAAAACCGCACCGATTTAAGCCATCTTTGCACCTGTAAAGCTACATTCATGCAAGGCGTGCAAATATAGCTACTGAAGCAGATAAAAAGAGAAAGCAGCACAGTCTTACCCGAGATACGTACCAGTAAAACCTTGGTGCAAAACGGAAATAAATTACACGGATACTCATTGGAATGTAAGTTCTAAATCACTAGGATAATTATAAATTTGATGAGCTCCAGAACAGATCCAGGTAGAAATGAATACACAGCAGAGATAACAAATGATTTGCACTACAGACTTTGCTAAAATAAACTGAAAACTCATAAAAATCTCTCTCTGAAAGACACAACGTGATTGTTTTTGATTCGGCCATCTTAATTTAATTGGGATAGTTTAGAAAGGACACACAAGACCCATAGCATCCATTATTAGGAATTCCACTATCGCCAGGGAAAGCCCACAACTTCCCCCCCAACATCCCAGCCATGACCATCCTGGCGTTTATTTTTTCAAGCTATTTTAGTTACTTCGATAAATATGAAACATTTCCAGTTTGCCCGCATAACATCATAGACCGACAACGTCCTTTAATTCTTTATCATGCTGAACTGCAAATACGCCATCGGATCTTGAATGTATTGCTAAAGCGAGATTTTCAAAAATCTAGGAAACAAAACAGAACCAGTATAGACTCACCTAAAAATATTTTAAAATGTAAAATTGAAAAATTATGTAAAGACAATTTGAAAAGCGATTCCTATAACCCTCAGCAACCACTATAACAAATCAAGCACAGTATGCATTAACACTGTAATTGTTACTTATACAATCGTTACTTATACAAATTAATTAGATATGACATAATACAAAAAGCCAATAAAAATATAAGCATCACGAAACAAAATAAATAATGTTTTCACTAAGTCATCACAATCCAAAAAGTCATAAATCAAAGAGGTATTAACCACCATCTGAAAATATTTCTGTTTAAGTATCTTTTTGTTGTTGTTGTCATAATGGCTCTGAACCTGGGCATTTCGCTACAGATCCAGCGCGAGTACAGCCTACAGCCTTGTTTATTTGGCTCAATAAATGCCACAACACATATTCACCCACCAAATTTTAAGCTAATGATGGGTCATTTTCAGAAGGGATTACATTTTTCTTTCCAAAGAAAAATTTTGGTTGGGGCTGGTTCCAAGCTCTTCGCAATGGGAGTCTCCCCAGTGAGTCGGCTGAGCTTCGCGTTGGACCTCCCGCACGCTCCTCACAACTCCAACACCAGCCTTCGCCCTCACCACGCACAGGAAAATTCCCAAACGCTCCTTCCAACCCCATCCCCCTTCCCTTGACAATTTTGTTTTGTCCCAATTCAGCTGCACATGCTTAAATATTTACTCTTTGATCATAGCCAAAAGAAAAAAATATTTTCCATTTGGTTCCCAATGTTTTTCAGCTCTGTTAAGGAAGGATGTTGTTAAACACACATGTTGCACGACTAAAACATCTTCTGTCTTTCAGCTCCAAATAAATTATAAAAGCATATCAGACTTCTGTGGCTTCACCCAAGATGAAACAACTATTAACTCTTTAGCCCACAAAAACGCCTACAAAATTTGACTCCTGAGGGGAGAAAAGGCCGTGGCACTGAAGAGAAGCTCAGCTGAAATAACTAATCACTCATGAGAGTTTCAGAGACTCCCAAGCCCCAGCCAGGACTCCACTGGCAAGGGAAATTTCCGTGATTTAGATTAAGATTCATTTCTTCTAGACCACAAAGAGACCAAGTGCTCACTCCCTTCCTGATGAACTCGAGAGACAAAGGAAATGCAGGCAACAAGTTAAATGCCACAGCGCTGTACTTCTGCCGTCTTCAGTCTCTAAGTAGTTGGGGGTTATTTTGTTTGGGGTGGTTTTTTTGGGGTTGGTTTTTTTTTTCAAACAGATTTGAAAAATCCCATTTTTAAATTCTTTCATATTCAGTTATTTTTTGTGCTCGTGTCCATTTCTTAGACACCAACAGAATTTCCTCTCCTTTATAATAATAATTTAAAAATCCCATTGTCTAATACATATAGGACTTCAATTATACCTATAAACCTTAGAAGCCTTACAATTTGGAAGTGTGGACAGTTTCTTTTATGGTTTTAATCCCACAAGCAAATCTCTCTCCGCACATCACTTCTCAAACACTGCAACTCCATAAAGCTTATTCCATTAGAAGCAGATATTCACAATCCACCCTGACACGGGGACAGGCCAGAGCTTGGGCTAGAAACACAGTCTTGAGGGCAAATTCACTAGAGAGCCCAGGCAGAAAGAGAAACAAGGCTTTAATTGAACAGTAACCACAGGCAGGAGTCATGCTAGCATCACTCAGAATCCACTGCTGAATCATTTGAGGATTATTAATGATTATTTAATGAATCTATATTAGTCTTGCAAAGACAATGTTTGCTGTACTTGACAGAGAAGTACATACTGAAAAAAAAAATTCTCTCTTTTGTCCCCGTGGGGATGGTGAGACTCAAAACAGCTGCTGGGGAACACCCCACCCATCAAAAATGCTAAGGATTCCTTAGCCTAAACGTGGCATTCAAATCGTGGTTTTTGGTGCGGAGTTAGTCGGACATGCTTCTGGACGTTGGTGAATATTCCTTTTGGGTGTTAAAGGCATCTTTCTTTTCTATCGCTTACTTTTTTCTGTACTAAGGGAGGTAGCCAGAAATCCCTCTCCTCTTCCTGGCAGACTGGGGTCTGTGGAAGGGATGCCATCGACTCCGATGGGTGCAGAACTGGGCCCTCACTGCGTAACTGCAAGCTCCCACGCACTGGGACGTTCATGCCTATTTTGGCCAAGCACCGAATTTCACTGTCTACCCAGTAGTGAGGATCATCTCTGAAAAATTCCTTTGTCAGCAATATCTTGATTAACAACCCTATCTTCTTGTATAAAAATAAGTCAGCGATTGGTTAGAGAGGGCAAGGAACGTCACGCACAAATCGATCAGAAGAAATAAACGTTGAATGAGGATCACACTATGCATATAATCGCTTTCAAAAAGTTGGTCACCATGGGTCTTAATTCCTAATCACTTCTCAATCTCTAATTATTAATATATACTAAATAAATACTGAGGTCGGAGGAAGACTTATGCTTGGACCAAGGGTTTATTCTATTCGTCAAACTCTTAGGAAACCTAACAGCAAGTTTTATATTAGCACAGCTCTACTAAGACCTGAAAAATTCCTTCTTGCTTATATTCAGCTAAGCATTGAAACCAAAACACCGAACCTAAGGCAAAGTGCAGGTCTTGAATTTTTAAACACAAAAATACAAACAGAAAACAAACGTTCCCGGGAAAGAGAAAGAGGAAAAATAGAATTTTATGACCTTGAAACATATATTACTTTACAAGAGATTAGTCCTTTACGAATATTTTTAATAGTTCAGATTTTTTGAAGAACATATTTTTAAGTTTCAGTTTCATCATCTGATTCTCTTAAGACATTAGGTGTCACCAATTGAAGTGTTGCCTTATGGGAAGAATATAAATCTGGAAAACTGCCTACTTCACCAGAAAAAGAAGGCTTGTTGTTTTTTTTTTTTTCTTTTTCAAAACCTGGAATGCATTATATGAATGATATTTTTACTTTTAACATGGATTTTTAAAAGCTCACATTAGGCCAATCTGTTTGTGAAATTTAATAATGCCCACGGTCAAGACCAAATCACTCTTTTTGTTGCATTAATCAGTGGTCTCTCTCCAGGAGAGAGATCCATTCCTACGGATTTGTTTGTGGTGTCTATGTCTGCAAAATCAACGCAAATATTTTCACATCTTCTCTGTTAGAAATAGCCTTTCACAGGAAGGGAGAATTTCGGGGAGAAAATAATGTGTCTCAACAGCAGTTTCTCTCCGTTTTCAAGTTTTCTGTTAATTTCTTTGTACTCCCACAGATGGCAATGAAAAAAAAAAAACACACTAATGGTTTCCACGAGCACAAAATTGAGGCTGCTTTCAAGGGGAAAACCTGTGCTCCTCTTAACTCGTTATCATTTGCACTGGCTATTGATTTGCGAACACCGCAAGGAAGATGAAAGCAGAACCCCACCGCTGCGCGCTGCCATTGAGGATTTATTAAATAAAAATATTCCCTGGAAAACACAGGGAGCGGGAGCAAACGCAACCCCTTCCGTTGGGGCCGGGGCGTGAAAACTTGGGTTCAGGGCTGGGGTTTGGGGGAGTCTCCGCTTCGGAGGAGCGGGGATGTGCAGGAGTTTGCTGCTCCCACCAAGGCGAGAAGAGAAGGTCGGGTGGCAAACCTTGGCATCCCAACGCATCCCAGCGGGAAAGCCAGCCCGGCGCGGGAGGGGGGGGGAGCGGGCTTACCGGCGCAGGAGTGCAGCGGCTTGGGGCGAACCAGGAGAGAGGGACAGCCGGAGTAGAGGGAAAGTTTCTCGAAGTAATCGCAGGTTTCCTTGGAAAGGATCTCGTCGATCATGAAGGTCTTGTAGCGCCTCCTGCCTGCCTTGGGGCGGCCGGGAGCGGCGAGCCGCGGCTGGGGCTGGCAGTGCATGGCGGGGCGGCCCGCCGGGGCTGCGGGGGCTGCCAGAGCGGCGGCCGGGCGGGCATGGGCCCCCCCCCAGCCTCCCAGCGCTGCCCCGGCTGCTGCTGCTGCCTGCTCCCCTGCCTGCTCCGCTATATAAACCCGCCGATAAGCATCTCTCCGCGGCCTTTTTGGGAGGCTCCGGCTGTCAATCAGGGCGGCCGCTGCTCCCCGCCGAGCACCGCTGTCACCCCGCGCCCGGCGGGGAGGATCCTCCCAGCCTCTCCCCTCCCTGCTCTCTATTTTAAGAGACCGGGGTGTGTGTGTCTCTCTTTCTTTCTCTCTTTTTNCTTTCTTTCTTTTTTTTTTTTTTTTTAATGGGAAAGGTTCCAGATTGGGGCTGGCTTTTAATTTTTTTTTTTTTTGCCTCCTCCTCTTCCACACACACACACGCTTCTCTAGCCTGTAATTAGTTTAAAAAATTCAAAGTGCGCATCCTGCAAATGCAGGATGGGCACCTCTTCCCAAGCCCCCGGAGCTCTCTCCGCTCGGCATCAAATCTATTCCCCAGCCACAAAGTGCTGGAGAGCATCGGGGGGAAAAAAAATAAATTACTATTTATAGGTGCCTTTGCTGAAGCAAACGCTGCCTTCTCTGGAGCGGCGTTCCTCAGTCCCCGCAGTCCGAGAGGATTTACTGGCGGATCCCTGCTTATCTCAGCTGGATTTTTGCAAAGATGAGCTCTGAGCCCCTTCTGCGGAGGCCGGACCCCGTGCAGCCCCCGGGGTGCTGAGATTTCCCCCCCTCCAACAGAGCCGGTTTTCCTCCCGGGCTGAGCCCTGAGTTTTCTTTCCCTGCTCCACGGCCTCTCTGCGGCAGTTCCCCTGATCTGCAGGGAAGACTGCTCCCAAATGGGGATTTTTGCCCGCTGAGAAATTACACCGCGCCCCGTTTGGAGTCGGTGTGGTTTAGCACGGGAATCACCGGGGCACCTTACTCAGGGGAAGGCGTATCAGGAGGAGGCTTCCCGATTTCAACCGGTTGCTGCATGGTTTTCCAGAAACCACAGCAGCTCGCGATTACTTGTGGCCACAAACTTTAAATGGGTAAAGAGAGGGTCGTTATGGAAATGTGCCAGCCCCCTCCCAAAAAAGAAAAATTATTTGCAGGCTTCATACAAGGATTTCAGTGTAATCTGCAAAATGTTATCAGCCACTGCTTAGTTTTCATGCTTTGGCAATCCAAATGGCAGCAAACTCTTATTTTCTGTTAGAAAACTCAATCTGTTTTTGCAGAAAGAATCTGCCATCTCAAACTCATAAACGACTCGAGCAACTTTTATTTTATTGATCTATATTTTTAAAAGCCTTCAAAAAAATCTATGAACTATCTTTAATCTCTTTTGCAAAAGCACTGTTTCTTTTTCAATTACAAGTATCCTTCGGCTTTAAACTTCGGAGATACATTTGCCGATTTGGAGAGCCCTAAAACCATTGTCCGTACACTGTCAAAACTGGAAGGCGGACGCAAGGAAATATAATACTTTTGATATATCCTTTGAACTTTTTTCTTAAGAACTCATTACGTGGTTCTAAAACACGCAGCACAGCGAAATATATTAAAACAAAGATAAAACAGCCCGGTTTGCTCATTGAGCCATCGAAACGGCATTCTCGTTTAAAGTAAATTGGTTGGAAATAGTTTTACTTCTTTTGATTTAGAGAAACTAAAGCAATCTTATGAACAGGAATTTAACTAGAATGACAACAACCACTAAGGAGTTCAAGGATGTTTTTCTCCCCGATGATATAACTATCTTTAAATTACTTAAGCTGTTGCTAAACAAACTGCAAATGTTTACGGAGATTTGCTGACTCCATTATGAATACTCACTTCTTAATTCAGCCATAAAACATTTTAGGAACACACTTTCTTTGCCTCTTTTTCAGACTTTTTTTTTTCAGAGAACAAAATAATTACCAGTAACATTAAACAATTACTGCTTGCCGATAATTATTGCAAAGAATATTTCTGAAGCAACACCCTGAGCAAGCAACTGGTTTAAATCCCCAAGGTGCAGAAACCAGCAGCAAACAGCATTTTGCTCCACCGCGTCTCCTGGGTTCCTGGGCAGTAGCTGCAGCCCCTCTACCCCCACTCCAAATTCATTTTGCATTTACTGGCTCCACAAAACCTGACAAGAAGCAGCAGAGAAACATTTCCTAAACTGGGAGTGCAATACAAGCGCTGGAAATCAAAGAGTATTCCATGAGCCCGACAAGATCCAGCCCAGCAATCAAGAGGGGGAGAAAACTGCCGGCTGGCTAAAGTCGCACACAACTGACCGCAAGACAAGAGGCTCCGCTTGTCTTTAGACGTTTCCTTCCCACATCCGAAGGGCTGGATTTCCAGAGATGTGGGGCTGGCACCTCTGCCCGTGCTCTAGAAACACTGATGCCCTCACCACAGTGTGAGATTAGCATGTCTCTACAAACTTTATTTCTTTAACTAATGAATTATTTTTTAAAAAAAAGAAAAGTGGCCAGAGCAATACGGTGGGCTATGTCGTATGAAACACACACTGGCTGTCAATCAAAAAGGGGGTGCTTTGGTCAGGAATAATCAGGGGTTTTGTTTCCAACATTAATGAAGTGGCTGGAATAGCAAACATCTGCCAAGGGGACTCAAACCCCGAGCAGCTGTTGGAGCCCCCAGTGCTCTTCCCATGTAGGACAGCCTGGCTGATAAGTCCTTCTCCCTAAGGTTTCTCTAGTGGTTGAGAAATGGGGCCGTGCGGGAGGGCGGAAAGCAAAAGGCATGGCAAGGAGAGGTTTGGAGGGCAGGAGACTTGGCGCAGTTTGCGTGCGTGAGCCCAGCACCTGCACACCACAAATGGCAGCGTGACAGCAAGTTACCAGGATTGCTGCACATGCCCTTTTCCAAGAGGGAAGGGGGAATTAATCCAAGGGACGCGATCCTGCAATTCACTGACTGAGGCAAATTTTTTTGTGTGTGTAAAACCAGTATCACAACCAAGAAGGAAAAGAGCACCGCTCTGAGCCTGAAGTCAGCAACGGGTTGTTAATGCCTAAGAGCAGGGAGTTTAGCTCTCCACCAGAGAACCGAAAGTGGATCCTCCAGGAGGGCAATCATGTTCAGTCAGAAAAGATCCAGCAGGAAACCTTCTGAACCAGGGTTTCTGGAGACAATTTGTGTTACCAGGCACTTTGTGTGCAGTACTGGAACCCCACTGGTGCTGTGCACCTTGGGAAAATGATTAAGCACCTTAGAGCAGACTTGTTTAGTCCCAGCACAAACATTATCATAAGATGGTGATTAAGGCCGTAGGAATTAAGCCGCTGTATTACTAAATTTGTTATTTAGGTAGTAGCCAAGTACCTGGCTCTGCTCAGAGAAGAGTGAGGCGGTTGTGATTACTTGCTTCTGTATTTGTACATTGCCTAGCACACCCAGATCGTTTGCCGAAGGAGAGGAATTCTGTCTAGTGGGTTTTCAGCTCACTAGTTTTCACATTTAAAGATGAATTTCCAAAAGCAAAAACCTTGGGGTTTTTTGTGCCCATTCTGAAAAAAAAGTGCCAAAACTTTAAAGTGCCTTGGTTCTTGTTCTGAATTCCTTTTTCCTTATCAAAAGGCAAAGATACCTTTCACAAGCCCGCTGCCATTACCATGTCTAATCACTAGAAAAGTCCCTTTTCCAGTGAAATCCAACCACCTTTGAAAGTAGATTCATACAGACATAACCAATCCTGTTAAACACCAACACTCTGATCTCAAGTGTATGCCTTTTTCAGCATGATATTGGGCATGATACCCGATCCAGAGCAGAAAAATCAAGTGTGAGGCTAGAAACAGGGAGGCACAATTCAGGCCAGTGTTTTGCCCAAGGGAAGCGTATCCAGAGGCTTTGTCATCTCAGCATGAAAGGTCTCGGTGCATGAAAGCCCCTTTGAGGAAAAGGCCTCAGCATCCATCTCACATAAGTAAAGAGGGTTTCTAGTATCTGCCTGAGCCAGAGAAAAAAAGAATTGTCCATGAAGCCTTTTTTTTTTAAAAAAAAAAAAAAAGCCTCTGAGCAGGGTCTCTCTCCCTCACCTCCTGATCTCCTGTACGGCCTCTGTAGAACAGGATCACATCATAGGGTGTTTGTTGACTCTGAACTTTACCTTGGCCCCTTTGCAGATGGCAAGATGATACCCCTGGGCACCCAAGTGTGCGATGTAATAGAAATCGCAGAGCAGAGCGGTAATTGCACATGCTTACACACTCCATTGGCTTCAGCGAGACTGTTGCTTCCAGCTTATCTTTACAAGCAAAGTTCACTCCTGGCCTCAGTGGCTGCAGAATAGGACTGCTCCAAGTCCACCGGTTTGGTTTCATTGGAAATTTTTTTCCCAGCTCCCCAAGCTATGGAGTCTGTCTCAAATGCTCACAGTTACATTACTTTTCCTGTCACCTTTAAATCTGTCCGCAGCCTCTTTGAGCATAAACAGACCTCACTCTGAGCCCAACTGATTCTCCTATTTGTTCCTCCTATCCCAGTGTGATGCCACAGCATGTTTGCAGTCCAGACCAGCCCTGGCTTCACTAGCAGGTTTTTTATTCCCTTATGGACAGACCTGGGCTTACAGCCACTACACTACAAAGTAGCCCCCTTGTCACGGTCAGAATAAATCAGGGTTGGAGTTACTTTCTTCAATAAAATGATAGTGAAAGCTGAACTGTCAATTGGAACACTTTTGTTGCTCTGCAACAAGCCCTAAGCCTAGTTTCCCTTAGAGCCAACTTTGAATTATCTAGAAATAGAGTATAATGGTATATTATATGTGAGTGAAGACAGTGACTAGCCCCCACACTAGTTAAGATGCTCTGAAGTACTAATACAGCTAATATTAGTTGGTTTTATCAGTGCTGATGGCAGGTTCAGATTGCACAACACAAAGAATTCATCATAGATTGCAAAGTCCCTTGGAAAGGAGATACAGATATTGTTTCAGATCTACATGCAGAGAAACTGAGGCAGAGGCTCCCTCTGTTAACCCTCAGGACAGAAGCCATACCTCACTCAATATGATGCATTCTCCAGGTGGAGAACATAATCTAAATCCCAGTATTTTCCTCCGGTGACCTAATTTTTTCCCCACAAAAGCACCAAGGGCTGTGAGACAGTGTCTTGCTATTTTCCAGTTACCTCTTCACAGGGATGCACCACACCTGAGCAGCTTCACCTTTCCTGGGCTCTATTGCTACCAAAATTTGCACCAGATCCTGCCATTGGCAGTGGCGGTTGAAGTGGTTACCATGAGCTCACCAGGGGCGTTGCCTTACCACTACACAAGGCACCGAACATACCAAACCGGATAGAATAAATCATTATGAATCCTGAAAAAGACTCACTGGCAGAACTGAAGGCATTTAGAGAGATATTTATGGGGTGGCTCTGATTTTCTGGGTGTTGTATAGGTACCACGTACACCTGAGTTTACGCCAAGAAACATACGCCATCTTTCAGCAAGTGGGGATTTGTTTTTTCATGCTATAGATAAGAGGCTAGAATCCAGACTTGTAAACTAGGGATAAGGAGTTTGGGAGAGGCAACCAGGAATGTACAGGAGCATTCTGTGTCATCCCGAGCAGTAAAACACACTGATGGGACTTGCTGCGGAGCACAGGTAGCAGATTGTACCAGTTATGGACAGACCCACTGCTGAGGATCCTGTAGAATATCACAGAAGGCAACTGTCCCTACTGCGGTCCTAAGCACAACACCCGAGAGTCCAGTTTGGGCAAGACAGGTGAGCCCGGTCCCCTACTAATCATCCCAAATACTAATGGTACAATAGTGGGTTTCCCATGCATCAGCAGCAAAGCCCACACTGCAAAAACCATCTCTTCCTCATCATCCTACCCTACATTGCTCTCCTCTCCAGGATGCCAACGAAAACCAAGACACCTATTTTAATATAGCCAAGGTAACAAAAATCTCATTTATACCACTTCCCTAGAGGGACTGGAGCCAACACTAAGGGGAAGCATCTGATCTCATAAGAATGAGAGTGTTTGGGACTGGATCATCTTAAAAAAGCTCCCCTGATTTTTTTGGCATGGTAGGCCTCCCAGATCTAATGCTGCCTCACTCTCTAATTCCTGCTCCAGCCTAATTTGGATGAGGATCCACATGCGAATGCTCGCTGCTTCATCCAGCTTTGCCTAAGGCCAATTATTTTTTGCACAAGGCTTGCTAAATCTTTGCCAAGCTGGATAGTAACGTGTTAAAAAATGAAAAATCTAAATATTCCCAACTCCTCCTATAAAAGGGGACAGGATGTTTTGGTGTTCTGTGACTGACGCTGTATTCATTATTCACAAGGATTATATCTGTTTGTTTTCTTTTTTCCTACAAGACAATTTACCTGAAAGCACAGAATAAAAAAAAAATCCCAAACCAATAGACCAGAAGAATGTCTCCAGTCTCCATAGAGACACCAGAAAAACACCACAATCATGAGAGTTGCACACAAGAAGCCTATTCATACTGGAATGGGTGGTGTTCCAGGACGTTAAGTAATTTTGACAATCTGCCACTATCTCAGCCTGCAAGAAGCCCAGAGGGAGTTACTGATGCCATCAAGTACTGATCTTTATAAATGGTTTCTAGACAGCCGTCATCAGCCTGGGCTCTGCAGGACCCCAAATCCCAACTTGCAGTTGGATCTTAGCACAGCCATTCAAAAGAAACCAAGACCACCATCCCCAGAGAGAACCCAGCAGCTGCATGTCCCACACGAACCTCTCAGGCTTCCCCTCCCAAGCAGGATGCAGAGAGTCAGGAATTCCTGCAAGAAGCCCAGCTATCACAGGACATAGGTGTGACAGAGCCTAGGTCTCGCTCTCCACATACCCAGACACTGCGCTGTTGCAATTCCCTGCTATAAACAGACTCACATTTAATTAATACAGAGAGAAACAAGGAGAGATAGGAGCTCTGTGAGTCGATAAATAACAGAGCATGCCAGAATTTACAGTAGCACCGCTGGGTCCCCAGAGTTCACAGGTAAGGCTGAGACTTTCATTGCCTCGTGCTAAGAGAAAAGCAGAGAGAATTCCAAGAAGCAGAGCCCAATTGTGCCTATAAACAGATTAATTCCTTCTAAACAAGGAAAGAGCTAAACCTCAGCTACAGTGAAAAAAACATTTCCGAGGTCTGGCCAAGTTTACTCTTCTGAGGTAGCCTGCTCACGGGCAAAGGGCTTGCTGTAGGCATGGAAGCCAGCCAAGGCAGGGTTTGGTGCTTGAAACACAGAGGAGAGCATCCCTCCTATTAAAAGTGCCTAATTTAGCTACCTGTGATGCTCAGTCTCCTTCCTCAACCTGTCACAAAGTCTGCATAAAGTTCCTACCTGTGGAACAACTCAGGAATCAATTTCACAGCCAGAGTTGAAGACCAATGCCATTCCCAGAAGGATTTGTTGCCTGGGTTGCAGCAGTTGGGTATTTCAACATCAGCTAGGAACCAGCACACAGCTCCAAGGGGTTCAGGAGCCCTGTATCTGGGGGACTCTGCACAGACAGCTGGGCTGCCTGCAGTAGGCGCAGATTCATCAGCCCCAGCTCAGTCAAAACCACTCATAACACTGAATCCCTCAGAGGAGGCTTGGACTAAAAGATCTGTCCCTGAAGTACGAACTATCTGCACCAGTGCTGTTCTGGAAGCAAACCTGTCACACTCTGGATTGCTTAACAGCCGCCAAGGCACCCACAGGAATCTGCCATCAATCAGGTCGTGCCACTGCTCACCTCCACAATAACTGGTTCTGCCTCACTCCCCTCCTGTTTGCTGCAACATGTTTTCAGTTACAGCTTTTCGGATGATCCCAGCGCCCTGCAGGGACAAGCCCTGTCCCCAGCCTAGGGTTCAGGCAAAACAGCTAGGTACCCATGAGGAACAGGGAGAAATCTAGTATAATTCAATTGCCATTCAGTATAATTAGGACATTGAAATACACATAGCTGTTAAGACCCTGGTGCCAATGGTTAAGCCACAGAGCTTTTACTGTGTTATCAATCTAAGTGTGGGAGTAGGACATCAAACAGCTGGTACTTGTCTCCATTCCCCTTGCATTTAAGAAGTACCTCCAAGTGCCTTGACTCAGATGTCCCATTTTTCCACCCATAATCTCAGCTTTATCCTTGACCAGAAGCTGTTTGTCTTCTCACCATTACCTGTTTCCTTGCCTCTCAAAAGCGCTCTCAACAGCCCTTTTCTAATAGCATTCTGAGATTCCTTAATCCCTGCTGCCTGAGACTTTACCAATTCTGGGAGCCTCAAGCCTGGCATTAGCTGCAAACTAACAGTACAGTGTCTTTCATTCAGGGCTGAACTGTTCTCACTTGCCTTCCACCTATTTCAAAGATTTCCTAGGGTGGGTAAAGTTCTACTCTCCAGCTAGTTGTATACCACAACAGCAGCAGTTGAAGAACATTTTCAACACAGCAAAGCAAGCTTTTTACACTCTGCCTGAAAGCTTGTTTCTCTACCTGCCCACCACTCACCACCAACCATCATGTTTCTTCCTACTTCAGAGACATTCCTGCTTACTACACTAACACTTTACATTCAAAAGCCTTCATAGCTTAGCTCCATTTTTTTCTTATCTTACCAGAGTTGAGGCAGTACCTTCCTTGTTGTTTAGCATCTCATACTTTGCTCTGAAAGTCTCCCTGATACAAGGAAAAGAAAACCATGGCTAAAAAAAACAGAAGAGAACCTCATCTTCCCCCTTTTATAGAAAGGAAGGGTGCCCACGCCTGTGCATTTCCACCTGCAAGCACTAATTAGGAGACATTGTGCTAAGTGCCTTCTGTGCTATAAAAAGAGGACAGGAGAGTCTTAGGGAGACTTAGAAGAGTTATAGTTTTTGGTTATGCTCTAGTAGCAACTCAATTTTAGTCTCAGAATTTGAAAGTAAATTGTTCTTGCTGTAAAAATAAGTAAGGTCGCTATAGAAAAAGCCTCTAGAGATTATAACAGCACCGTATTAGCCTAAAAGAACACCATGAAGAAAAGAAGTCTGGGATCTTCTGGTAAGAACATTTTATTATAGTCTATGCTTTATTATATAGAGCTTTTTTCTCTTTGCTTTTGTTCCAATTCTGAGCTTCAAACAGATGTTGTATTTTCTAGCACTGAAAAAAGAATGTTCTAAGTTTAGTTTCTGAAGTCTTCCAAACTCACATGAAACTTTCCTTTTGTCAGCTATGGATCCCTGTTGTAGGTAAGAGAGTTCCTTATAAGCTACAACAAGGGATTAGGGAACGTTCTGAGACATCTTAGTCTTAACTCTTCTCTGTGTTCTGTGCTTTTTACATTAAAGGAAATATTTATCTCAGTTATAGATCTAAAGTCTAGAAGAATATTAAATGCATAGGAAAGTAGAAACACTAAGGTAGATATGTACACTAGCATATGGAAGAAGAGTTGAGGCTTATCAAAAGTCTTCTATTAAGTAAGAAGAAAAAAATGATTCAGGTGCAGCTAGAGAGTAAACCAAGCTACAAAACTTCTCATAGTACAACAAACTTATTTGCAATTTATTACTATTGCTTCGTAGCCTGTTAGTGTTAATCAGTAATGAAACAGCTTCCTTCAGCCTGTTCTTTTACAGTGACTCTCTACTCCTAGAATGACAGAAGTAGACTTTCTTCCCTTATAGAGTAGAAAAATGAATAACATAAAGGAAACACACAGCATCTCTGCTACTATTCTTCTAGAAAAAAACTTGTAGGCAGACATGGCTGGGCAGCTGGGGTGAGGAGGATGGGCTGACAATAAATGGTAATAGCCTTGCTAGCTGGAAAGCCTGACAGTAAACCAGCAGGTGTTTCTGTCTTGGTGTAATGCCTGAACATGGACATCTGATGTGCAACTAATTCCAAACTCAAGGGCATGCTTTAGGCACCAGTAAGTGGGGCTAATGCTGCTGATCTGGGTAGAGGAAAGCAAGCTATCAACTTCATGTGCATTCCAGCATGACAGTCTCCTGCCTTAGCTTTGCCTGTAATCAAAGCAGCTTGTGGATGCTTTAACGGAAAGCAAGATGGGGGAGCTGAGGGCACTCGGGCTTTGGAAGCCTGAAAGGAGGTGTAAGAGCTAAGAAGCAAATAGAGCTCCTGGCAGGAAGGAGAGGAGGCTTAAATGACCCTGCATGGAGGGGGCTGGCTAGGGAGGATGGGGCAGGAGGCGGAGGGCAAACTCCAGTAGGTGGTCCATGTCCCTCTTTTTTGTCCTGCTTCTTTGACTTGCATTGGCCAATCCATGTTGTCTCTGCCATAGTACCTTCTCTTCGATCTTCCACTTAGCACTTGCTGTTAGCTGCTCTGTTTTTGCAGACGTGAGTGGGAAAATTCACAGGGTCTCCCAGAATATTAGGATTGTGAACAGGATCTAGTCTAACAGATTAATGCTGTTCTATTGCCTGCAATGGGACTAAACTGATACTAGATAAAGATCTGTTTTGTGATCCAGATGAGGCAAAGCTTGAGAATAATTACCAGCTAATTAGGTCTCCATGGTCCAACTGTTCTCCTGGTTGAATCAGGATAAGTAACTGATTAACAATAAAGACCTGCTCTGAGCTTATAGCAGCATCCTTGTGAAGCTCCTTTAAACTTCCAGTGTGATTTGGTTTTTCCAGATATATATAGCAAAGGCATGACAATGACAACCTCAATCAGGCAAAGGACAGTGATTTAAGATGTATTGGTTAGCCACAAATGATTGTTGGGAAAGGCAAAGAGTAGGTTACAGGGTTTTCTGTTCCTAATTGTTTAAGCAGAACTGGTATGGCCACATTGCTACAAGATGCTCCATGTACAGGAATACAAATAACTCTTCTGTCTTCCAAAGGGCTCTCTTGATACGAGGCACAACTTCAGGCAGTTTTGTTCATCTAATGCCCAGTTGTCACTTTATATGTGTAAGTAACAGTAGATATGCAGCCCGGATCGTGGGCTGGGATAAATCAGGCTGGTTCTGTTTGCTTCCGCAGGGCTTAGCCAACTTATATCAGGAGCTACAGGTCTCTTGGGCAAAGGTACATGTTGTCAGCTGCTGCTTTCTGTCTCCCCTGCAGGGGATTTTTGAGGACTTGGTAACTTGTACCCAAGCAATCTGCAAAGGTAGAGTGTTCCTGGGCTGGTGGTATTTGTGAGCGTTGCCTCATAGCACATCACAAACAAATAAATGCTCTCAGCTCTAAACTGAGCGCTTTAACTGTTCTAAATACATGCAAAGAGAAGGGATGACAATGTTATCAAAAGACAGACTGATTAGAATTTCTGGACTCTGTGATTTTTTCACACGGCAAATTTGAAGAGCAGCTTGGAGGTCAAAATAAGAGCAATCTGTCCTCTGTGCCAAACTTCAGTGGAATCTCCAGAGCCTTCCTTCCCATTGGCTATGGAATCAGTGTATTAGTGGTAGGTGGGGGTAGATCAGCACAGCTTCACTAACCTTTCAATAAAGGTATCAGTATCTATAAGCTGTGAATCCCCGTTCTGCATATCCTGCAGCTAAAGCTTGCTAGTATTGTTGTGGTGGGTGCTCACAGTCTGTGGCACTAATTAAAAAGGCTAAGTTTGAGAAGACTGTTTGTCAAAGACAGGACGGTGTGTGTGGTTAGAATAGATAGTGCCATAGAAACCCAGATGCTGGCTAAAGGGGCAAGAAAACAAATGTGCCTTTGGTCTGCTTCAGCCTCAGATGCCATCCAACCCATGTTCAAACACCCAGACAGGGCTGCTGTGTTCTCGTAAGCAATTGACTCTCCCTTTTGCAAGTGCTGGGTCACAGACATGCGGGTTATTCATGTTAAAAGACAGGCAACACAACTCTTCCATAAAAGTCCAACAGACAGACACATTAACCCCTGTAATCCCTTCCTGTGGTGTATATGACGCCACCTAGATTTATTAATTAAACCCTGTTATCCGGTGGCCACTGTCAATTAAGTGCTTCCTTGTAATGTGTATAACGAGGGCTCATTCATTAGCAAATGTTTCCATTACATTTAAGGCTGTGAGTTTCTCTGGAAAAAAGAGGTACAGAACTTGTTGTGGTTTGACATTCTGGGTGAAGGAGGGGATGGAGAAGTAAAAAGTGGGAGAGACAGATAATGGATCTGTTTCTAAATCGAACAATGAAATGATCGTTGCTGTGCCTTGGGAAGGCATGGTTCCATCTGCAAACAACTCTGTTTCAGGAGATGGATGCAATTCCTGGCTCTGCCACTTGCCAGCCCTGTGACCCCATAAAAGTTGCAACACACCCCTACCTTTTTTGTTGCTGTTCTCTGCTTTAGACAGCTCTCTGGAGAACAGCATATAAACTGAACCGGGAAGAAGCAACCTGACACGTGGGGCCTGCCTCTTGATCAATGCCTCTGAAATGCAGCTTCCTCCAATGGTCTCTTCAGGTGGTCAGCACTGTTGAGGTGTGAAGATTTGTAGTGCTGATGGTCTTAAATCCCAGCTTTCTGAATTATGTTACTAGAGATATAATCACATCTCTGTCAGATAAACTGACTGCTGGGAAACTAAACCACCAAAAGACTGAATAAAAAAAAGCACAAGATGCATCTTTCAAGCAGCATCTGTAATAATGAAAACTTCATGATGTTAAACGAGTACTTAAAGTCCCCTCAGACCTGATGTGATTTTTAGATCATTGGGTTTCGGTAAAACTGATCTAATAGAATAATTAATCCACTCTGAATGTTACCAAGAGCTCTTTCCAGCAGCTGCCTCAATAGAAAGAGGGAAAGGACTAACTGAATCCAAAGCTTTTAATGAGTACTTGCCTGCCAGTTGTGCGAGAGCAGCTGTTGGGAGATGGAGCTACAGTTCCCCCTTCTGGCAAAATTTGCAGTCGCAAGTCCTTTTTAAAAGCAGGATTTAAATGAAAATAAAATACATTTAATTAATCCAAGGCTGGTTTAAGGCCCCTTGCGAATAAAGATCAAAGCTAAGTATGTCAGACAAATCACAAAGTTTGCATGTCAGGGGGGAAAAAAATAATCAAAGCCCATTTGGAGATAACTGACAAATAGTGAAGGAATTAAACTCAGCCAGTACCTTGTTGGCTAACTTAACCCTGGTAATGATATTACTAGTGCTGCAGTGGTGTTATGTCTCTGTACAATGATCTCAAAGCTTTAAATTTACTGGCAAGAGAGAGGGAAGCCTCTTACAGAGATTCTTTAGTGGCCAGGGGCCAGTTGCAGAGCCTGGAAAAAAGATGGGAGTGGAAATTTGGCTGTTGGGCTGAGAAGTTACTGGGTGGTGTCCTGATGCGGTTCCCCACTTGTTGGAGCGCTGCAGTAGGCTGTCGCATGCCAACACTGGGGAATAGGGTCGGCAGCAAATCCTAAAAGAATCCCACAGAAAAGATTCGAGTCAGATGTTCCCCCTCTGCCAGGTCCTCTGCAGCCAGACTGAGGGAATGAGCTGTTACCATTGAGCGCATGGAAAAGACGACCTTATCGAATCAAAATCACTGGGAAAAAAAGACAATACCATCTGGCCACTTCTGAGAGAGCTAGAGACCATGCTGGCACTATCCAAGGCAGACTGTGCACTCATCCTTCCCCACGCATTCCTGGGACATTTCTAATCATAACTGTGAATGGCATCCCGCAGTGCCTTTCTGGGATCAGGTTCCCCTCTGTAAATGCCCAATCCTGTGTTTGGAGGCAGCAGAGCCCCAACTGAAGTCTGCTGAAACACAGCCTGACTCACTGCTGTCAGAGCTGGTATTTCACAGAGGGCCCACTTATAAAGTTTTTAATATAAAGTAATTTAGAATTCCAGAGTATTGTTGTATCCATTCAAAGTTGCGTTTTTTTCAAGGAAGCCAGCAAAAGACAGGCAAGGGTAAAATGATGTATTCCTTGTCCTTTCTTCTACAGTAACATATGTATATAATCAATTATGGAGAGCAAAAAGTAGGATTATATTTAAGAAGCCCACTTGACTTTTTTCCCTTTTTAATGTCGGCATGTTCACACAATTCAGAATGGATTGAAGTGATAAGGAGTAACTCAGCACATGGCCCTGTCTGCTCGGTTTATTATCATGCATTCCTATCTGACTATCTAATCTAAGATGCTTTTAAAGGACCCATCATCAAAATATCTAAGTGCTGCCACAGGATCTAATTACTAATCTTCAGGAAGAAACACTGGCTTTGCCGCAAAGTTGGAATAAACCCCCCCTTAAATCTTTATGAAGCAGAGGGGCAGAAGGCTGCAAAGCATACTTGTGTAAAACATAAAACTGTCTTTCTTGGGCATAAGTCTGTGAGCACTTCGTGCATGATGCAATATAGAACTATTGTTCTATCAGAGATGATGGTGTTATTTTACACTGCACGAGACCATGAGTCATTAAAACTCTCTTGTACCGCATCCAAGAAGTGGTTTATATTGGCCTGTGTTATTCATCACTTTCTTTATTGGTTGGCTTTTCTTTAAGTGTGTTACCAGGGAATTGGAGTGCCCTACAAGTACTAGTGGATTCGCTCTCAGAGTATCCACAGATCACGCAACGCTATCACTTTCTTTACGTGTGGGGAATTGGAGGCAAAGACGAGGGGTGAAATTTGTCTAGGGCAATATGAGTGATTTGCAGGGCAGCACTCCAAATGCAACCAGATGTCTTGTGTCATAGTCCTTCCCTGCAGGATTTCTACTCATCTAAATAGAGCATTTTCCCTTGTCTCCTGACAAGCCAAGGACAGGTTCACCAGCTGGACCAACTAAAATCATAGCCAATGTCTGCATCCTTCTGCTCAAAGAAGTTATTAAAACTCCTAAAGTGCAATAGGCTCACAGTAACACAGTGTTAGATACAGACTTTGTTGCCTGCCATATAAAATGGGGGAACAGAAGACTAGGGAATGGGACTTGAATGAGTCTTTCATGCTTGTTATAGAAACCATCTTGCCTAATTCTAAGTCGCTCCTTTCTTCCGTTCCTGTCTAAGTTACTACCAGCCTTATAATTGTTTCCTGCCAATCAGGAATGTCTTGCATATTCATATTCCCGGATAGTGCTTCATCACAAACAGAAATAGGCTCATGAATCACATCCATGTGTCCCAGAAAGCGAACACAGAAGTCTTCACTCCAACTCAGTCCACACACAGTTCCTCAGCTTTAAGTCAAAGTACGATTTTCCTAAAACTGAGGGTGGGCACTGTCTGATTTACAACTTGTGTGGACCACGTCAGTTTGTAGCAGTACATGAAAATTAAACCATTATAGCTGATTTACTATAAGAGATACTGCACTCATGTTGTACCAGTATAACTATGTTTCTAAACAAATATGTATCCAGTCTCATCTCGATGACTGCCATCCACTTTCTCCCACGAACAGAAGTATAACCCATGTAATCTGAACCCCAGTCCGGCCTTCTCTTCCCATTATTGAACTCCTACTAAGCAATAGCAACATATTCATAGAGTTAAAGCATAAAGTTAGCCAGATGGCTAAACGCAGATGTCTCTGAACTCCTCTGGTTAGTAATTTGGGGGTGAAACAGCATCTTCAGAAAAACATCCATAAAGCCTTCATTTCATGGCATCCTGAAAGAGAGAATTCACCTATTTGCTGAGATGTGCCACTACAAAATGACATCTAATTTGAATGTATTCACCTTTAGCATTTAAGTGCTGATTTAATAAGACTGTTTGGCATTTGATTTTTAATGTTACAACTTCTACTAATTATTTTGCTTTTTAGTGTGGGGGTTTTTTTAAAATATAATTTTGCAAACTCTGACAGAGAGCAGGATTAATCAGCTGTAAAAATATATACTAATCACTGGAAAGCTATGTTAAAACGTCCAGCTTGGCTGCCTAGTCTGGCTGACCTGGAGTTAGCTAAGGTGCTTCAGCCCTGCCAGGGTTCATGCCAGCTCAGGTACCAGAGGGAGCAGGGATGAGCCAAGCTGCACAGGTAAACGGAGGGTTGCAATATCCCAGCTCCTCACTCACTACTGTCGTGGCCTTCCAAGAGAAGACCACCAGATGGCAATCCTCCAGAGCAGAGCCTCAGAGCCAGCACACAAGCATCATCTCTTAACTGCTGCAACACCTCAAGCCAAGGAAACCTGCGAAAATAAGAGACTAAAACATTCCTGAGTTTGCTGAAGAATTCATGCTGAACATCTGTACCATAATGGGCAAAATCATCGCTTCAAGCCCTCTTCTACCTTTCATTTTTCTGTCTTTCCCACTCTACTGCTATTACTGTTACAGCTAATTTCATTTTGGAAAGCAATAGTTACTTTTAATAGGATGGCACTCAGCTGGGATGAGCACCCCTTGTGCTGGATGCTGAATCATTGTGCAACAAAAGCTGTCCCTTTCACCAAGACTTTACAATCTAACGTTTTTCTGTTTCTCTGGAGGCACCTCCACAGACAATACACCACCTTTCCTACCCTAGCAGAAGTTAAGAGGGAATACTGCTAAGTCTCCACACGCCTTGGTAAAACTGCCTGCCTGGCTCTGGCTTATACCAGCTGGTTTGCATAGTGAAGGGGCTTGAATGAGCATGAATAACTCTTCTTCCTTTCTGTATTTTCCCATAATTGTATCATTAGATTTGTTACTTTAAAAAACACTAAAATATAAACCAACCTCAGCCTCGAAGCGTTCATGCTGGGAAGGACAAAAGGCGGCCTTTAATGACACTGAGCTGAGTGCCTATACTGTCATTTAAAGCTTAAAAGCAAGCCCTGGGAGGCAGGCAGAGGGGTGGCATTACCGTGAGGACAGGGAAACTGAGAGAAGTACCTGCAGTCAGTATCAGAAATGCTTTCTGAGTTCCAGGGGTTCCCCAGAGCTAAACCCCTCTGCCTTCCGAGTGCTTCCCCGTGCCCAGAGCTCACCCAGGATGCCAAGCCCACGATCTCCATTTCAGGTCAACCTCCTGCTTTGCAGTATTTGTGGAGCCTTGCTGCTGTAAACCCACTGCCCCACCTCTGCTCTCTCGCCACCTGCATCACTCAAGGGTCTGACCTCAGCTCTGGAGTTCTAAAATATTCAGTAGGAGTGAAGGAGAGCTGGATGCTGAGCGCCAAACAGGCAAGGAACAGCAGGGGGAGGTATGGGGCCAGACATGAGAATAACCAAGGGAAATTCCTTGCCCTGGCTGTTAGCAAAGATAATCACGATGGTCCCTTTGGGTCTGCATGCCTCCCGCTCCCATCTTCCACTGTGGGACACAGTTGGCCCTGAAAGTAATTGTGCATAAGGAAGAAAATGGTTTTATAGGCAATATACAGAGACAATCCTTTGTGCCCTGGTCAGCTGCACAGCTGTGCTCGTGTGCAAGCTCTTGCAAGGATGCAGTTACTAAAGGGACATGTAAAAGGCTTTGCCCTTTGGGTGTACTTTTGAATGCTGCTGATCTCGTCTGCATGGCGCAAGCCTAAAAGAAAAAGGCAGTGATGCCACATGCATCCCTGGAAAAGGATGTAGCTCTCGCCCTCCCAATGCATGGATGCTCTCAACAACCAAAGGTTCTGAAGAACACATCTGGAATCACTTACAGCAGCATCTGGAAGCTGTCATGAGCTGCAATGAGACACAGTTGTTTAATTATTGTGGGTGTATATCCTTTGCCACTGTGAGGCTGTCAGTGGCCATTCAACCTCCTTGGCACAGATCCCAGCACACCACCCCTGCATGCTGCTCGTCACATAGAACACTTGTGATGGTACCAGGAGTATCAACTTTATCTTCAGCCCTGCCCTGATGGCGTCCAGCACAAGCAGATACCTAACTATGAGAAGTTCACTGTTACAGCAAGAGCAATGAAATAAAAAGGAAAAAGTCTTAAATACTCAAAGAGCCTAGAAAAAAAAAGCCCTACAATGTTCATAGTTTATCTCACCGCCAGACACAAATGCAGATTTTATTCCACAGCATCAATCTGTTCTTCCCTGGGAAGTCCATTAAGAAATCTATTGCAGCAGCTGTATGGTTAAGATAATCTTCTGAGATATCCTGTGAGAGGAAAGGAGCATCCCAGAGAATTCTACTTCACCATTATGTTCTCAGTACCTTGTGCCCTCTTCGCAATACAGAACAGATGGACTTTTCATGGAAGATGTTCCTTTTTGTTTCCCTGTCTTTTTAACAGCATCTTTGCTTGCTCCTGGAAGTGAAGGAGTTAAGCAGACTGTACTGTGCAGTTTACTCATGGCACAAAGGGAGAGAAGCTAAGGATTCTTGTTCATTATCCCAGTGTTGAACTTCGAGGCTGAACTTCCTCTGGAATCGTTTGCATCTTCCCTTTCCGCCTCCAGCAATGACTCCGAGGTCAGCGTTTTGACCCAGGATGGATGGGATTAGAGCAGGAGGGAGGCTGATCCCCACGCTCAGTCAACTGTTTCAGAGTGGGATGCTGCTCCCTGTGCTAACAGGAAGCAGAGAAACATGAGAAAAAAATGAAATAAAAATAATAGAAACCAACCAGGAATGTTGAGAAGTTCTGGGGAGAAGAGGAAACATGAAAGTACGTGGGATACAAGAGGACAGGGTGCACTCATGCAACAGCAGCTCCAGGGGCGCAAATGAGACATACAGAAAACGCAAAGGAATGATAGAGAAATCATTAAACCAGGACTAAATTCCAAAGGATACATCTAAGAGTTCAGCTCATGCTGCAATAAACAGCCAGATGGTTCTGTATCCCAGAGAGACGCTGCTGGGAAAGGAAATGGAGAGGGAAAGAGGGGGAGAGCAGGGTCACTTACACATGACTCTTCCATTCCCAGTGAAAAGAGGAAAAGGAAATGTAGATTAAAAGAGGTTTTCACGGCCCCAGCACTGGCTGAGCCAGCGCAGGCACAGGAGGCAGAAGCAGCCAAAGAATGTCTTTGAACCTCTTGTGCTCGCATACTTTTGCCCTCTTCCCTTCTCATTCTCTCCCACCGTTTCAGCCCACTGTTTTCTTACTTGCACACCACCCCTCTCTCCATTTCTGACAGTGTCTCTGCACTTTTTCAGAGACCCAGAGCAAGGACTGGTTTATAGCACCCCGAGCCATGTGTCAGGGTCTCACGTCCTCTCTTCTTTTGGTGCTCCAGAGCAGAGTCTCTCACAGGTCATAGTTAACAGGGAAACAGTGAGACAAGCCTTTACTCTTAAAAAAAGTGCTCTCCGGCAGCTCCAAAGGTCCACAGGACCTGCCGGATTCATCTTCCCTGTGAAAAAGGGAAAAATCAATCACTCTAGTAATAAAGTACTACAGGCAGGACTTCCCACACCAGGATAGTTATGGGAAATACTGTGAATTTAGGATTGCATCAATAGGCTCAAAATCAGGACATCATCTTGTAGTTCTTGACAGTCTTAGCACTCATTTTGTGATCTTAAATAAGTCACCTACCCTTTCTGTGTCTCAGTTTCTTCTGAAGAATGATGACCTTATTTTGTACAGAACCCCCAAGATTTTGCATCGAAAACCAATTTAAAGAAACATTATTGGATGAATCAGCTGCTATTTATCCTATTAGTGTCCTATTAGATTTTAAAAGCTTTGGTCCTTCAAGCAGCTGTGAAAGTAAGAAACACCAGTGGATTTCAAAGCAGGAAGGTTTTGTTGTTGTTTGGTTTTTTTACTGGGCTCTTTTTCTGGCTTGAGCTGTAGGTGTTATGCACTGAATATGGATTCTTTTATCCTGTTCATCTAGGCTGCACCAAAGGCAAGCTCGCACTGAAGGCAGGAGAGATGAGAGAGTCCTCTTTACACATCAGTTAGCTGTTCACAGCCAGCCCTGACCCTGCAGGGTGAAGGGCAGCAGCAGGAAAGGCAAAATCAGAACTACCTGGTGCCTCAGCCAGCTGGCAAAACAAAAGCAAATCCAAAAAACCACCCCACAATATTGTTCTGTTTTGCTTTGATAAGGTCATTTTCATTGAATAGTATTGTGTTACCTGTACAGAGGTCCCGAGTCTTCAGTTAAAATCAAATGACTATGGGAAACGGAGGAGCTGTGTTACATAAAAAGAAAGTGTCTGTCTAAAAGGCACACAAAGTTTGGACATTAAATCAACGTTAATCAAGGCCTTTTACTTTCTCTGTAGTTGGTAAGACTGGCACGTGAAGCAAATCAACAGAGACCGAGTGTCCCACTCTAACCAGCACTGGGAAGCCAGTTCATGGGTGTGCAGCATTAGATCTCCTCTCTACTCCTGGGCACACCGCTGACGTGCATGACGTTATTCTGCCAGACTGCATGGAGCTCAGGTAACGGGGACTGGAGAAGCTAATGGAAAGTAAAATAGTAAGAGCAATATGGTATCATCACGGGGAATGCCAATGGGATTCCTGGAGGAAACAGCACCAGAAGCCAGGACATTAGTCAGGGCATATTCCCAGTCTGGCTGTAAAGGGCTGACAAAGCTTGTTCTGCCCAGGAATAAGAGAAAATGTAAGAGATATTACCTATGAGCAAAGGGAGGTGACTGTCTAACAGAGGGAGGCACAACAAGCAGGTTGCAGATTACACTCCCTCCATCACCCTGAGCGGTAAATACGCCAGGCTGATCTACCCAAGCTTTTAAAAAAGATATTATATTCAGGAAAGGGGAAAAAAAGATGAGGGGTTTTTTTTTCCCTCTTTGCTGCCTGCTTTAGGATGAATAAGCTATTATTTCTTCTAAGCTTTTTATTTTTAGCATCACTGTAAATTATTTTCCCTTTTACACGTGTCTACCTTTAGAAGGAGATTAAAGTCTGCTGTTCGGAAGATGTTGGTTGTAGTTCTGTCCCTGGGTGCTTGACTGACAGGGTGTAGTACTTTGAGAAGTCAGCATTTTTAGGGCTGTTTGCTTTCATCCTTGCTTTGAATCTGTTTTAGAACATGCTGACTAAGCAGGAAAAATAGATACGGGGGGGTGGGGGGCTGGCTGAAGCAGGACAAAGACAACAGACAACCATAACACCTTGTTAAAAGATCTCTTTTACACTGAGACTGCTAATAATCTTGCAGATGGTTTTACCATCACGTCTATCCCGTGAGCTGGGGCTGAGCATTAGGAGAAAGAATAGTTTCATGGATAAGACAGTAAACCAGACATTGCAAATTATATTTATCATCTTTAGTAAGTCATTATGTGAGAACTCATCCATAGAAAAATGATTTGCTTTTCTGTCTTGCCTTTTGAAGATGTCTGCTCTTTTGGTGTCTCACATGACCCACACAGCATCCACCCAGTGGGATTGCTGTATCTCTAACCACCACCACAACAGGAAAATCAATGGCGTGGGCTGAATCCTGGAACACAACACTTGGCCGTGACTGTATCATTTCCACTTAGCAGACAGGCAGACCGCCTCTGGCACCTCTAAGAGCAGGAAGCCTGTTTTACTGACTGGCTCAGATTCCAGATCCCCTAGAGCAATAGAAATTGAAACGCGCTGTCCAGAAAGATTTAATAAAATAGTCTTTCACCCACAAAGATGGGCATCAAGCCATTCTCACTTTGCCTCTGCCTAGCAGCATACCTCGGCTGACAGGTGATCAGAGTCCAAGAAAACCAGAACACAGAAAGGAGAATAATTCTTCTCAGTCAAAACATTGCAGCATAGGAAATGTTTGCATTTCTGGGCTGTAGCAGTAACCGAGACAAATGTACTTCTCTCTATCTGCTGTAGCCTTCGCAATATTTCATACTACAGAACAGCTCAAGGTATGCAGCCTTTTCGATGGGATTTACCCTAACTTTCTCCCCAGGCCTGCTTTTGAAGCCAGAAATCCCTACCTCCTTGCCAATAATTATTATAGACCCAGACTGCATCATCAGAATAGAAAAAAAAATTAACTGCATCCTTGTTGGAGTTTTCCTTGACTTGCTTAATGAGGTGCAGGGTATTTTTATTATCATCATCTGTTTTGCAGAAGCATCTAGGATTCCCAGTCGCAGCCCTGCAGTACAGCTGCTGTACACATACAGAAAAATGGCAACAGGCTTTACCCAAGGAAGCTTATTTGATCAGACTTGCTGCATCCTACTTGTGACCTGTACACAGCTAGGTCCTACACCTTCAGAAAGTGATTTCCCCTTACAATTATCTTCATTCTCTGGAAATAAAGCCAGTTCATACAAACTTGAACTTCCCCAAACCATCAAGCTGGAAAACAGATCTAGATCTTTTCTCACTGCAAACAGGAAAAGGTTTAGGTCTGCTACAACTGGAGAAAACTTCCCAGGGGATAATGCCAGCTAACGGGAGGAACCTTTCAGGCATCCTTTTGTGTTTCTGACAAAATTGTGTCATTTGGATGTCACACTTCAGTCCTAAACTGGACACTGCACAGCACAGTGATGCAGAAAAAAACCCAAAACAAACGAACAAACAACCTAACAAAAACCCCAGAGCAACTTGCTAAAATCCATGCTTTTATCTAGGGCTCTCAGATACATGGGAATCCCTAGCCAGATTTTTTTTTTTTTTGGTTGTTCCTTCAAGGAAATTTTATCTGAGCAGAATTGAAGGACATATACACTTTCCTGGGGTTCTGGATGTCAGCAGCAGCTTTGATCAGGTAGTTCTGTGTCCAGGACTCCTCAATATATCCTTTGTGAGTGTAAAGCTCATCACTGCAGCACCTGCAGAGCAAAACTAATGCTTCCAGGAAACTTTGGAGCTACTAAGCATGCAACTCACAGACAATCTGCATACACAGAGGGAATCCATAGTGTACTACACAGAATGCCTGAACAGAAACATGGCAGTCCTTCATCTCTCCAGCAAGACAAAACTGTCGTTGTGAGAGGGAGCTTGATAAAAGGCTATACATGTAGAAACAAAGCACATTAGCTGTGCAGCTAGAGGACACGTTATCCAAGGGCTGGGATTCTCCAGCTCTCTCTATATGGTGGCTTATATTGTTCTATGCTGGGACAAGCCCCAACAATTTAAAAATATGCTGCATGGCTTCCAGTCCACCCTTTGGCAGCTGCTTTGGTTCTCTCCTAGATCCAACAGTCCTCAGTTTGAGCAGCCTCTTCAGTGTGAGTCAGCAGGAGCTGTGGGCATTCACCACCTCGCAGAACATACCACACTGCCCTTCCCAGCCCCGCTGTAGAGATTCTCCATCTCAGGAGAACGTTTACAGCAGCTATAGTCACACCTCGCTTCTGTAGACATGCCCTGTCCCCACCTTTGTGATGGGTCAACCTCCTGAAGAGCTGCTACAGTTATCCGTTTCAATAATCATTTTCTAGAGATAGAAAGAGCCAGTCTCTTCAGCTGATTTTAATGGTGTTAGTCATCTTTGGCTTGGCAGTGTTCAGAGAGCTTGCTTTGTGTTTCCCTCCTTCCACTTTCAGGCATTGCAGAACCTTCAAACAAACGCCTACAGTAAGCGGGCTCTTCTCTTGGATGGAGACAAATACTGAACACTCAGGTATCGAACCAAGCCTCATAAGGGACTTTGGGCTTATTCATGCGAAGCAACAACGGGACAGAAGTCTCTCTCTTCCTCCTCTCTCATCAGTAAATATGTTTATTCCTGAATACAAGAAAGAATAAGCGTGGCAAGAAGAAGCAAAGGGAAGAGATCTCTCTGAAATGAGTAAAGGAATTCCAGTAATTTAACAGCTCATATTTTGACACACTGAGTTATTAAATTTTGAGAACTGATGAAATATCTCTCTAGACATAACAGTGCTTCCTGAGTGCCAGGATAAATACCAGAGTTTAGGCAGCCTAATTTTCAACACAGATACATTGTCCATGCCCACAGGCAAGCCTACAGTTGCTGTTGATAGAAAAAATGTTTAGGAAAAAGCTTAAAAGTAAGGTGTTTCTGAAGGTAATAGAAACACAATTGCTAGACACATGCAGATGGATGCTGTTCAATAACCACAGCTTAAAGATCACGAAATTAGAGCCTGTACCTCAATATTCATGAGAGCTCTTCCATTTCCAACTGATTTTACTGAAAGCTGAGGAACCTCCTCCCACACAATCCCCTCCTCCAGTTTCTAGAACTTGCTGCATTTCTAGTTCTTTTCTGTTCCAATGGAAACTGATGGGACCACTCCCACGAGTCAAATCTGGCACCGTGCATCACTACCTAAGTATACACTTGGATTTTGGCTTGCAACCTGAAATATGCCATGGATCTGACTAGACTGCAAATTTAATATTTCACAATGAAACTAAATTGTTTTTAGCCTGCAAATAGCTGGGAGCATTGCTGTTAATAACTAATAATCATCCCTTGCACATATGCAGCATCTTTCATTCAAGAGTCTCAAAGCACTTAATAAGCAACAATTAATTAACCCCGTAACATCTCACTGCTGTAATTAAAGCATCTATATAAGGAATAATTGCACCACCAGTGATTCCGGTTCCAGTAATTTCATCAAAATGCAGCAGATATGTCACAGCAGTTTGCAGTGCACTGCAACAAACTGTAGGAGCCTGACAAAGATCCTAAAAAGTTCTGTATTAGGCTCTGGAAAGGGATTCAGGAAAGCAGAATGCATGTAGGTAATTCATCAGTGTTACAGGATTTCTGGGCAACATGCTCTGATACTTCTCATTTATAGATATATTAATCACCAGTATAATTTTGTTCATCACATTCACTTTATGTTAAAGGTACCCTGTAGAATCCCCATAGAAGCCTTGATCTGTGATTCCCATAAAAATTGGTAAGTCAAGGTTTTCAACTTCTGAGCACAAAATTTACGGATCAGTTTGGCAAGACTGCCGCAAAGGTGGCAAATGGATTTGGGTGTCCCATTGATGCCTTTAAACTACAATTGAGAGTTTCACCTTAAGAAAGAAATAGCATCAACAAGCATGGAAAGTGCAATTATCTCAGCCTCGTGGGTATTACATTTGCATTCCAGAGCCCAGCAAACAACAGCTATTGTCTCACAGCCATGAAGGCCCCTTAATGTCAAAGTATTTATTAGACACCCTCTATAGGCCGATTTGGGGATTCTTCATGTTTCATTACCAGTTTGGATGAAGAGCTGTCTCCCTGTCTTCTTTTTCTAGTGCTGCATTAGGTTCTTTCCTACTCTTTTATACCTCTTTTATAACTCCTTTTATATACTTCCTCTTGTATACCTCCTTTTTTATACCTTTTTTATACCTCCTTTTCAGTAATGGCTGAATAGTCCTATTTCCCACACAGTTATGACATTTTATTCCAAGATGAAGGAAAAGGGAATTTTTTCCTTTAGAGAGCTTTCCTCTGCACACAATGCTTTAAGGCATCTGCCCAGATTTATATAATCTGACACCTTAAAGATGGAACTATAACAATAATAATAATGGCAAGACTTTTTTGGCATGCCATTTTTTCCAGCAGCACTCAAAGCAATGTAGTGTTCTTCATCAACATCAATTAAGCCTTAAACCATTGCCAGTGTTTTTGTAAATGGGAAATCTACAAAAAAAGATCGACACAAAGCTGGGAGGGGTGGCTGACACCCCGGAAGGCTGTGCCGCCATCCAGAGAGACCTGGACAGGCTGGAGAGCTGGGCAGAGG
>VXBO01009645.1:0-10771 GCA_013400135.1 Rhinoptilus africanus
GGTCGCGTGCCCCTGTCAGCGGCAGCCCGGCGCGTGGCCCGCGGGGAAAATGATGCAGCAGTTTCACTTGCTAAATAACAATAATAATAATATCTTGTTGCAGCTTGGCCGGCTTCTCCCCCAAGTCTTCAGAGGAACTTGGAAGAGTAGGGAAGGAAATGTATTTCGTAAATATGTCTTAACAGCACCTTGCGCCATTATTTGACATCGCTCGGGAAGCGTGCACACAAGTTGCCCTTTTTTTTTTTTTTTTTTCCGCAAAGAAGGGGGGAGTCAACAGATAGACTTCCCAAAAGTGGTGACAGGCTTGGGACAGAAACACACAGACTTTTTTTCTTTTAGCTATTTCTTTAGCGATGGAAGCAGGTGCATGCCACCTTTAGGATCTGACGAGAGATAAAAGCAACAATAACCGTGGAATCTGGAGGGAGTACTTGGAACATATTTTTTTTTCCATATTTAAATTATGCAACCCATATATAGTTTCTTCTTGATGGAGGCTTTATGGTATTCTTTAAAAACTGCAGTTGCAAGGTGTAGTGCAGAGTCTTGCTGATGAAAAATATACGCAAGAAATCAGTCTGTGACCTGCCCTGGCTGAAAGAAGGGAATAATAGCCTTCTCTGTAACTTGCTTTGGAGTTTGAAGAATTCTAGTAATGGTTACGAAGATCGTAATTAAAACATCCTTAATTCCTGGAGAAAATTTGCAAGTGATAGTGGAATTTATAGATTTTTAAAAAAAAAAAGCAAGCCAAACCCCAACATTTTAATGCGTTCAGGTCTCAGGGCAAAGTTGGCTGAAACAAAAGGATGTCCTTCGTGTTTTCCGTTCCTTGCTTTTCTTTTTTAGCAGCGTTTTGTGATATGCGTAGTTTCAGTAGATGCATGTGTGAGGTTGATTTGGGAATTGCACAGCTTCTCCCCTGTCACGGAATAGCATGCCCTACTGGACTCTCCTTTCTTTTTCCCTGGGTTAATCTGTGTTCAGGTAATTCAGTGAGAAATATTTGGGGGAAAAAACGCCAAATTCCTTCTAAGTTCTAAAATTTAAGGCAGCCTAGTAAAGCTAGTACTTTTCCTAGTGAATTGATTATCTTTCTGGAAATAGAATTACTTTCTGAAATATCTCTTTAAGTTTTGGTAGAGTGTTGCCGTGTCAGTACAAGGTTTTTGCAAAGTCAGAAAAAAGAATTGGTGTTAAAAAGCTTAATTATTTCTTTAACTGGTAGGGTTAGGTTACCAAAATTGACAGTTTCAATATAGTTTGTTTGTATATGAAATTTTAGCAGTTTTAAAATGTATTGAAATGTATGTTGTAATGCCCCATATCTGTGATACTGTGAGAGATGAATGGAAAAGACCTCTCATGTTCTTGGTGGCTCCTGGAAAGGAGATATTATTTCCTGTCCGTCTTTAGGGAAAGTTCTGTAAATATGCTGTGTAGTGTATCTGTTCCCTTCTCTATATCCTCTTTAATATCATCAATTTTGTGCAGTAAAAACACATGACAGTAACTATGCGTGTTGTTTGGAGGTCTTCTACAGGAAATCAGAAAAGTCAGTTCCAGTCCCATATGTTGCGTAGTAGCATAATATATTTACCCAACAATATATTTACCCAACTTTCACTTTCTATTTTGTTGAAAAAATTCTGCACCGTTTACTTACTGCAAAGGATCTTGTCAACACTGACTCATCAAGATTAAAAAACAAAACAAAAAAATAACAATCAAAGTTTATTATTTCCAAAGACTTCAAAGTTTAAAAGATAGGTCGTAGTTTCACATCATATGTGCAGAAAATATCGAAGCATAAATGATGGTGGGGTTTTTTTAGAGTCTAGTGCCAACACTGATATTTTTTTCAGATACTTTCTGAATGTTGTCCTTTCTCAAACCCTGTGAAGATTGGGAACTATAATTTACACTTAGAAAGAAAAGTAGAGAGTGGGGAGGATGTTGAGGAATATAAGACTTGAACCAGTCAGTTTCTCAGTAAAGATAGCAACGTTCTGGACATGCACGAAACTTGTTAGCCATCGTATTTGTTTGGTCAAAATTGAAGACAGACTGATCTGTGGGCAGTTAGCAGAACTGACCTAGCTAATGTGGATGTGCTGTTTGAAGTTAGTAACAGTAATTCACTCAGTTTGCTGCCTTGGCAACTTTACATATATTGTTTTGGTTCCTGACTTAAAAAAGGCATGGCTGCAAAGCTGTTGCTGCAGTTTGACTGGAGTTCTTTATTTTCTTTATGATTGCAGCAGAATTTGCAGTTTGAACTTCGTGTATCCCATTTGCCAGAATCCTCAAAGTGCACGCAGAGGAGTGTAGTGCAAAGGCTCCGTCTGCATGTCTGTGTTTCCTGGCACAGATATGATGGCTTGGGAAGGAGTTAGGAGGAGGACTGAACCCTAAAGAAACATAGCACTGTTAGGAGAGATTTTCTTCATTGATCCAAGTGACAGATTCCATTCATAAAGCTGCTCTTCAGATCAGCCCTAAGGCATGTGGCATTAGGTCTACACAACTATGAATGGCAGGCTTGGGTGCAGCATCCTTTCAGAATTACCCAAGCTGTTTTCTCACTGGACTTTTGGAAAGAAAGATACGGGACAGTCTTTTTAAACAACTGTTTAATTTCAAAAGAATAGTGTGAAGGAATTAATACTATAGGTTGTGTATATACATAACATACAATGTTAAAAGGTCTGCTTTATCTGTATCCTTTTCCAACTTCTAGGCTGAGAGCTGGGTGAGTAGACTGACAACTTTCCTTTTCTTTCTCCCCTATCCTTTCCAAGTTTCCTTTTTTTACATGCCTGGAACTCTGTTTCTGATCTAGTATGTTTAAACATCACTAGTTTGGCTTTTATGACATCCTTGGTTGAGGAGACTGTAGTATTGTTTTTAAGTCATTGGACCTGTAATGTTGTTAGACCACGATCAAGTCAGGGTTACTAGGAAATAATATTTTTACTAGACAAGCAGATACATTTTGGGCAAAAGGAATACACTTGCCACTCTTCAAATTCTTAAATAGAAGTAGCAATTTGAAAAGTGTTCCTCTGAGTTTAATTTAATAATGTTTAATTCATCTAGGTAATGGGAGAGAAATACTCATTGGTATCTATGTAGTTTGTTTAAAATATTTTAATGACTCTGATTTATAGAATATTTGCATTTGCCTGCTTTCTGTCTTTTTGAGTTCCGTATAACTCAATGCAAACAGGAAGAAAAGCATTTTTCATTTAATATTCACAGTTAGGGTATTGACAAGTGTGGATTCAGCAAACAGCTGGAGGATGTTACGCCAATTGTCCCACCTCTGTCTACTTGTTGCTGCTTGTCTGCCACAAGTGTTGCCTTTTAAATTTTTTGACAAAACTGCTCTTGAAGCTTTGGCTTTACCAATGCTGGTCACACTTAGCAAAGTAAGCCTTGGTGAGTGGTCTTTAAGTCATAGTCTGTGGACTGCTTGTAAGGCATCTGTAAAAATTAAGAAGTTAGAAGCCAAACCTGCTGCCAGGAATTTGCACATCGTGTAGAAAAAATATTGAGGTCTTCAAACAAAAAAGTACTTATGATTGCTGACTGAGAGCTTAGAGTTCAAGTAGAAGTCTTTGCTTCAGTTTAAGTAGATGTTGCTAATTCTGCAGGAGGGAGTGATCTTTCTTGCTAACACAAGCCCTACTACTATTAAATATGAGATGACAGTAGCTTTTGGAAAAACAGCAGGGACATGCTGCTAAGAAGAGCTACCTGACACCCTTCTCTGGGGAAGAATCTGTTCTTAATTTTATGCTGGTAGACTTTTTTCTTCTTTCCTCCCTTGGAGTGGCGTATCAGTTTTGGCATAGCGATACTGTCTTTAGGACAAAATAACAACGTCTTGCTGCTTCAGACAGACTGTCAAATCCCTTTCTATGGCATATGAGATCTAAATGTTTATTTCATGTATTTACATAATGCAGAGTTGTCTTAATGAATTTATTCTGAAGAATGCAAAACCTCGTGTGAAGCTTGCTGAATGAAAAGTTAGACTTTGGGGCAGAAGTTTAGTTTTTGGAGGGACTGTCTGTGTTACTATGTGTAAGTAACAGCCCTTTCAGAACTGTTTAACTGGAAAGAGAATAGACCGTACCATTCACTGTGAAAAAATGGGGTGTGAACGTGTAAGTTAGGTTGCTAGAAAGATTGTATTTTGGGGCTAATGTTGTTGGAATACACGTAGAGCAGTAAGAATTTGAAATGCCCTGTAATCCCCAGTTATCTAAGTAATTAGTGAACCCTAAAGCTTTTAGCTGCTGCCTGTGCCCAAAGAGGAATATCTGAAAAGACATTGTCCTCACTTTAAGAAAGGGTATGGTGCTAATGAGTCCATTCTTTACCCTGGCTAAGGCTGACAGGCTTAAAGAAAATGGAAGGTCTTGAGGAGCGCTCACAATAGCAGGCTCTTACAGATTCAGAAGCGTCAGTCAGAATTCAGAAGTTTCACAGAGCTGTTCTGTTTTACACAGGTGTGTAAAAAGGCATCTTACATTGTTTTCTGGCAGCTCATTGCGCAATTTAGTGGTAGCCTACCAGTTAATTTGGGTACTCTCCTCAAACCCTTCCAGGACTTCCTGGCTCTTTATCCACAACCCATTAAGTGGAGTTTTGTTGTGGTATTGTTGTAGAAAACGCTCCTTTCTTTTTGCTTGTGAGAAACAGTTGTTTTGTTTGGTTGGGTTTTTTCCCCACAGAAAATTTCAGAAGTTCATTTTACTATAAAAAAATACACTTTGAAAACCCAAAGCCGTACGCAAAATGTATCTATCATTCTACACCCAGCTCTAGAGAAAGGATGAAACATTAAGACGTGCAGTAAACCTTGTACTTTAGTAAAAACAGATTATTGTAGTGTTTCTGTCAAGCAGTTCTATCCCAAAAAAGAAATACAGTAACATGATGAGAGGCTGTCTCGGCAGAGAACAGGACAAAAAATGAATAGCACAGCATCTGTGTAGCTACATTGGATCAGAGATAGAGCAAGTTTGTTGTTTTTGGTTTTTTTAATGTGGTTAGTGTTGCATGCTCTTTAGCTACTCCCCTTGTCTCTTTCATTTAGCTAGAACTGGTTCTTGCACAGAGTGAAAACGCTGAAGGTATACAGCATCTTTTGTAAAATGTCAGTGGTACTGAAGTCTAGAGTGCCTTGGGTGTAAAAAAAAAAACACCACACTTTTTTTTTTTAATAGGCAAATAATAAAAAGATGCAGGAAAGCGATGGGGTGGTCATAATAGAAGAATGAATGGGTTTTGCAGTACTTCGGGCCGTAATGTGGAGTATTAGATGAAAGGCAAGAGTAGGTAACTACATCGTACTTCCATTTTGGCAAAATATATGTAAAAGGGCTAAGAATTAGGTGTAAGAAAAAAAGTAGGCCTAGGTAAATGCTAAGTTTTGGTGAAATAGGGAGAATAAAACTTTGTTTGGTGTGATTAGTAGTGGATAAATGATATAAAGACAGATTTGGGAATATCACGTTCACCATAACTCAAAATATTAAGTAATAAATTAACAACAGGAATCTAGATCTACTCCCCCTCAGCCCAACCCCAGCACAGAGGTTAAAGCAGCAGAGGTATTGAAAAATGGGGTCAATGAAGCATTTAATATGGTTATAAATGGCAAGGAAAATGAATGATAATTATTCTTTTTATGTTTCTTATAGGTGAAGAATGATAATCATGGGTAAAAGGCAGGCAGATTAAAAAAAAATCTTATTTTGGCTCCATTACATCTATTTTGCTCCTGAAATTTTATCTTGAGTGAAAAGAGCTGTATAATATATCTGACTGGTTAAGAGTGAGAGTGAGTAGAAATCAGTCTGGATCAGAGAGTCTTAGTTGGTAGATCAAAGGGTGGCCAGCTCAGTCCTGCAAATCATGAGGAAGAGCGTGGGGTTTATGAGTGTTTATAAAGATTGCCCAAGCTGTGATTATTGTGAAGGGCAAAAAAGGTAAGTAGGTGCAATTGCAGGCTGAGGTAGACTTGAACCCAGCTGGACTTCAAACTGCTGTTTTCTGAAATTTTACCTGAGCTAACTTCAGGTTTTGTAGAAGTTTTAAAAGACAGGAAGACCAAAATCCCTGAAGCCCATTTTCTTGCTTAACAGCTTTGTTGTTCATTAAGAAGCGTTTAGGTAAAAAGAAATGAAGTGTTTCTTTAGGTATTATAGATAATTTTTCCCCTACAGTTGTGTTCTGTCACATTCTCTGTAATATCAATTTTGCATTGTCTGTCTGAAATTTGTATTCACTCTGGTAGATCACACTTGATTTTCTTTATTTTTAGGAAGCAGTTTTGAAAAACAGGGCAGGGTTAAGCTGAGGCAGTTCATGCTTTCTATAAGACGCCTGAAGAATGTGAAACAAATTCAAGATTTCTTAAGTGTGGTTTAATGGTACCACATCCAAGTATGTTGTTTTTCTGCAGTGGCTAAGTCATTAAAACAACTAAAAAAACCTGTTGTTGCGGTGTGCTTAGATGGCATGCAGTAGTGCTTCGAAGCAGAAGACGACTTACCTTTTAATATCGCTAAGCCTGCACAAACTAATTCAGAAAGTTTAAAGGACTGGTAATATTTCTTATTGGGGCATGTTAACAGGGGAATGACATGACAATGGTGCAAATTTTGGTTGTAGTATGGACTAATGGAGCTTTGTTGCTACTTTAAAGTGATGCTGCATCTAAGTATGTAGGCATGACGTGTATCTGGATTTTGGATATAAAATACGTCTTTGTAATACACAGTAGCACATTCAGTTAAAAAAAAAAAAGCCCTGGAGCCTTCCTGTCAGGTACCAGAGAAAACCCTTTTTTTTTTTTTTTAAGAACTACAGCAACATTGATCCATCTTAAAAATAATTCACATTGTTGTTGAATAATTCTCATTTCTGTGATGAGACGTGGCCTAGAAAACATGCAGCAGTTCTCTCTTGTGCTGCTTGGGTTAATGGACCTGTCCTGCCGAAGACTGTAAGTCTGCACTGGGGGGATGCATTTCCCCAGTTTCACATCCAGGGCTTAGGGATGCTTCTGATATGGCAGCATGTAATGTTATGGAATTGGGAAAGGGCGAAATTGTGGGAAAGAAACACTGAATATTGTTTGAACCGAGACTGACGCTGCTGAGAAAATACGCATGTGTATCCCCTTTCCCTCTGCCCCTGCTTGCTCCCACTTGCTGGTTACTTGCTAGTCACAGTTGCATGGTTTCTAGATTACATTGAACTAGAGTCACTCCAACGTAATTTCATCGGCATTTAAGAGTAATGCAAAATATTCACTGTGAGTAAGTTGACAAGTGTCAGCTTCATCAAGGTAATTGTCCATGGATATGCATTTGTCCATGAGAAATGCAAGCTATGAATTACTGTATCTTGAAGATAAGTTTAAGGGCAAGGTGGTAACAAGAAATTTTTCAGTAATTGCTACAGTATTTGCTCTATTATGTGGGTGTAAGGTAATTCTGAAATACAAATACATTAAAGGTGGAGGGGGAAAATAGGTGATCTTGCATCTTAGTAAATATAGTGTATCTTCTGTGAAAAAACACCATTAAGAGACTTGCTTCAGTGGTTACAAGGGAATATTAGAGTTACTCGGCATATTTCAGTCTTAATAGGAAGCACTGGTAGGCCAAAAACAAGATCAGTGGGAGGCATACCGGACCCTTCATGGGCAACAGAAATGTATTATGCATGGTGAAGGTACAAAGGTGATTATTATTCTTACATGTGAGACAAAATATTATCACTTACAAACAAATTTTAATTGATGTATAAGAAATAAGCCATAATAAAATAAAAATTATGGTTTAAGTATCCAGCCACATATGCCCTAGTGTCAGTTTTACTGTTAAAAATCCTTCTGTTTTTGTAAAACCCTAGCTGTTGGCCCTTTGTGGTCATGATTTCAAAGCTGAGATAGATAATTAATTTCTGTGCTCTCACTTGTATTCATGACTCTTTTTCTTCAGCTAGTTTAACCACATTCTGTTGCATGACCAGGGTAAAATGTCTTGAAAACCTCTTATCTTTAAAGGTGAATAAATCAGGTGTTATTTCTGTTAGGGAAGGAGTATACATAAACATGTCCTGGTTTACATATTTCACTAAATATAGTCTTTTTTTCATGTGACAGGATTTATCTTTAGTGAATCTGAATCAACTGCATTAGAACAATTTGAAGGTGGCCCTTGTGCAGTGATTGCACCTGTACAGGTAAGACGCATTTATTATAGGAATGGTTTAAAATTAATAAGCCCAACATTTCTTTTTTTCTCTATCTATGTGGAACTAAAATAAATACAGAAAACATTGCACATGAGTTGTATTTTGATTTCATAATTACAGTGTGGAGGAGACAAAAAAACTCAGTAAAAAGGTAGAGATGGGCTGGTTTTGAACTATAATTTTGCAGAAGTGGATTTTTTTGAGAAAGTGCAGCAGGTTGATTGAAGCAGAGGTAACTTAAATATGGGGAATGCAAGATAAAGGGGAGACATAAAAGATCATATATAAATGTAATCCTAATCCTTTCTTATCTCTCAAATTCCCTGTCTTTAGGAAGAGTAATTCTGACTACTGTGTAGATATATGACCTGGAGGCTGGATGCGTTCTGCTAGAGCAGTTTGTCTAATCTGCGATTGCTCTTCATTCTCTTAGGAGCACCCTGTAGAGACAGGCAGACATTGAGTCATGGGCCAGATTACTTTTTCTGGTAACCTGCTTTTGACTACTCTTACACGCAGATCAAATTCTGCAGGTATGTCTAGTCTGGGTTGAGGCCTTGTCCACTGAGATATTAAAGTCATGTGGAAGAGTTAAACCTCATAATGAACTGAAGGTATCTGGGTCAAACAACTGGTATTATGGAATTGTTTGCATCTCTGGTGTGTGTAATGTGATAGTCATAAACCTCAGTTATGGTTACCTCAAGACATTCTAAATGCTGGTCCCACCAAAAGACCTGTACCATAGGAAGGAGCATCACTTGTTTAGGTTGTAAACAATCAATATAATTTATTTTTATTATTATGGATTGCGCTCTGTAACATGTCTCTGCTTAGTTCTGTTGTCTTAAAACCAGATGTACACTGTCTGGTCTCTGATGTTAAAATTAAGTCTTTCATTTGGGGAGAGTAAAGAATAGGACCAACCAGCTCCTTAAAGGCAATGCCAAGTCTTTACCATATCAAGTGTTCTTACAGACAGAGTTTTTCCAGATTTATATGTAGTTCAACTTACTTGAAATTGAGTATTTAAAGCAGGTTTAAAATTCAGCTGAGTTCCAGCTAGGGAAGGAGGAAGGGATCAAACAGTGCCTGTTGCTGCTGTGAATTACTAAAAAAGGTCTGCTAAAGACCTACGACAGGAGAACAGTGTGAATCTGTCAGAAAAAAAGTGGAAGTTGAAGGAGCTGTTTTTAAGGTGCTGGAAATACCTGAAACAGTATCTAATTGAATAATTAGAAAGACCAAGAGCCTGCTTCCCAAAGTTTGTTCTTTCATCGTTCCTTCTCTGTCACTTAGAGCTTTTTTTTTTTTAATTGCAGCATTAGTGTTGATGGAAAACAAAGCAGGGTTATGGACATGCATAGGTTTTCTTTGATCTGTGAATTATGACTTGCAATGGTTAAAACGGGGGCTTTTTAACTACCAAAGGGGTTTGTCTTAGTGACTAGACTTGTGTTGTACTACTCATCAGTTATATTGCAAAATACTTCTGCCTTCATTACTGCAGTCCTGTGAGTCGGGAGGTGTTTATGTAAATATACACCCTGAAGCATACTTGACATTCAAACTCAATAATGTTGAATGTAGGTATGAGGCCACTTTGTAGTTAGTTTCAATAGGAAAAATCAGTAAACAGTGGAGGCTCAGGGTTTCTTACTGAACAGTGACCAGCTTGAAAACCTTCTAATAACATGCAAAAATGCGTTGTTATAGAGCTTGTGACATAATGTTAGAGTTGGTGTTGTCCTGTATTTTAATATTATTTTATGCTTTGATAACAAAGGCATTCCTTTTGAAGAGGCTTTTTACCAGTGAAAAGTCTACTTGGAGAGACTGTCCAGGTACCGAGACCTTTTTTTTTCTTTCCATTTTTTCCATTTTAATTATTTGTAAAGCATGCTCTAGTACAAAGAATTTAAAATATTTTACACGTTCTTTTTGATTAAGTGTGCTCCCATGCCATTTTATGAGGAATACAGTATGTATACTGCATGTCTCTAAACTCCATTTGTGAGGTCTATGACTGTCTCTAATACTTCTGAATTTTATAAATATTTGATTGCAATCTACTGTTAGGAAAGGAACGGATTAGAAATCATACTAGAACACATTTTTCTAAAGACAGCTTTATAATTCTTTGGTCCAGTATTGTCAAACAGCAATTAACATTAATAATTAATAAGATAAAAGTCATAAACTCAATTATTTAGATAAAGTTAATGTATAAAAAAGTTACTAGTAGCTTAAATAAGATACTGATTAGCAGCAATTGAACTCATGTAGGTTTCTGATCTTTCAGAAGAGGAACAGAAAAACCTTCTCTGTCATACATTATGTGATATTTTGGAAATGGCTTGCTCTGATAATTCTGAGTCGTATTCTCTGGCAACATGGATAAGAGGAAAAACAACTGAAGAAACTGCTAGTATTTCTGAAAGTCCTGCAGAATCTAGTCGCCAAGAGGAACAACCTTGTAAGATGTATT
>VXBO01009647.1:5366-17904 GCA_013400135.1 Rhinoptilus africanus
GGAGTTTTTAAAAAGAGGGGAAAAAAAAAAAAATTTTGGGGGGGGGGTTCCCCGGGGAAAAAAAAAAAAAAAAAAACAAACCAATAGGTGGCTCACAGAGGAAAAAAATTAAAAGGATGACAATATCCTGCCCAGACCAGGATCAAAACATTCTTGTATCCTTATAGTCCTGTTCTGAACAAGGGAGCACAGAACAACAGAGGTAATGCAGGGAAGTTTTCACAGGGAAGTTTTCATTCCGCCATTTCTTTTCCTGCATCATAATTAAATGAATAAAAATATGAATTATAGCCGCTATGCTATGCTTCATTCTGAAGTTGAGGAAGATTCTCTTGCCATCAGATATTACAAATCTTGCCTGCACTTTTTCCTGCAGTTTTTACGTGTACATATACAGAAGCATAAGAAAATTCAGTGTAAACTGACTGAAGCTGCAAACTACATACAACCCAATAAAATGTCAGCTCAGTCCCCAAGACTGTCAAATTCTACATGCTCAAAGTGCTAAATAAAGCAACCTTTTCCAAAGCAAATCTTAAAATTCATCTTGCAAATTACCCTTTGTAAGTTACTAGCTCCCATACTGAGGTTTAAACCCACAAAGACTACAAAAACTGGGACATGCTAGTTCAACATGCCTAATGCAAGCACAAATTGAGCATTAGCAACTGATCAGCTATTAAAATCACAGTATTAAGCACTGATGCTAGCACACACATGCATTTTCCCTGGTTCTTTGTATCTCCTCTCATCCTGGGTCTGTATTTTCTGTAAGAGCGTTTTCCAGCCCTGTGAATCAAAGGATGTGGGTCCACTCATGCATCTGTCCCCTGCACAAGGGAGATACTGGCAGCAGCCTTGCGAACGTAGCACAGGAGACATCAGGCCATAGTGACACACAGTGACTGATACACAGAGATCAACACGGTTTTGGAAAACACTGACACTTTGCCCCTAGATGTTGAAAATTATGCTCTACCGCTATCTCTACAACCCCATGTCATCGGTGTTAATCATAACATCCTCCTCAAAGTCAGCATGTCCACCCTCCACCCTGCAACTGCCATGGGAAAGAGAGCTTCTCACAACGTACTGCTGCTGTTTAACCTCTGCCGAGAAGCCTCGCTTCCTACCGCTGCAGTTTGGCAGCCACCTTTGGCCACCCTCAGCATAGAAAATACTCTCACGGCAACACTGCTGGTGTTTCACCAACCACGTGCCCAGCAGGATGATGCCACCATGGCAGCCCTCACTGCATGGTCCAGACCTTTCATGTTTCTCCAATGCATTAGAGCAGATGCTGAAAAGCCTTTCTGCATCTCTTTCAGAGAGACATACAGTACATAGTAAGATGCCCAATATCATAGAATATCATAGAATCAGAGCATGGTTTGGGTTGGAAGGGACCCTAAAGCCCCCCCAGTGCCCCCCCTGCCCTGGGCAGGGACACCTCCCACCAGCCCAGGCTGCTCCAAGCCCCGTCCAACCTGGCCTTGAACCCCTCCAGGGATGGGGCAGCCACAGCTTCTCTGNCATCAGGAAGAGTTCAACTGAAGACGCTTGAGCTGTTGACCCTCTTGCAGACTCAAAAAGTGGAGCAGTGTCCTGGGTTGACAAAGATAGCAGACCAAACCATGAGCAAACCCACCCTGTTCCGCAATCTATCTCACAAAAGAGCCTCCCCACGCACTCGGAGGGTCTACTTAGTAAACTTGCATCCATGCTGCTTGTCCAGACCAAAGCTGTAGAGGACAAAGAGCAGTTGGGCACACTTGACTTTGGAGATGCAGAGCTACCAGTTGCCAAGTTTACGTCTAATAAATTTGCCTTAATCATATGGATTTAATCTAGATGAGATACATATCTCAGGTAAAATGCCAATCCGCTTTTACATTAGGCTCAGATGACAGAGGTGGAAACAATGCAAGACCCACCATACCACCACTTCTCTCTTTCAGTAATGTGCAACAAGAATCCTTTTCCCCAAAGAATATGACTTGAGGCAATGTCAGTCAACGTTTTGAATTGTCCTGTACCATTTCCCAAGCTACCAGAGGAATGGTCCTGACAGGACCATGGTGATATAGCAAACCTCAAGCATCCAGAATACAGGAAAAAAATCCTGTTCTGCCTAATCCTAGCGAGGAGACCGCTTCACTTGGAACTAATGACCTCCTGCAGAGTCCAGTCCAGCTATCTGTCTTCTACTAAGCGAAAAATGCCAACTGTCCCTCATCATTCCCAGTGATAAATCTCCTGCCTCCTTTAGCCGAGAAAGCAAAACACAAGAGGCTTCAGAAGCATAATGCTCCAGGCAATTACACGCTAGCTTTTCAAGGGCAAAACTGATAAGGTCTCCAGAACTGAAGGACCTTGTTTGGTAGAAGAGCAAATGCAAATAAAAACATAAAAACACATGAACTGCGTCTCCAACCTAGGTCCTTTCTTCGTCCTTCTCCAGCTACCCCTGCCTGCCTTCCTCCCTCCCTTTACCAGCCTCCAACCCTCTGAAACACCCTTTGAAGTCCTGCAGCCTTAATTTGCATTCAGGATATATTACTCACTGCCGCGCTCCAATGGCTCCGGCAAACTGCACCTGCGGGTCACACGCAGCTCCACAGACCAAAAGCAGGACCCCCCGGCCCATCTGAACGCCTGGCTGTAGGGGCAGTGGGCAGAAAAGTTTGGGAAATAGAGAAGGGATTGATCGCTGAACTGGCCCAATTGCAAACTTCTGATCACGTATTTCTGGAACTGTTAGGATTCCTGCAGATTCCAAAACAAGTTTCCCTCACAGGACTGAAAAAATCAACCCAAGCGTAGAATTATGGAGCTGAAACTGATTATTGTTTTAATTTCTAAAAGCTGCTGAGCTTAATTTTTCTTTAAGGCTACTAAGTAGTCATTAAATATATTTTAATTTAGATTATCAGTATCATTTCTTGCATAATCATTGATCTGCTCGTACTCCTAAGTTATCTCACTTACTAACAAAAGCGCTTACAAGATGGAACAGTGCCAAAACCCTTTTATTTACCTTCAAATAAAGGAGATAACGTTAAGATGTGATTATTCATTACAACAGAAGTAACATGACGCTGTATACTGTATTTTGCAAGACGTCAAATCTCTAATCTGTCATTTTTCAAAGCTGGGAAACTGCCTGCCTTTTCATTTTCTACAGAAAAATAAATGGGTTTTATTATTGTTGACAGATATTTGGAGAGTCCTTATGGTGCAGTGTCACAAAAAAAAAAGGTTCTTGTTTACCTGAGGATTCTCTTCAATAAAGTTTTTTGCTCAACTGCACAGTTGAGAATATTTCCTACAGAGGAGGTGGGCAGTGGCTGGTTAATGAGAAACCTTCTGTAGCACCTTGAAGACTTTGCAGCATTTGCCTGGTTACATTCTACATGATTTCGCTACTTGCAGTAATTAAAATCAGAATAAAAGCCCACAAGAATGAAAATAACTCTTTCTAATCTATTTTCATTTGATTAAATCAGCTAATGCTCTTCGGTGTTAAAAAGAGGTAAAAAAAGATCGAGACCGATCTCTCACCCAGAGAGGACAGTCGTGCACCACCAGCCTGACGCTGCCGAACACGCAGGCTCGATATTCCGTAAAAACCGGGTTTCCCAGGTGGCTGGCGGACAAGCTGCTGTCGATGCGGGAAATGAGAGCGCTTCTCCTGAGGTAGCTCCAGAACAGGCTCGGCGGCTGGTTCTCCTCAGAAAACCCGTCTCTTTCATTCCCGAAGGCTACAATATTGACCGACCTAAGATAAAAATAATGAAGACAAAGCTGTGTTAACAAAGATGAAGGGCAGGGATAAGACAGGGGGGGGAAAAAAAATCATCCCCTTAAATAAAAACTAACATATTAATCCTTCCGAATCCTCCTCCCTCCCTCGATTTTGGCACCCCCCAGCCCCCGTAATAAGCAGCAGAACACGTACGTGATTTCAAACCCAGCAGCGGGGCGAGGGCAAAGCGGAACGGAGAGCGGGAAACGCCGCGTGCCTGACAGACCCCCAGCGGGATCCATGTTCCACTTGCCGGCGCCCAGGCTCCCACCACGGCGGCTCGGGGAGAGAGCACTGTAAAGTATTCAAACATCCTTTTTTTATTATTGTTTTAGTTAAATAGTATCTACCTTTGCAGTATTAGGTTGATAGTTTCTTAAATGCCCTGTAGGTTTCCTAGCGTTCACGTGATGTTTGAAGCGCTCTTTTCAGAAAGGGTAGTCTCTAATTATAATAAAACGCAGACAGATACCTGGAAGAAAATCCATTCTAAAATGGCGTGTTCTCTGTCACATACCACTGTACACATTAGACTTAAAAAAAAAAATAATAAAAAAAAAATTAAGCATACTACATGATAAATAAAACCTCGCTATTATGTGAACACATTCTGCTGTTAATCCCATGGGCAGAAACTCATTCAACACGAATCTTAATATGATTATCAATAGAATAATTAACAGACCTTTGCCTGTAACAGCCCTGGGAGAGGTCCTATGCCACTGTTGGCAAATATGGGAGAAGACGACTGATGTTGTCCCAGCCCTGGACTCTCCACCCGGGTGCAAAGAGCCGATCCACCCCCGGAGCCCAGATCCGCGTTCACTGATGTCTGCGCAGAGCTGGGCACTGGTGGGAGCTCCACGCAGCCAGCGCACCTTGGCTTGTGCATGTAAGCTTTGGCATTTTACAAAAATCCACTCATTGCCACGCTGCACTGCTCATCGGCGGCTCATGATTTCACAAGAAGCGCCTGTTGGCTGCTGGTATTCTCCCTTCGAACTGAAGATGAAGAACCTTCCTGACCCACTGCGCAAGCTCGGAGAGCAGGGGTCTCGCCTAGGAGGCGTGGAGCTGAAGGTGTGGAGGTGTGGGGGTCTCATTGCAATGAGCTCGGTTCACCTGAAGGACACATACTGCTTATTTTCACCACTTTGTAACCACCAGCAACCTCGCCGTTTTAAGGGACTGCTCCAGTGGGATGAACCCGGTGAGGTTCCTGGTGTCTTTTTGCTGTCCACAGCCTGATACAGCACATCTCTCCTCTTTGGCTGCCCAGATCTCCTCTTCCTTAGTAACATCCTGTCTGCTCTGCCTTCAGCAATATCACTGCCAAAGTTTTATATCTATTTTGTATTGATTGGCTGGGCCATTTTAAAAAATAAATAAACATTAATGTCTGTTGTACGCTAATAAAGTCAAATAGTCTTTTTCTTTATATTTTTATTGTAAATTCTACAGGCCTACTGAAAAAAAAACCTACCACAAAACAAATCACAACAAGAGCAGATAATTTACCAACATTTTTGTTTCCACACGTTTTATCACATTCCAGCTTTTCAGTCTAGCTTTGCTTAGAAAACTGAAAGACAAATGACAGGTGGAGGTTTTGGTTTTGTTCTCCCACCCCAAAAAAATAAATTTTGAACCCACGTTTCTTAGGCGAGTTAAAAAAACTAGGCAGTCAAAGAAAGCCAGTGGTTTTTCCCCAGATGATCCTTGGACAGTGATGTGTCTTCCTCTCCATCCAAATCCTCGGTAGTGTCCAAACACCGGGTGGATGGAGTTTGTCTCATGAGAGGCAATATACTCAGAGCCATCAAACTCTTTTGGTTAGAACCATGCCTATTAGTGTACTGTTAAAAGAGCACCAAATGTCCCTTGGAATCCTTAAATTTGAACTTGCATGGGATCTGGGTGTTGAAAATGAGGAAAGCTTTGAGAGAAAAATTCTTTGCAGCACTACTGAACATAACCTAGTGCAGATAAATAAATAAATAAACACCACACATGTATACACACACACAAATATATATACATGTATTATTCACATACATTTATACATAAAATATATATATATATAAACACATGCAGACATGCACACATAGAGAGTTTTAACACCAAGAAAAACTGGGCTGGTAAATAAGGCAGCCCTAGTGAGAAGTGACCCAATTAACCCAAACGCCAATTAACATAGCTTAGTCGAAGGGCAGGGGCACCAACAGAGATGGAGGGTCACAGAAAACACTTGTTTTCCTCTCACGCCTTCCTCGAAACACCTGGGAAAATAATTAGGATGCCAGAAGCATCATTTCTGGCAGATTATACAGATGGTGGATGTGGGATTCATCTTGCCTGATGAGCGGAATTTAAAGCTTTCTGCACTAAAATGCTGTACTGTTTTAGTAACACTTCAGCAGTCACAGGACTTAAAGCAACATTTAAAAAGCAAGCATTAGAACTGGATGAAAATGCTGTCTGTTATTCTCTGAAAGTAGGTCTATAACCCCATTTTTGTCTGCATTGACGAGGGACTGCGTAATACACTTCAAACAAAGAGACAAACAACAAAAAACCAGAAAATGGAATGAGTTAACTTTTGCTGGGTAATAAATCACATTACAAAGAGAGAAGTTTCTTGGTGCTTTTACCTCAGACGCATTCTGAAAGTTCCGTGGGCACTGCAAGGGAAAGCCATAAACGATTGCTTAGAGCTGGGAGAAGAGGATTACGGAGGATTGCTTGACTGTTCCCTGGTTGGCAATCTGGAAGTTGAATATCCTATGACCAGCGGACGTTTCAGCTGGCAGGCATTTGCCGTTGCTGCTGACATACAAAGGCAAAACTGCAGAAAAGGGCGTCTTTGCCAGGGCTCAGAAAACAATGGCATATTTGGTCTTGTGCATTTTACACTGTAACATTATTATTTTGTTTCAAATTATTTCTGTTGAAGCTCTCCAGCGAGTATTTCAGATAAAGCAATGAAAAGAAATACAGTCTTGGCTGGTATTTTCCACGACAAGGACATAACTTCAGCCTACTCAAAGATGAGGACTTCTTCCTTGAGGAAACTGCAGCCTTACTTGCACTGCTGTCTTCAGGACGGTGAGGGAATTTAATGCACTTGGATTCAAAGTTGTTGCCAAGCCCACCCATTAGCTGAGCCTGCCGGCTGCACAGAGGTGATGATGATGTTACGAGCAGCTTTAGGTGCACAAAAAATTACATTATTCTAGGAAAGATACATTTCCTGTTTGTTTTTTTTTTTCCCAAAGATAGAAGGTGGCTCCAGGTAACAGTAATACATTTTGGTGCATAGAAGTGTTTCCTCCTAATGCTGCAAAGCACAACCTATGACAGGCTTGACTTTACTGTCCACACTAGAGATGGCTGCTGCAAGATGTGCCAGCTGAGACCTCCGACATGGGCAAAGCACCGTAAACAAAAGGAGTTTCTCTGTTGTTGTAGCCATCTGCTGCATCCAAACCAACAAAAGCCGTCTTCCATGGGAAAGCAAGGAATGAATGGTGTGACTACTGTTCTTCAGTACAGCTATGCCAGAAAAATGGTGTAGGGTTGATCGGGCTTGGAAGAATGTGGGGATTTTGTCTCCCCCGTGAATTCTCGAGCCAGTTTCAGAGGTGGCACAGAGTGATGGTGTGCTCCCCCTGCCCTGGGCATCAACCTGACCTCCATTTCCCATCACCCTGCCCCAGGTGATAACCACCCATGGTGGTGATCATGAGTGCATCCAGTCGTGAGGGCTCCATCTGGGGCTCAGCGTGGTTTTGGGGAGACAGAAAACAGCACCACCTCCAAGGGCTAATTTGAGCAATGCTGGTACTGTGGTCAATATGCAAATATGACTATAGCTCAACCGTCTTACCCCCATAAACAGTGAAAAGCCCAAGAGCCCTTTGAGACCTCTTTCACGGCAACGGGCTGAACACTAGGACTCCGCCTTGAGTAGGGATGCCCGCTCAAGGTTACTTCTCGAGATTCATAGATTCCTTGCCGCAAGAAATCCTCACTAAGTGACTAACAGCATGCTAAACCTTGAAATCTTAGCGAAGTGATACAAAGGATTGATTGCGTGTATAATCCTTTAGACATAAAGTGTTGACCGAGTCTGGGACTAGGATTGGATCCAGTACCCAGACTCCCCTCTGAGAAGGAGTTTAGAAAGCCAGGGGGTCCCTTCTAAACCTCGACTGCACAGGACAGTCTCCCTGACAGCTCTGCCTGACCCTGCCCTCTAGGCAGTAAATAACTCAGTGTGCCTTGCCATCGAACCTTGTTAAACCATTGTCGCATTTACTACCAAATGTTGTTAAATCATTGTTTTATATCAATAAATATATCACTGCTTCTCTCTTAGGAGTGAAGTGGATCGCTCCATCTGCGACACACAGATGCTACTGGCCAGAGGTTACTGTCCTTCCAGCCCAACAAATTTCACTGTTGACTGCTTTCTAGAGGTCACTGCTGGAGGCATCAGTGAAAACCAGCATGTATCCCGAGGATTTTGTACCAAGTTGTGGATCACCATCCTTGGAGGCATTCAAGGTTTCACTGGAAAAAGTCCTTGCACAATCTGAGGTCATTAGTCGTGCTTGAAGTGGAAGATCTTCAGAGGTTCCTTCCAATGTGAATTATCCCCTGAATCCATGAATCCCCTACCTCCTGGAGAGAGACCGCTAAGTCCTATCCTCCACTTCCTCTTCTTATACCAGCTTTCAACCCAAACCGAAACCTCACGTCCAATCTTGTGGCAACTTAGTTTCTTTACAATTCTAATAAGCTTTGCAAAAAGCTTCTCAAAGGCTTTTTGAAAGTGCAAGAGGATTATTATGCCCACACGACCCCCTTTATAGGCATACTTACCACCCTTCCTCCAAACACCACTGATGCTGGACTTCACTGGTCTCTCCAGCACTTTCCCAACAGGCTGTGTTCATCCACGTGTCCTTTGATCTCATTCTCTATCACAGACTGTATCATCTCACCAGGAACAGCAGCTGTCCCTGTTGCTTTAGCACTCCCCAGACCCTGATAATGCAGGTTTTGAATATGCTGGCAGTCTCTGATGGCACCTCCAATGATACACAGACGTCAGTTCCAGTTCTGTGGTTGCTTATCTGGGATTCTGATGAATGGTCTCATAAATGTTATCTACTCCTGGCCACTCACTAACATCTACTTTAACCATGTTTTTCTAGTGTTACTGTGTCAGATCAAGTAATATCAGCCCAACATTGAATCAAAAGTAGGAATGGGGTGGAAAATGATCTGATGGGGAGAGAAGGAGACAGAAGAATGATACTTTTTAAAATTAAACCTGATCCAGTGGCAGCAGAACAGACTGGTGAAAGCACCTACGGAGTTGTGGAAAGCTGCTAGCACTGTGAGGGTGAGCCGTGGATTACCAGAAGCCAGCTCTGCTGCTGCAGAAGCCCAGTGCAAGGTCTGCCCTCCAGGCCTGCTGCCTTTGGTGGGGAAGGGAACAAGGTCCCGTATCACGAGAAGGAGACCCACCTGCTACTGACACAACCCATTCTGCTGCAGAGATGAAGGGCTGAAAACACTACATGCTGCAGAAGACGACACCCCATTCACTTTGTTAAGGATCCCCAACTGTAGATGTATGACTGCACCATGTAATTCTCATGTCATTGTCAAGAAGGGTCAAAAAAAGTAGTTCATATGCGATTTCTGCTGTTTTAGAAACAGAAGCCATCGCCCTAGGGTGGATACGGACCACCACGTCACACGGAGGAGAACCATCCCCACCCCAGCCTGCCCTGGTTCTCCTTGCAAGCCTTTTGCTGTGGCTGGGAGAAGTGGGCATGGAGCAAGCACCAAGAGAGGTGGGGAAAGGAGAGGTGCTCCTCACCAGAGAGGTGGGGAAGGTGTTTTCTGGGGTGGCCCAGCCATCCATACTGCTAAAACTGCTCCACAGGTCTCTGCCGCCCAGGTCTCTCCCCTTCCACAGGGAGCTCGGTGAGGCGTGGGATCACCTTGAGAGGAGATGCTGCAGCAGTTTGGGGGCAGGGAAGGCATGGCATACATTCAGCGTGTTTGCAAAGTTCTGGGCTATTTTAATCCACTTTATGATCCCCTGGTTAAGCGCATAAGACCGAGTGACCCAGCACGTGAATTCTACAGCGAGAAGTGCCTCGAACGACTTAATGTGTTCCTGCAGAAGCTCTGCCCTTTGCCCGCCCACAGTTTCGTTCACTGATCTATAAAGTCTCAAGTTTTTATTACTCAAAATGCATTGCAGGGGTGCAGACAACATTCATTACATCAGGTAAAGGAAAATGATCTCATAGTGTCAGCTAAACATGTGAGTTAATGTGCATTTTAAGAAAAAAAAATTAAAGAATAGAGATTATACAAATAGCCACCATATGTATATGCATAACAACACTAATTATTCACCCATCAATGTTGTAGATTCTTAATAAGTAAATAAAACTTCACGAGGAGTAAATTTCCTATTTAAACTTACCTTCTAAGCCTTTTTATACAACTGCACTCCTCCAGAATTAAAACACACAGCACATTGTTACTAGCTTTCCTGATACAGATGTTAAACATCTTCCAAGTGGTCACTGGATGGCCACTTCATGTTTGAAGAATTGTTTTTGTTTCCAAAATTCCCCATATCCCCCCCAGGTCTAGCCTTTAAATAGTCCGTTTGTTTATTTATTTATCTTATTCCTGCTTTTTTTTTTCCCCCTTCTGTTATGATTTCACAGCTATTTAATACTCCTCCTTGTTCTCACAAGTTGTTGGCTTCCTCTGCTGTCCACAGAACTCTAACTAGAGAAGTGTGTATCGAGGCACAAGAGAGAGGATGATCTGTGTGGAAGCTAGCTGTTTTCCATGGAATTGACTGTTGTCCACAGTGCTCTCACTGTAAGAGAAAAATCACTTAATTTTTGTCTCATACCCTCTCACATTCTTCTGCACTCTTATATTACTTATTCCAATACTGGAGCACACTCTCAAGAGGTATTTGGCTGCTCAGGAGGCTTTGCTGAGTGACAAACTATACGGGTGATGTGACAAATGGCACGTGATAAAAGGACATCATCATGGTTTAGCCTCAGATGGCAACAAAGAACTATGCGGCCACTCTCTCAAGCTCCCCCCACGAGGGGAGAATTGGAAGAAAAACGCAAAACTCGTAGGTTGAGACAAAGGCAGTTTAACAGAACAGCAAAGGGAACAAGAAAAAAACAACAACAATAACACAAGTACAGGAATGTACAAACACGATGATGGTACCATGGCTCACTGACCGGACCCAGGACACCCCAGCCCACTCCCCAGCAGTGACACTCCTGGGGACAGCCCGGGCACGGCTCACATGGGATGGAATACCTCTGAGAATTAACCCTATGCCCACTGAAACCAGGACAAAGTGCCAGAAGCTTTATGAACATCTGTGAACGTTAGGCTGCCGTGGGAGCTGGAAATAGGAGGTGTGGAAAGTCAATCAAAGAGGGGTAAATTTAAATGGGGAAGGCAAAAGGATGCCTTGGCAGTCTGAAGAAGCTGCCGAGAACGCTCCTGTTTGGCAAATACAGACTTACACAAATGTACTAGCAGGAGGCAGTTGTGCTTCGGCCGGGAGAGGGGTCTCCTGTAGCTGGGCTTGTTTCCTTGCCAGCAGGTGACAGAGCTGGTCTGAGCCCCAGGAGACAAGGGATGCTGCTGTAGCGCTTTGCGAGTGGGCACAGGTTTGGCAAGTCACCAGAGGGTGAGGTTTTTACGTGCCGGATGCGTTAGGGAAGCTGACGCGTAGTGTTCAGTATTTCCTACCTGGGCTTGCGGGTCACTCTGTCTTTCAGGGAAACTGCGCAGCAAAAATTAAAATGCATTTGAGTTGCCAATAAAATATTAACAGTAGAATATTAAATATTCAGGTTTTTGTTGTTTGTTTTTCTCTGCAGGTGCTTATAGAAAATGCCAAAGCTAATGGAGACGTTAGAGCTCTGGAACTAAATGATAAACTGTCAGCAAGTGCCTAGCATGGACTGTCTCGAAGTGAAAAATCTGCTGTTCACGCAACTTAATCAGTCCATCTTCCCGGAGCTGATGGGGTCTGAGCTTTTTTATTGTTTTGTGTCTGGTTTTGTTTTTTGTTGCAGCAGCTGCAACTTCATCTTTAGTTTTAGTTTTTCTTTAAAAAAAAGGAGGGTATTTTCTTACTGACAGGGGTTCCACCATAGAAATACACTGTATTTGAAGGGAAAACTCTGAATTTTGCTCTTCTTTTCTTCCTCACTGACACCTCGGCGCTACTCGCAGTGAAGAGTACTTGTCTCTGTTTGCCCTTGGCCACACACACAGTACAATATTAACTGCACTGGCAGGGAGGCAAGGTTTTCTCGGCACAGAATCTTACCAGTTAAGCATCAGCAAACTTCTCTTCCAGGTATTGTAAAACGTTCAGAGATTTAAACTGCCCGTATTCCTCTGTGTCGTGGTTGAACCCCAGCCAGCAGCTAAGAACCACGTAGACCCTTGCTCACTCCCCCCAGAGAGTGGGGGAGAGAATCATAAAAGTGAGAAAAGTTGTGGATAGAGACAGTTTAATAAGCAAAGCCAAAGCTGCGCACGCCAGCAAAGCAGAACAAGGAATTAATTCCCTGCTCCCCATCGCTGGTGTTCAGCCATTCCCAGGAAAGTTGGGCTCCATCACGCCTAACAGTGACTTGGGAA
>VXBO01009648.1:20982-36813 GCA_013400135.1 Rhinoptilus africanus
GGCTGGTACTTTGGCACAGAAGGAAATCTGTAAATTGCTGCATACGATAGGTAGAATAATGGGTAGCCCAAATAGCCATATATGTAGATTTCTAATGAGCCCTGCTTTGATGCATTACTTTTGTGCCCATAATTGCACAGGCTCTCAGCCCTTTAGCTCTCAAATTGCCAATGAAGGAAAGGGACTTCTAGTGCCCCTCTGTCACATAATAAATAACAACGAATTTCCATTTCCAGGCAAACCAAAGAGAATTCCACTCTGGTGAAATGCTGCTACAGTCAAAGATAAAATACAGAGGAAAAGACTGTATTGAATTTAAATCAAAATTTAACTAGAGAAAATAAAAATGTAAGACAAAAAGCTAAATAGGTTTTCAATATTGATAAGAACTTGCCCCCTGGCTCTCAAAACAAAAAAAAAAAAAAAAGCACACTAAAAGATTAGCTGTTGACTGTCTTAGGGGGGCAATAGAAAACTTAGTTCTACTGTTTCAAAGGAATTCCTCTGTTAATGAGATGCTTGAGAACCTGAAGCACTTGAAGTTTCTTTACACTTCCAGTTAATCTCAAAATACGTTAACAATAGACAAAATTTTATTTTTAAAACAATTAAACTATGGCATAATTTCCATCTGAGATGTGCATCTCTATCAAGAGAAAAAACAGGAAAATAGTATGGCAGATAATCTTAATCAATAAAAACAAAAAGCTGAAAGCCAAGGTCTAGAAGTAAAACAACATCTGTTTTGCACATTTACTTGCATTTAATATAATTGTATGTGCATCCTAGTTGGACAGTTATTTACAGGCACACACAGTCCAACCTTGAAACTTGAGGCCATACTTTACCAGAGGGTGTCAAGGTTTCGTAGACATATACCTGACTGTACATATATCAGTTACTGTCTGGAAAGGACATGGGAAAGAAAACTCTTTTCACACAGCATTGTACATTAACGTTCTGAATATTTTAAAATTTATTCTCCTCTTTTAATGATGCTAGTGTTCAAAAGATATAATTGCCATTAAACCAGCTTTCTCGTGGCAGAGCTTCAATGTTAGCAAATGAGCAAGGTCAGAGATAAGGTAGATTGGTTTCATGTCTGAGGGCAACGCAACTTTTCCAGGAAACCAGATGACCTACACAAACCTTGCATCTAATAGTAGATGTATTTCAAATAGGGCAATAATTGTAGGAGGCCAATTAGCCAGTTACAGGAGACTGTGCAGCAGGCCACTGGAAGAAAAAATTTAATTTCTTTTGTTTTAACTGGAACAGCAGTAGGAAAACAGGTTTCTCCTATGCTGAGAGCACTGAGCTGACAGAAAAAGGGAAAATTCAGGTGACAGGGAGGATAAGACAAATGGCCACTGATATCCTACATATTAAGTATTGCCCCTGCAGCCTGGAGACCTGGATAGCATTGTCAGCCTTCCCAAAACCTCTGCTCTCCGGGTGAGAAGGAAGGGTGTGGGAACGGAGTGATGTTTTGCCAGCCCAGGAACCTGTCCCCTGCAGCACGTGCCCGGGCAATGTGATAGCAGAAGGCAAGCACATTGTGACAGAAATGTTCCACTAGCCTTCATCAATCTACAGCTCATGGACGTCCCAAGCTAGCAGTTATATTGTGATATTTAAACTTGAGGTACTTAACTCACAGGTGGCCCTGCAAAAGCAGAGCCGAAGCATAATTTATATGGCTTTTCTTTCTAAATCTCTGAAAAATAATTACCCATAATTGGTGCTTAATGCTAACTGAGTTCACTGCGAGATGCCTAATGAAGTTCAAGGCTAGCAAACATTTCCTGTGCTCTTTGAGGGGATTATTACCTTCATATTATGCAAAGCTGCTCCAGTTTGAACCCATAAGACTAGTAGGAGGCACTCTTAATCTCCCTGGTTTTGATGTTAAAAAGTAAAATAGAGGTAATATCACTTGCAACCAACTTGCACACCTGAAATTGCAGGTTAAGACAGTTTTTACCCCACTTGCAAGGCCTGGAGAAATAGATCAGCATTCTTGTTATGTATGACTTCTGAATCAGGCAGCACAAACCATAAAACAGTAGGAATAAGGAACCTCTACAGGATACTCCAATTGCCACAATACCAAATTGTTTTTCTTCAGAAAGAGGGAAGGTGTGATGCTAATTGTAAGTAAATCACTGAACACCAATCTCAGCTTATATTACAGACTGTAGCAGCAACTGCAAAAATGTCAGATATGTTAGTAGGTAAAGCTGGCATTTCTAAGTTAGTGTAAATAAGTGTGTACTGGCATGTCACAGTCACTGTCCATGTTCTAAAAATGATGTTTAAAAGTTTGAAAGGACTTTAAAATTAGTATAATTAAAGTCTGATATCTGGAAAACGGCCTTATCCTAAGACACTTAACTAGCTTAGCCTATTTGTTTGTCCAGAAGAAGCAGTAATAGTGAGTTTTTTATTGTGTATGTGCATGTAAAGGGCAGAAGTTACAAGGTTTAAAGAGGAAGGGGCTGCAGTTGTGACCTACGTGGGAGGGCAGAGGAAAACCATTGCAGCTGGCTCTGAACCCAATATAAGCAACAATGGAAAAATTTTAAAACTTTAAAACTCCATGCCAAAGTATATCCAACCAGAGCATCACATGGTGCCCTGCTCAGACATATTGCAGAGATGCATTGTCAGCCTGTCGCAGCTGAAGGTGCACTTTTGGGGTGGCTTTCATGCCAGAAGGGGTTGGTACATCCCTGAAGGGCCTGTAGCCCACAGGTGACCTGCACTGGAGCAGGGACAACAGCTAATAGATTTGCAGATGTGTTTACTTGTGGAGTGGTGGAAAACCATTAAAACATCAGCCAGCAGAAAGAAATGATTGATCACAGAACAAGGAAAAGCTGTTGGGCAGAGCATCTCTGTTTCCTATACCACCCCCACCTCGTTAGGTGAACTCTGATGGACTGAGCACAACTCATAGAAAACATGTGAAAAGTTGGGATTCTGGAGAGGGAAGGATAGATGTTTACCTAAATGCTTGTATAATTGCTTATGCTTTCATTTTTTACCAGTTTTCTTACATTTTTCAACACTCAAACCAATGATCAGAAATTTAAGTTTACTGGCAACGAGTCAAATACTTTACCCAACTCAACATATGGCAACATATCAAAACCAAAAAGTCATATCTGATTATAAATTACTCTGTAACAAAAGAAGACATAATAAAATGCAATGGCTGGAAGATGTATGCTGGTCAAATTTAGGTTGGAAAAGGCAGAGCAGCACGGACTGTAATTACTCACGACAATAAGCAGAAACATGCTGGTCTGCTCCTGTGCAAATCTTGAAACCCAGATCAGATAGAAGGAAATTACAGGTTTGACTCAAAAAGCTCCGTATCTCTAGCCTTTGTAATACAGGACACACCCGTGTGGATCATGATAGTGGTCCCTTGCAGGCTTTTAAGTCCTACAGTATCAGTCACTTTACCTGAGAGTAGAAACAGTGTACAACAACAATAAGTAGACAGTATACGAAACAGTGTCTTGACAGCAGAAGCTTAAGAAATAGCTGTTTCCCATTCTCCTGCTTTTTGTGTCTGTGCCCATGCTGTAATTCTTTGCCTAGAAAGCATTTTGATGATACAGCCATTTGTGGAACTGGACCACAAACTAGAGAATTCAAGCGATCTGTTTGAAAAATAAATCTCTAAAACCCAAATACTGAAATCAGTGTAAGGATAAATATTCTCCACATAGTTCTTCCAAACTTTTACACATCTCATGAACTCAGAACAAAGACTTGTCAAAGAGAACATCACAATCTCTGATCATTTTTTATGACCCTGTTGTAACAAGCCCTATTTGTACTAACCTTTGAATAAAGTTTTTTGAAAGTGTCAAAGCAGCTTAGGAGCCAAAATACAATTTTCAAAAGAGACTTTCAGCAAGGTGCAGCACCTTCTGAGATGAGCAGATGTAAGACATTTAAGTACTTTCAAGCATTTTCATAGAAAATGTCCTTCAAATGCAAGAAGGAGGCCTTGAACACTTCTGATTCTTAGAAACTTGTACATTTAATTTTTTTGGAGGGAATTATTATGAAGTTTTGCAACTACACAAGGCCAAGATTTGCTTGTTCCCTGTAGTAATCCTGGCTTGAAACCCCACCTAATTTTCAATTTGTGTCCTCTAAATTGCTTAGAAACTTATGGAAGAACATGAAGATTTTAATAAACTAGCTTTGGTTAGTGTGTGGTTTCACTTGAGAAACATGAGTATGATTTAAATCAAATAAACACTGATGCTAGAGTTAGATGAAATCACAGCAAAACTATGTTTGCAATTGCATTAAAATTACAGGCCAACGAGTACAAAAAATGCTTGACTTAAGCGAGTGCCTACGTATAGGACTATCCCTCAAAACATCCCAGCTATCCAGGATTATCACTGTTCAGTTCCACACAGATGTCTTTACACAACTCAGTATGCTAGAAATTATACTTGTAACATTTGCGAATTTGCTATATTCTAAGTCCATAACTAGCATAAGTGTATTTGAAGTTTATTATTTCTCATGAATTTGGGTTTTGAATACTCTGCCTCTATAGAGTTTATAGTCTTGAAAAAACAAACAAAAAAATAAAGCTATCCATTCGCACCTTTTACCAAGCATCTCAAAATCAAGCATTGCTAACACTAAGCAGCTCTGGACACTTCAAGCGACCAACTGTTCCACAAAAGCTGGAATGTGATGGCATCATTATAGGCATCCTATGTTCTCCAGCAGAAGCTTTGTAACCACATAAACTGAAAAGGTGTGTTGCTGTGCTTTATTCTCTTGCAGATCATCTCAAAAATTACCACATATAAAAAAAAAAAGGTTTCTTAAGAAAAAAAAATAAGGTCAAATCAGTGCCAGTTTGATAGGATTTATAATTTCTTAAGTGTATGAGCTTAAAAAGGTAAAGTTCTGCTAACAGACCATTAAAGTCGAAGTGCAATAACAACATAAAAGAGATATTAATAAGAGTCACACGTAAGAAAAGACTCTCATAATTTTCAAACAGAATTTGCTTCAAGTCAAGTCACATGTTATTTTCAAAAATCGGCAAGAAATTTTAGGAGGATATGTGCAGTGAAAAATATTGCAACTAAACTATGTATTCTGTGCTACAAAGGAAGGGATGGCTAAGTTTATAAGAAGAACTGCATCATAGAAAAAAATTCTTGAAGATAGAACATTAAATTGCAAAGTGAATTCTTATGCTTGTAATAGGTTGGAATCTGTCAGGGAATGCAACATGAGGCAGAAACTTGCTATCTGTTATATCGCTACATTGATATTATTTGATATATTCATACCATTTTGGTGTTTCTGCTGTCTGTCCATGGACTGTGAGAACCTTTATGCTTTTGATGCATTCACAGGGAGAGAAACATGATGGGTGAGTTTTTTTCCTCTGTTGCTTTTGAAATTGACTATAACAAGAGATAGTGTGTAATGGGCCTCCTACTAACACTGGGATTTCTCAGTTGCAAGTTTGACATACTTTTCCCTGTGTTCAGGGCTCAAAATAATTGCCAGGTTTGGATTTAGAAGTTTTCTTTCCAGTCTTAATTTTGCTGTGGGTGGTAGTTACATGGTTTGTGACCACAGGTGTGTTACAGCACATCAAAGGTTTCTGTGAATCCTCCGGCATTTATTGACAGACTTATTTTATGGGTGTCTGTGATTACAAGATACTGGAATCAGTGTCTGAGGTGGTGTGCCTTGTGCTCTGACAGATCCACATGAAATAGCATGATTCAACAAGCTGTTGCCATTTACTCTTTGATGTTTTGTGAAGGCACAAACTTGCAGCTGCAGCCATAAGTATGTGTCTGCATGCGTATGTACATCCATCATACAGGAAACACACAACACTATTTCTGAACGTTAGGGGAAAATATACTGGTTTACTCACAATATTTGAAAAAAAAAAAAAGAATGGAAGGAACACATTTTTCTAAATGACTTGATGTAATTCTTAAGCAAACAAAACTAGAACAATGGAGCAAGCAACACACAGGCCATTGAGATGTTAATATTGCAACCCTTTTTAGTTTTGGTTTATTTTTTTGATTTTATTTTTAAGGAAATAGTGTACCCTTTACTCTCTCTTGGACAATCATTATTACAAATATTCCCAGAGAGTAGTGATCCCAAATGTGACTGATGTGTACTTCGCATTTAAAGAAGAGCTAAAGATTTGTTAGATTACTATTGGTATATGGGGCATTAGTTTGTGGATACATGCTACACATTTGCTGGATGATGCAGCATGCCTGAGTAATTTCAGTGCTCCATCACTGACAGCTGGTGGAGAAACAGTTAAAGTAGCCCACTAGGCGATTTTCATTTTTGAGACAAATATTAAAATTTAAATAGTACAACTATAAATTACAAATTCCAATCTCTAGTGAACAAATGGGGAGAGTATCATGTTCTGGAGGGTAAAGGAAGTCCTACTCATAAATCATCTGCTGAATGTTTTGGTTTTAAGCTAGTGAAATAACCAAAATGTGACACTACACACATGCCCATTACATCATAGGAAGCTAATTGTTCTAAAAATATGCCTTTCTGTAAACCCATCAAAATGGTGGTGATGCAGTATCACACTTGCAGTTTTAAAACAAAGAAAGCCACAGGCATACAAGTCAACTGGTTATCCTGAGGTGGAGAAAGGAGGATTACAGCAGCTGAAAGTTAGATGAGAAATGGCTCCTTTAGTTATGTAAGGGACTGTAAGAATGAAGGCTCCTTTAAAGGGGCATGAAATGGATTTTTTCCTTTATAAGCCTAATTTGGCCTGTCCTTCTCTTATGGATTGAAAGACATTTTTATTTTGAGTTTCACTTACTTGTGAGGAAAAATTAGCCAGGCTTTCTACAAGTCAGTGGTTTTACAGACGAGATGGTATTGATCTGAATATAAGGTAGATGGCAGAACTAAGGCAGAAAGAATATCACAGGGTGAGGGGGGGACGACAACAAATAATCCTTTATGAATTGCATAGCCTCTTATTAGTGCTGAACTTGAAACCCCGAAACACTTGAAAATCTGTATTTTTCAGTCGAGCTGCAAACACTGTATAAAGTGAAACCTCCTTGTGTCATGTATTTTTCTCTTGCATGCAGCAAACTAGTGATACTTGTTTTTCACAATGATTTATCTTCAGAAGTAGCTATTATTTGTACTGCTAAGTCTTGCCACCTATCTCTGGAATTCTCTCTGTAAATTTAACATGAGAAGTACAGAAAGTAGGAGAGTCAAAGAGCTATTCAGGTCATTTGTCATTGATGAGAATGTTTTGAAGATGGTAGCCTTTCTCATACGCTAAATTAAGCATATGTGAATATTGACATTTTTTAAAAGGAATTGTATGAATTAAGATAAGCATCTTATATCATTTAAAGTCCTTAAATAATGTATCAGGTCTTATTAACATTCTCAGCTCCTCATTAAAAGTAGTGCCTGGATTTGAAAGGAACAGCTAAAATGAACAAGATTGCTCCTAGAGCAATCTTTCTGAACAGGAAGAATTAGCCCATTGCAAATGGGTTTCTAATATTTCATCTTTGAAAATTCTTAGTATTTTATGAGCTGCTTATTTTCCCAGAAGAGGTTAAGATTCTTATTAGAAAATATAAAATAACATTCATAATACATACATACAGTTCTAGGTGAGGCTTTCCAGTCCAATTTTCTGAATATCATACATTTTCCTTTGCTTTAACTGATAAGTGACTACAGAATGGGTCAAGTAATGACGGACTAAATTATTTACACTTTCTAGGGTCTAAGCAACTGTTGACCACAGATAGGGACAAAAGGAAAACCAGCACCATTGATGCCCCTAAATGGAGAGGCTGCATAGGTACTACCTATGCAGGCTATTCCAGCACAGATAAGACTTAACAAACCCTATCAATTGATGTGCTGGAAGCATTACTTCCCAGTCAAAAAATGGGGTCAGTTTAATGCTGAATACATGAACAAATCAGAACAACTATGTTCTGCTTTCTCCACTGGCCCTACTAACTCCAGCATCTTTCCTCCAGGAGGACAGGAAAAGACAGAAAATGCTGACAGAAGCTTTCTGGCCAAAAACACAGCGGGGGTGGGGGGTGGGGGGAAGAAAAAAAAAGTCTTCCTGATCATTTGGTTAATTAGCTTTAAAAAATTTACTTTTTACTTACTGCAGAACAGGAAGTTCCGTGATGTTGTTGGGAAGAGTTAAAGACTACGAAGGAATATTTTCAAGGCAAATGTTCACACATTCAAAGATACCAAAATAAGAAGAAACCACTACTAGATGATTTATGGAAATTCTCCTGGAAAGAAATAAAAATCCACATCTAGACAAATTCATATGAAACTCAGACTCCCATCTTCCTGATAGTAACTTTTCACCTGCTAAATTCTCAACACTAACCCCCAGCAATTTATAATTGCCTACTCCCAGACACTGGAACTTGTTACACTTTTGTCATACAGATTGAGAAATTTGCCCCTTCCACATGAGGTCTCTGGCCTGGTGTAGTTGCCTGAGTAGTACAAATACATCATCTTCCTCCTTGAAGAATTGAACATCCTTATGCAAGGCTAGTTATTCAGATAATAGGTCACCATCACACCCTTTTCTTCCTTTATATTCTGAAAGTTAGTCTTAGCATTCTCAATCACAGCACCACATGTTATATCCAACTACCCAAGAGCTCTTCACGAGTGACTACTTTCCAGCAGGTTTCCTACCCCACGGTCATACATTGGATTCGTTATCCTCACATGTATCAGCTATACTATAACACCTGAGTTGGACTGTAACTGTTTAAATCACAGAATCACAGACTCATAGGGTTGGAAGGGACCTTAGTAGATCATCTAGTCCAACCCCCTGCCAGAGCAGGGCCACCTTAGAGCAGGTTGCACAGGAACGCGTCCAGGCGGGTTTGGAATGTCTCCAGAGACGGAGACTCCACCACCTCCCTGGGCAGCCTGTGCCAGGGCTCTGCCACCTTCAAGGGAAAGAAGTTCCTCCTCATGTTTAGGTGGAACTTCCTGTGCTTAAGTTTGTGCCCATCACCTCTTGTCCTGTCTCTGGGCACGACTGAAAAGAGCCTGGCCCCATCCTCCTGACATCCACCCTTTAAGTATATGTAGGCATTGGTAAGGTTCCCCCCTCAGTCTTCTTTTTTCCAGACTAAAAAGACCCAAGTCTCTCAGCCTTTCTTCATAAGAGAGGTGTTCCAATCCCCTAATCATCTTTGTAGCCCTAAAGTCCCCCGAAATAGGGTCAGTTTTCAGAAAAAAAAAAAAAAAAAGAAAAAGATTCTCTTTTTATTATTTATTGCTAAACCAGTCCTTGTCCCATCTGAAAACTGTTGCAGGAGAGACATGATATCAACATTCAGATTTGTTCATAAAAATATTGTTGGATCAAGAATTACTCTCCTAGCAGAAACAGTTCTGCTGATTGATATCTCTCTGTTAACAACTATATTTTCAGAGCTGGCAGCAACAGAATAAAATTCTATTTAAAATTTACTTCCCTTGACAGTTGCTTTAAGCTTTGGAAAATTGGCCCTGCTGAAGATCCAAAAATACACGGTAGTGGTTCACGATGTGTTTTCTTGTTATAAGTAAACGCTGTAGGGTCATGATCAAGATATCTAAGCAGTTGCTAGTTTTAAGTTCACAAATTCACAAGCAGAATGAGAGCCAAACTGAGTTACCTTCTGTTAGTTGCAAGACTTTCTGGATAAATAAGTTAATTTCTATTTCTTTGAGAAAATAAAAGGAAATTTTATTCCTGGATGCTTGTAGGATTTGACAAAACATTACACACACAAAAATCACCTGCCACCATATTTCTTCTTCTGGAGAATTACAGACTGATGCTTTAGAACCTTCCCCCCCTGCCAGCCCCCAGGTCTTTTTGTTTTTGCTGTTTGAAAGTGGGGACATTATAGAAAACAGTAATCAGTATCCCACTCCAGTCTGCTCTGTGATTCTGAACTGCTGCTGATTAATAAGTATCTGATGTCTAGTATCCTCATCCTATCCCACAAATTATAATAAGTGATTTTAATGTTTTACTGACATTCCACATTTTAGCAACTTTCAGTAATAACAGCTGTCTCACCTTTCCTTTCACACATGAGTATCTCCAAGGCCTTCTTTACTACTTGGAGAGACAACATGAAATACTCTTAATGTTCTTAAAGAACACAAATGTAACCCTAGTTACAAGTGAAAATAACAATGCAACACAACATAATTCTTTATAATTAAGCAAAAACATTTAAATAAGCCAATCGATGTTCTCATGCCAAGACAGCATGTCTGTTTGCTGTTCAGTAAAAACGACTGTGAGATTCTGCTCTCTGCTTAAATATAATGTCTGAATTCATCTTCATGTGGAAAGGTTTGTCTATTAAAGGAACTGCAGGAAATAACATTTAATTTAGAAAATCTGGCCTCATTGTGTTTATTTACTTTTTGTTCCTGCTTATATACAAACATATACAAAAGCTAACCGCATGCGTGCACACATACATTTATTAAACTAAGCTAGATCTTGTCTGGTAAAAATAAATATGCATTTTGCTCAGCACTGAAAATGTTATAGAGATACCTTATTGTAGGCGTTTTTCTTCAGAAAAGAAATAAAAGATCTTCATGTGCCTTGCATGCACTGGTGGTTGTGACGAGAGCCTGGAATTTGGGAGACTTGGGTAAATACCCTCTGGGGCCGGTGTGCTTAGCTAACAGAGTAACAGACAGATGATGACCTTATTCCAACAGGACACCTAAGCTTTGGTAAAAAGAGGCAGTGACTGGTCTATTTCTGCTGAGGTGTTTTAATTTTTAAAAATCTGCATGCGATGAGTTAAAAAAACCCAAACAAACATTGAAATTTTTGAAGGCTCCCGTGGGTTTTGCTCACGCTCTCTCTCCCCAGGGGGATGTATGTTGTACTTACCCAGGCGGGAGTTGTTCCTGTGGACAGACAAGTGCCACCAGTGCCCCCAGGACACCCGACCCCGACCCAGGCTCTGTCTGCCTGCAGCCTCTCGGTGCGGGCATGCTGCTGCTGCCTCGCTGCCTGCCCTGGCTCCCACCCTCCCGCCTGGTCTCAATACCAGATGGTCCCTGACTTAACTCTTCTGCAAGCTCTGCTTTCACTCTCAACTTCAGAGCTCAGATGCCAGTGCAGTTTTATGAATTTTTCTCACACATGTTTACTTTGGATTCAAGAAAATAAAACATTCCTTCTTCCAACCAGAGGGGCAATGGAAGAGAGAATTAAAATAGTCCTTGGCCTCTACTGACAGCACCTTCTGCTGTCATTGAGAAAGATTGTGTATAGACAGACCTTGTGATGGAGCCAAAGAATATCAGATGGTAGACTATGACTACACATACTGTTCTCAGTAATAAGGATGACTACAGTGTCTCAAGAGTTGTTTCTTATTAAAGATTTGGATACAGCAGTTCGTTTCAGCTTTTTTTTTTTTTTTCAATCTGAATTTAACATGCATATCTTGCTGCACGATGTCAGTGACTAGCTTTTCGCAGTCATACTTCACCAATTCAGAAGGAATCTGCCAGACACAGGCTGAAAGCCACAGTTAGAAAATTTTCACAGCCCTTCATAAGAGATCATTTGCCTACTGTTTTGTGTGTCGAACAGCTCAAACACCTACAAAGAAGTCCACAAGTCAAAGGTTGAAGGTGAGATCACTTTTCTTTTTATATGTCTGAAACACCCAGTGAAGTGACAAATACTCATTCCCAGCAGTGTTTCCTCCCTCCCTTCTCCTCACACCTCACAAATCCTTTACTATACACAATTTCCAAGAAAAGTTGTAATACAGCATTATGTGACATCTTACACATTGTTGCCAATGTTATCAGAAGCAATACATAAAATGATGGATGACAAGGAGGAAAAGGTAATATTTGAATACTGAACCATTAGTTCCCACTTGAGGTGGGAGTTCTATCAGGAATATAAACAGTACTATACTAAGATCACGAAAAAAGACCCAGATGATGGGTTGGTAAGTACCCTCAGCATGTTTTGGAAGATATAAAACTGGAGGGACTGAGTGATTCAGATGGTTGTACTGCCATTCAGAGTGACCTCAAAAGAAATGTCATGAAATTTAACAACAGGAATCACAAAGTCATTCCCCTTTTGTGCAATAATTCTGGGCACCAACAATAATTCCACCACACACTGGTGGCCAACTGGCTGAAAAACAACTTACCAGAAGATCTGCGTGTCCTGGCAGACACCAAATTTAACTTGACCCAGCAATGCACATTTGCCACACAGAAGTGCAGACAACCTCCTGGGCTGCATTAGCAGACGTGTTGCCAGACGGTCAAGGGAGGTAACCTTTCAAGCAATACTTGACTAAAGACACATCTATGCTTGTGGTCCAGTTCTGGGATACATGCCCAGCAAAGGACCAAAAAGATGGCTGAGGATTTGGGGTACAGCCCTGAGAAACCTGCTGTAGCTTAGCATGCTTTGAGCAGGGGGACTGATTAGACAATCTCCAGAGGTCCTTTCCAACCTCATACACTCTGTGATTGTCTGAGAAGAGACATTCTGAACTCATTTGCTGGGATGTTTACATGAACATCTTGGGAAAACAGAAACTCCATTTAGTCTCAGAGATGTCAGATTCTGTACTCTGGTAAATCCAAAAGAAATGCCCCTGACTGCTTGCAGTTCCTCAAGTGACTGTGTGTGGTATTAATGAATAATGTTAAAAATGCAAATTACAATTTCTTGATGTTTATCTTTTATAGCCATACACTGTTTTTCAATGTGTTTAATTCAATACCCAGTTTACCTCAAGATGGAATGAACAGCTACAGAAACCAAAAGAATTTTATGTCATTGCTTTGCTAATATCCTGGGAACCGTGCATTCCACCCACATTCTATCAAGACACTGTTATAGAAAGAATAAGCTTTTTGTAACACAAGTCTCATTTTGAGAGTCTTCAAGCAATGTATGCAATCATTACAGAACCACTTTTCTGAAATATCATATCAACAGTAAAAAATTAAGTCCTTAACCAATTCAAAATTTCATCTAAAGACAGACCTTTATAGGTCACCCCAAGAGATAACAACTGAAGCTGCCTTTTCTTCACTGGTTTTTGGTTATGAGCTTTCTTGCTGTAGCACCAGAAATGTAACTATTAAAACACCCTGCATCATCCATTCCAGCCCGGCAGAGCCGCTCTGTTTAAATATCAGCATCTAGAATGCAAGTATATAATCAAATCTCAAGTAATGTTTATAGACTTTGAAGCTATATCTTCGATTACTATACTGCCTAGTTCACTTTGTTGGCTCTTTCACAGGTTCAATATTGGCATGTGCTTTCTGACCTGATTTGGAGTTCCCAGCATATGCTACCAACATCCATCCCTGTTACCGTGATCCTTTCTTTGTTCGGCTGTTTGGCAGATATTTATGCACTTGGATCTTGGATTTATAGATGCTGTTGCACTGAGACTCTCTGACTGAGGATAGTCTGGTCACATAGATTTTCCTGTCGTACAGTCCCTTTGCTTTTACAGTAGCATTTGCACATTCTTTATTACGTTTTAAATGTCTTCTTGGGCTGGAGTTATATTTCAGATTTAATTTCATACTTATTTTATGATCACTGAAAGAGGAGTTGGCTGTTTATTTCAGAAATCTTTCAGAAAGATTATATTTTCTTTTTATTTACCTTAGCAAATAAGTACAAATTTAATAGTTTTCTAAAAGTAGTGGAAAGGATGTGATTTTTTTTTCCCATACTCCTTATTTTCTTTCATTTTACTTAGATGCTGCTATGCACTGCAGGTTTCATGCAAAATTACAGATAATATGGTGTAAATGCGCTCCGTATCAAGGAACATACCGCGTTTACCATGAGTTCCAGATTATGGGAATATCTTTATATACTCTTCTCTTAGACTCTTTCAATGGCAAGCCCGCAATTAAACCTTAAGTGTATTTGAATTCTCTATTCATTAAATTATACTTATAAAATGTAATAGTACCTTTAATTTTGGAGAGTTCTAAATGCATTTTTTTTTCATGCTCATTTCTCTTTTAAAATAGTAATAGATTACTTTAATAAGACTATTCATGTGCATAAAGCCAAGCATGTGCTTAAGTGTTTGCATGATTGGATTCTTTGTATACAAAAAAGCCAGTGAAATTACATTTGTGTAGCTGGCCTTCCCAGTTTTCAGGATTGGGAGAAATGCAACAAATGGAAATTCACTTCTTCTCTAGGGTGAAATAAAAGTTAGCACCTGTCCTTACAGGCTAAACTGAACAAGCCTGGGAAACAATCATTGAACACTGGAGGTCTTTTCTGCATTCCTTGGAAAGGAGTGTTAAATCAATCATGAAATATTTAAAATCACAGACAAATTAAAACAATATAGACAGTGAGAAGTGGTAAAAAAAATATGAAGCTGTGCAGGCAATCCTTAGCGGCTTGGGTCTGGATATTATGGGTAATTATTATTAGGTATTATTCACACTGATCCTGAAAAGCAAAATCAGCTCTGAATCATAAAGGCTGTACACTGCTTTTGAAGACAGTTTGGAGTCTGACAGAAAACCCTTTTTTTCTCAGCTGTCTCCATTGTACATTCTAGTTAAAAATAATGAGACTGTTGCTGAATATTTTATGAATATTTACACACAAAAAATGATAAAAAGAAACGAGAATACAAGGAATAGAATGCAGCACTTTGTTCTGTAGTTTATAAATTAGTTACATACATTTTGTTGTAGTTTTGTTTGAATTATACTGTGCACTTTCGGTTCTGTTCCCAAATTCTGTTTGTTTCACAAAAGAATCAAAATCATCCACAAATGATTGCTCACCCTTCTGCTGTGGTGATTACATTTTGTATGACGGGAATACTCTTAGGGCCAGGTCTAGCTTTTCAACTGTGTGACAGTGACAAATGCAGTGCCCTTGGCCTTCAGTCAGTCCCCAGTGATTCACAGAATTGGTGCTTGAGTATCATACGATTTGGCAAAAATGTTTTGAAATGTGGAGAGATCCTACCACGGTGCACCTGTACGGCAGACATGGACAGTGCAATTCACAAGGCTACTTCACATAAAATGTTCCTGAACTGAATGAGCCCCCTTATTGATTATTAGGTAAAGCGCTACATAAAGACCATTTGGATGGATCCTCTGTGTCTCTTCAGTGTCCTCAGGACTTTTCATGAACACAGCTGTTTCACAATGGTTAAATTCTCTCAGAGTCCAGCTGTCTACTTTATATCTCCACTACTTGCAGCTCCTGACCTCTTCAATGCCTTGTGCTTTTTTTCAAGAGACTACCAACAAACCTGCCACCTGTACAATACTCATGGTGGAAACAGTAAGTGGACCTGTGATCCCTTCTCAATAGGTGTCACTGATTTTGACACAAACTGTGTTGTTAGAAGTAGAATAAATTACACTGACAATCATTCACAATGAAAATTTGCAGTCGGTCGCAAAAAAAAGAAAATGCTCAGTGGTGGAAAATACAAATTATTAGAGCCTATGGACAGGGTCACATATTAATGAATAGAAGTACATTTTCNTTCTGTCTGTGTTTTTTCTCCTACCGGTGCTCATCTCTTTCCAGTTAAGAAGCTTCCTTAAGAGAGAGATTATGCTTTACAGCAGATGCGTCCAGTGTGTCTCCTCTTCTAATGGGAAGTTGTCGTTCTCACTGCTGATACACAGTCCTGTGGGAGCCTGTGAAAA
>VXBO01009649.1:11714-22621 GCA_013400135.1 Rhinoptilus africanus
GCAGCTGCATATAAGCAGGCACAACTTTTACCTGAAGATAGTGGGGTTCAGCCTCAGCAGAGTTTTATAGACCTTGATAAAACCTTACTTTGAGGTTATGTCTTAACAGTGACATCCAGTAGCAGCACAGTGCTATGGAGCTCTAAGAGAACAAATCATACAAAGCAAGAACTGGGTAGATAGTTTGTTTCCAAAGTAATACCAATAGGGACAAAATGTTTAATTGTTATAAGGCCAAAAAGGAAAAAAATGGACATTATCTTGCAAGAACATTTTAATTTTATGCCCCTTTTTCATGTAATCACTATTGAAGGTTAAGGAACATGCTTATTTTCACTGATCTCCTTTGTGTTGTCGTGTCCAAACTGGTATGAAAGTGAACTGAAAAGCACAGTTCTTGGGAGCAGGTTCTTGGTCAGTCCCTCCACCTGCAAGTTTGTTTTATCAAAGTATGCAAAAATGTCCCACTGCAGTAACCCTCAGTGGTGATTTCTCTGACCACTAAAGCTTGCAGAGATGAGCACGTGAGATGAGCTGGGGCTGAGCAGGAACATAGGCACAGGATAAAGTTGCAAGGTCTATCACAAAGTCATCAGTATTGTTTCTCTTTTCCAGTGTATAACAGCTAAATATTCTTCTCTTATTAGTTTTATCTTAAAAACAATAAATTTATACCATTCTTGTTTTATGTGATACTGTGCTCTTCTTTTTTCATGCTACATATGCATGCATACAAGTGTGCAGATACATACACAAAATGCAAACAAATCTACTAAAACCCTCTTAATACCTCTACCAGCCAAAACTCACTAAAGCCACCACTGAACAAAATTATTCCACAAACCTCTCTCCACCACATCTACTATGATGTATAAAACCACACCTAATCTTGCACACCCACCCCTGTGTCCCAAACCCATATATGAAGCTATGAACTCCTGTACTTGCTCCAAAAGATTTTTTTCTTTTTCAAAACCTACAAGTGCATTGACTTCACTTGCATGACTTCCTTTGCAGAACTGTATCTACAACCAACAACCCCCCCTAATCCTTAAACGAGAGTATACCAAAAAGCTCTCACAAATAATAAAACCACAAAACATCTGCTCAAGGTAAGGAAAATATATAAATGCTAGTTTTATGCACAACATTTGTGCCTGGCCCTAAAATGCTTGTCCATTTAGAGCTTTCAAAGACCAGCCTGAGAAGACTAACTGACTGACTTTTGACTAATAGGATCCTGATTAAGGTAAGCCAGGACATAAAAGGGCCTGTAAGAAGAAATGTTCATGGTCCTCAACACTTTGGTCCTGAAAGTCCATAAAAAGTAGCCAACAGCCACTGAGAAAATTATTTTTAGCAATGCTTAAAAAACATAAAAACGTTAAGGTGAAATAAGTTTAAATTGTTCAGGTACAAAATCAACAGAAAAGGCATAACATGGGGAAAAAAAACCCCACAGCTGACATGTCCCTTATTCCTTCTCCCATTCCCATCAACCACTTTCCTTTCACCTGCTCTTGCAGTTCACATCCCTAATAGCACCAGAGTTATGAAAAAAAAAGGCCTTTTCCACTGCTGGAGGGTATTTTTTTCTGTCTAGAATACAAATGTTGATGCTGTCAGTCATGGTAATCACACCAGTGACAAGACTAAAGGGTGAATGATAATATCTCCATAAAGTTTGCAAGGGAAACAGAAGTTAAAAATACTCCTCATGGGGCGTTTTTTTCTCTTTTGCTATTGAGGTGGTTTAAAAAAGCTGAGGACTGCGGTGAGCAGTATCTCAAGAAATACACTGATGTGCAGCTGGACAACAACATCAGAAAAGTTAGGGATATTCAGGTCTCTTCATAAGGAAAAACTTATTTCCTTTCACAGAACTGAAGGCTGCAGTGCCTTTACCACATACAGTTATTACAACTTCTCTTCAAAAAAACTTTCTGAATTAAATTCTTTTGCTTTTATGTTGCACCACTGAGTATCTTTTCAGATACACAGAGCCGTTTAAACAGTATGAAAAATTATATTTCCCCTTAATTTTTCTGCTGGTAAAAGGAAGGTGGTTATTTTTTTTAACCCAGAAGAACTAAAGTGTGCATGCATTTAAGGCAACTGAAATGGCTGTAGTGGGAAAAGTTGGTGTTATTTTTGTTGGAATAGAACAGGAAATAATAGGCTTAATTTGCAATATAGGAGATTTTGGTTAAACTGTAAGGGGAAAACATAATAACTCTGTAACTTTAGCTCATGCTTTCTTCAATCCTGATATTCCCAACATTGTTCTACACAAATACTAAGGAAAAAAGAAAAGGTGAGATTGTGTTCTTGCTACAGGATGACAGAAAGAAAAGCTTGAAAACAGCAGTATGTAGGCTTCATACAGACCTAATATTCTTTGCTAGGACTATTTTTACAGTTAATGTAAAATTAACATTAGGTCGTACACAATACTTCAGTTAGTACTGAAATATTAGAGCTTTAATAGTGCATTAGCCCTAACTAAACTAAGGAAAGCACCTGCACGGTTAGAAATAGTTATAAATTTGCTAACTAAGGTTTTATAAATTTGAGACAACTGAATAGCCTTTATTTTAATTTTTTTTGTCAGTAGTTGCATCACTGCCTTTTTGACAAGGGAAACGAAGGACAAAAGACAAGGCAGTTTTTGTGAGAACCGCTGGCTATCTCCTTTGTGGCGTCTCTTATGAACCTAAAGTCAAACTTTTCCAATAGCAGAAGCAGATCCATATCTGTATTTGGGATCTGACTGTTTCCATAGCACTATATAGAAACAGTATAGCACTATATTTCAGTTTAATGTGTTACTAGCCTCTAGTTTGCTAGGACAGTGCAGGTCCCTCCCCTGGTTAAAGGCAGGATGTAAAGATATTTCAGTGCTAAATGTGTGCAGGGACACCTTATGAGGATGGCTGCCTCACCTCTCAAAGTCATAAACATACCCTTAGCTAAAAAAACCCAACAAGCCAGCCCCAAAGCCCCCACCATAGGAGAATTCTAGACTAAAGTACATGTATAAAATATGTATAATCAAACATGCGCATCAGTACAATGTTTCCCATCACCATTGCTTATTGTTTAGTAAGATAAGAAACATTCAGTATGATAAGAAATATGAATCAAATAATTTATGTATTCATCTTTCTGTCTCAATTTTCTGCCCTTCTGAGTAGTTACCAGCTGGCAGCATGAGCCACGTCAAGTTGTTCAAATGCCTTTTGAAATGTGTGGTTTCTTCCCTGATTTGTCAAATCTTTCTATCACATCTAATTGTTCTCTGACTTTGTCTGTCTAGTTGGATCAGGCTATTTCTGACCTTGGCCTAAGCTGCCTGCGTTCTGAACAGTGTTTGCCTCTCAAAGATTCTTATTTGTTTTTCCTCCCTACCTGCCTTTTTTTGATGAGGCTTTCACCAGCATACAACACCCAGTGGATCACAGACTTCTCTGTTCTGCTTTGGGTAACTTTCCATTGTTTCAAAATAAACTTCCCCACAGACATAGAAGAGAACACTGACTCTCCTGGGCTTCTGCTAACCCATCATCCCAACTTGCTTTTAACTACCATCTCTGGTCTGGAGGGACACAGTGTGGTCCTTGCCAGTAATACTGCATGCACTTTAATATGGAAGAATTAAAAAAAAACAAAAACAAACCAAAAAACAGCAGAGGAATTTTGTAATAACTCTACCCCATGAAACAGAATCTGTAAATTGTGTATAGGGAATTATTCAAATCATCACAGCGATGAACTTATTTGGACTTGATGTATTTTTTTCTCCCAGTGGACCTATTGAGTTCACTGGCAGGGGGAGCCCTCCTGGGACAGAAAATTATATGAGATCCAGATAATATCTTTCCAAAAATCTCTAGGCACTTTCATCTCTCTAAGCTACTTTTATATGATGAGCTAAAATGACTGTGGCACACCATGCTAACAAAACATGGATTTTCATCCTCCACTCATCTTCTGTCCTAGATAGTGGAAGGGAGAATGAAAATAATACTGTGCATTTTCTCTCTTTATGGAAAGGGCTGTGCATAGTCAGTATTTGTAATCTCCAAATTTAGGAGTTTGTAGATCTGTATTTTGTTAGCATTTCTTGTCATTATTACAAAAGAATTTTTGTTCAGAATTTAGATCGATCGTTTTACTTTTCGATTGCCCTGTAATGACAGAAATTATGTTTATATATATTTATATAAATGCATATATATGTTAATGAAAACCAGAATATATAAAACCAGAAAATGGATGAAGGATGACTGTGTTTTGAATCTAGTTTTTATAAAGCAAGTTATAACTGGATGAAGGTTAGCTTTCACAGCAGCCTTTAATAGGACTTAATATAGTCAAGTTACTCTGAGAACAAACCTTACTTGAATCATTAAGACTTAAAGTTTCATATGCTGTAATACTATTTTGCCCCTGAAACTCACCCGGGCTGTATAGACTGAAGAATGAATTTTAGTTAGAAAATTTCACATCAGTGAACTAGAACTAAATCTCTAGTTCCAATTTACAGAGAGTGAGTAAAAAAAAAAAAAGGGGGAATCATGATTTTCACTCAACTGTAGCTCTTTTTTCCTGGAATAGAAAACAAATACCTTGGTCCAGCTTTCCAAAAAGTAAACAAGGTGATAATAACAACAGCCATTCTGTTAAACTTTTCCTTACAGAAGTAACATTGGGATCCTGTAGATATCTGCCAAATAACTTTGCTTCAGTGCAACAATAAGGCCAAATGAATGCACCATAGTTAGTCCCTGACTCAGCAGGAGGCAACACAGAGCGAGGACGCTGACTGGCAAGCGATGACAAATCTTCCGACAGCCCCCAGCTGGCGACTCTGCCCTTCTGACAGAGGTCAACAGCAGAGTCAGCAGAGATAATGCGGTCCCGCTTGTCAGCTGCTTCAGCACAAAGTCCTTCGCTGGCAGTGTAAACTGGGACTACCAGTTTTACATTTCCATCTCTGAGAGTGAGAGTTTGTGATAAAGCTGAACCAACCTAGTGGATCGATTCTAGCAAAATTGGCTGTCCCTTTCTCCCATGTCCTCTCATCCTAGATGCCTACTCTCACCTCCTCCCTGCTGCTCACTTTGGCACTCATCTGACCTCAAAATGAGACAGTTCAACTTGCTTAGCCAACTGAAGGCTGACGAAATTAAAACAGGAGCGGATGACTAATAGTGTAGGTGTCTCAAAGGAGGAAAGAAAACTGTGTCTGTAAGTGAGCAAAGGAGAAGTGCTTGGTACAAACAGTTACTAGATTGGCTCATTCACACTGTAGAGCCTCATCCTGTGAAATGGAGTAGAAATGGAGAACTCGCCTCATACTCCAGCTGCAGTGGGTGGTTACTGTCACCAAACAGAAATAACAAATAGCTGTGGACGGTAAGGCAGCCACAGCACAATCAACTAGAATTAACGTGCTGCCTGGGGTTATCCAGTATTCATTTTACATTGGAGTTGGACTAGATGATCTACTAAGGTCCCTTCCAACCCTATGATTCTATGATTCTGTGAGTTAGCCATTAAATCAGCAAATTGCCAGAGTTAGCCACTGCTACAATCTAAATTGCTGCATCACTATTGTGCTACTATCAAAGGCCATCAACTCTTCAATTCCTACTGCTCCCACAACCAAGGCAGGTAGGATGAAACTAAAGCAGCACTTAGGTTTGTGTACGCTGTAATTATGAAATGTAATCACAGCACGTGCAAGATACTTGAATTAGCTTTAATCGGGCTATCGCATCTGTTGAGAGCAGTGAAACTGAAGTAGTATGGCTTCTGCAGGAGCCATGTAAGACTGCCTAGGACCCTGCATACCTATTTGGTTGTGTTATGAATGTGTTCTGAACTCAGAACACCTGAAGATCCCTTTGCACTTATCAGAGTTTAATATTAGCCCAGGAACACTGAAATCACCCTCAAAATGCAACACAGATACTGCTTTCATTTGAGCTTTTACAAAACCAATTGCTGTTGTTCCCTATGAACTACCATGAAACCCAGCAGCCCCATTTCCAGATTTACAGAGTTGAATCTGTCAAGGAAAACTTTGGAAGGCTTGCCTGCTTTCTAATGATATTCTTCAGCAAATTAAAAGCATTCCAAATAAATGTGCCAATTTAAACTCGTCAACATCATTTGACACTTTCTGAGTACTTTCACGTTACAGATTATTTCTATTGGTTAACTGTCATTTGGCCCTTGATTACAAGAATAACAGAATTATCCTCTTAAGTACAAGTCCTAAGCAGAGGAATTGCTTTGCAATATGTTTTTTTCTGGATGACGCAGATATGGTTCTGGAGCTCAGAACACAACAGAGCCTGAGTCCTAGGATGCAAAAATATTGCCATGGAAAAACACAACACAAACCAGGAAACATCACTAAAGCCAAGTAACTTACTTTCATTTAACTGGCAACAAACTCAATTATTTAACAAATTTACATTTCTCTGTTTTGGATCATAACCAGGCAATTGAAGCAATATTTGCTGGAAGGAGGAGGAAGAGAGAAGATGGGCAAGTTTGCTCTAAACCTTCTGTTCAGCTTCTTGATCTTAAAATATTTCTATTATCTTAATTTCATGTCATTCGGATGCTCACTGTGAATGTCAAATACTGCCACAAGCTAGAGCAGATCATTTTCCATTCATACATCTCAGCCTAACCAAATGAAGGACAAAATCCCTTGTCAAAGCCTCACATCAGTTTTGCTCGAACCCTGTCAAGAAGTTGAGTGCATTTCTCGTTGAGTATCGTCTCCTAATCCTGAGATTAATTAAGCATAATGTCGCAACACAAGGAGCTGGAAGCTGTTTCTGGAGGAAGGACCTCGTTTAAAGTAATGAAAGTTCACTGGTAATAAAGAGAAAACTCTAGAATAAACAGCCTGGCCCAGGCTAACATGCCCCAGTTAGATGTCCGAGCTTACACGTCAGGGAATTATGAAGAAATATAAGACCAGCACAATATTACCCTCTTAATTTTTCTACTAAGTTACTCTAACTAAAGAAAAAAGGCTGCAGCCTTCCTGAACACTTTTGTCTCTGGCATTTTCATACCTACTTTGTAGGTATGTGTCTTTCTTACAATGTCTGTGTTACATATGACAACAAGAAGCTGTGGCAGAAGCAAACAATTTAAATGCAAAACAAATTCAGATAATTTGAAAAAATCTTTCCTCAAGAAACCAGAGAATTGTCTACACAGGAATATATTTTCTTCCTTCCATTTTAATACTGTGCAAGCTGAGTAGCTGAGTATCTTGCCTTATGTCTCCAAAGAACAAGAGGCAAACACCACGTGGATACAGTACAAAAGTTGCTTGGTAATTACAATTTTAATTAACAGTCAAAAATAACCAATAAATAGCCAAGCTAAATATACATAAGCATCTCTCTACTTTTGAGATGTACAATTTAAAGTCTTAACCAATATTGTTGGTGAACATCCTATGAAACAAATCCTGCTGCAGTAAGAATCCAGCTGTTCTTTCTGTTCCTGGCTAGCCTTGGAAAATTTTATTCTCTGTACTTTAGTCCCTTTGTTCCTCCTGTACTGTGGGAATAACAGTATTGGTAAATGAGCAGAAGTTTTTAATGATAATTACAGAAGTATTTGCACCCATCAGTTCTTATATTATATGCATAAATATGCTTTGCCTCTTACGATATGCTACCTCTGTGAGCATTTTTATCAGTACACTATTTCAGGAGAACGTATCAGAAACTAGATACAACAGGAAAGAATAGCAAGTTTAAGCTAGTCTATATTAAAAGAATGAAACAGAATGCAACTGACAATAATTTATACAATTCCATATGCCTGTAATTATTAACTTCTCAGCAAGAAGTTTCCAAAACTCTGACCCTTTTTCCTTTAATTTGTACGATGTAAATAGAGAGGTGTATGAAATAGAAGACAAAACCAGGCATGTTTGTTTTAGCAGCAATAGATCTCCAGCAAGGCCTTGATTAATGAAGCTTTTTCTCTTCCTTTGTTGCTGCTTCTTGTCTTCTTCTTTATTTGAGACCTCATTTAGTCATTACTTGCCTCCTGTATTCTTCCTTTAATCAGTCATCAAATGTTACCGCAGAAACATCTGGTTTTCTTATCTGCCATTACACTTCCTTTTATACTTTATTATTTTCACATTTGTTTTATGTTTCTCATCTGCCACATTTTCACCTCCAGATCTCCATCAAAAATACATTTTCTGTAACAGCTGACTCATCTAGAGATGTAAAGACATAGTTTAATTATTTCATTTCAGTTTTTGGCAAGATGACAATAAGAGCTACAAGTGTAAATCCCAGGCTTTCAGAGCCCTTGCAAAATTAAATATTAATCATGAACAATAAAACAGATCAAAGAATACAATGCATAGGAGCTCAAAATCCACTTAATACTAACCTGCAACAGTCAAAATAATAATGGAAAAATGCTGTGGTAATGAGCATAATATTTTAACTGAGGGAATAATTTATCACCAGAACAATTTACCAAAGCATGTGGTAGATTCTGCACTGTTTGAAGTCTTTATTATTGAGCTACTAGTATATAAAAGGATATTTTATCCAGAAAGCTTTTAATGAGTGGTTTAGACTAATGACTCACAGGAATATCTCAAAGTTTTTTAAACCTAGACAAAAGAGAAGTTAGAAGAAAAAGTCTTGCAGGCAAAAGTATTCACTTTTCTTAAGTTGCTGTCTTTAAGACAGTTTGGCTGCTTACAAAATCTGGGAAAAAGGACTGGTGAGTGTAGAGAAGAGTGCATGGGACTTAGTAGAATTCAGGGATTTTCCTGAATTCCACCCCAAAACAGGTGGAAGAGGTGTCATAATTGCAAAGTCCATGCAGAGAATTCTTCACAGCATAGAGCAGCCTTCCTTCTTCTCATGGTCTCTTGCAGCCCAACAGGAGAAAATACTAGTTGGTTCGGAGAAGGTACTGGAACAGGACTCGGAGAAGTGGTTGGTAGAAACAGGCAGACACTACAGTGGCAGCACAGGTTCTTCTTGGAATGCCATTCTGTGCCTGCCAACCTCCAGATAGTTTTACTAATGCTTTGTATTAAAGAAGCAGACTGACAGCAGCATAGATTACAGTTGTCAGAGATGGCTTCTGTCTTTCTTGTTGCTGCAGGGCCTGTTGGAGGGTGATGCCACATTAAATCTCTGCTGGGAGCTTATGTCTTTAAACAATATGCATATTACTAAGGAGAAAAAATAATCAAAGATATTGTTAAAAGGGCTATGTAGTTGCTTTTGTATAATATAATATTCAGCACTTATACACATAGAATCACTCATACATAAAATTTTGCAGCATATTTTTGGGGGCTATTGTCTTTCCATTGCTTTTATTACAAAGTTGGGATTATCTTTAAATCTTGGCACAGTCATCTCTCCAAGAGTATAACAAGCACTTTCTTCTTGCTCAGCCACTCACCCACCACTACAGCATAATTGTTAATAAAGTTCAAGGAGAGTTTCTGTTAAATACCAAAAAGTAGTATGAATTTATTCCCCAGCAAACAGTAGAGGCTTCACCTGCTTCTGAAATTCACTAATATAGCAGATATGTCACCCAAAAAACCTTACTTAAAGAAGGAGCTATTTAACTGAAAGCCTCATGAATAAAGCTAGCGAAGCACCAGATTTTTCAGAGCATTTAAGGACATGGAGAGGCAAACAAGCCTTTAGGGGGTTGTTTTTTCAAATCATCTCATTCTCCATCAGATCAGTGGATGTCAGATTCCTTAGGCAGGAACCATGAGCTGGTGCATTTTTAAGCAGCTCACAAGAAGCTTGCTTATAGCTCCCTTGGGTTGCTCCTCTGCTGAGATGGTGACACACAGTCAACAACAGAGCTGAGCTGGCACAGAGACTTTGGGTAGTTTCAATATTTGGCTCTTTATGTCCCGCAAATCAAATACTCCCACACTTCACAGCCTCCTCAGCCAAGGCACATGTCTTCACACAGGGTTTTGATATGTGACACCTGGGTCAGGAATACTGATCATCTTTGCATTTAAATGTTTTTCAAAATGCAACTAAGATCCTAGTATATTCATGATCCATGTTTTCCTTGTTGGAAGCATCCTGTGTTTTATATAACATCCTACAAGCTTGGTATATTCCCCTGAAGGTACATCAATTCAGCTCTGAGCAGGACAGGCTGCAGCACACACCGTGTAGCACCCTCCCCCCACAGACACTTAGAAAACATCTGGATTTACTCAGAAAACTATGGTGAAAAAAAAAAAAAAAGGTTGGCTATATGTCTGGACTTCAGCTGGTTTTGTAATGGAAGCCGTACTGGGAATGAACTGGAACACTTTTGTGAATGAATTGGTCTTTTACAGAAGCAACTTTCTGTGAGTGGTGCTTGCAAAGTGGTTCAGGGACCCTGCTACACCTCCAGAAAGACGTTCTGCTGGATTTATGACAAGAGTTGTCCAGGCTGCCCCACCTAATATTTCAGTCTGATGAGTGTAATATGACTATAGACAGTACCTATATCATTCTTACATATAATATTGATTACAGGAGCCATGGTGACAGAGGATGTGGAGAAGGCGGAGTTATTGAATGCCTTCTTTGCCTCGGTCTTTACTGCTCAGCCCAGCCCTCAAGAGCCCCAGGCCTTGGAGAAAGTAACAGGGGAAGAGGAAGACTTCCCCTGGGTGGAGGAGGATCAAGTGAGGGATCAGTTAGGTCAATTAGACATTCACAAGTCCATGGGCCCTGATGGGATACACCCGAGGGTGCTGAGGGAGCTGGCAGATGTCATTGCTGGGCCGCTCTCCACCATCTTTGAAAGGTCCTGGAGAACAGGCGAGGTGCCTGAAGACTGGAGGAAAGCCA
>VXBO01009649.1:23092-41833 GCA_013400135.1 Rhinoptilus africanus
AGGGGACTGGAACACCTCTCTTATGAAGATAGACTAAGGGAATTAGGTCTCTTTAGCCTGGAAAAGAGGCGACTGAGGGGGGATCTAATCAACACTTATAAATACTTGAAGGGTGGGTGTCAGAAGGATGGGGCCAGGCTCTTTTCGGTAGTGCCCAGTAATAGGACAAGATGTAACGGGCACAAACTTGAACATAGGAAGTTCCGCCTAAACATGAGGAGGAACTTCTTTCCCTTGAGGGTGGCAGAGCACTGGGACAGGCTGCCCAGGGAGGTGGTGGAGTCTCCGTCTCTGGAGACATTCAAAACCTGCCTGGATGGGTTCCTGTGCAACCTGCTCTAAGGTGTCCCTGCTCTGGCAGGGGGGTTGGACTAGATGATCTACTAAGGTCCCTTCCAACCCTATGATTCTATGATTCTATGATTCTATAGGCACTCTCATGTCAGACTGAAGTACTAGTACACCCTATCTGTAAAAGGATATTTCACTCCTGCAAAGGTTCACGGGAAAACAAAAGTGTCTGGAAAAGGATGCCTTGTCATTTTGTTGAGGGTATGTTTGCCAGTTCTCAAGTACATCTCAAGTGCAGCCTCCCAGAAGTCTTGATTTTCTGTGGAATCATCAGATCTTGGCTCAAATACCACTTTCCTGAGACAGACCCAGACATTTGGGTTGAAATCTTTTGAAAAGCCCATTTTCTAGAGAGAATTTATCAGGAAACATAATACTGCTGTCAGCATCATGCTCAGTCATGGTGAACTGGACTGTATGCCTCTGAGATGGGGGGAGCCACACTTTCTGTAAAGTTCCTAAAGATAACAAATAACCCTCTGCAGAACTATAGGGACACCTCATTGCCATACAGACACAGGAATCCTTTATTTTTTTTTTCTTCATTATTAGAGAGTTTATTGAACACGAAATACTCCAAAATTCAGTCTGAAGTCTGTAGAGCTGTGTTTAACTGTTTCACTTATTTTTTTAAAAAAAAAAAAGTTTATAAAAATGTCCATCATCAGGTTTAAGACTAAGTTTTGCAAACTTCAATGGCTTCTGTAAAGCAGAAGGCTGCAGTTACTGTGGCTAAAGCAAAACTTCCTCTTAGAAAAATCAACTGCTTTTAGTGAGAACAGATGCTTCAAATTGACTTTCAGATTGAAACATAAATTAATTTAAATCAAGGTCATGTTTGACTGTAGGGCAGCTGAACTGCTTTGCCATTGCTTTTGAAAGAAGTACTTGGGACTAAGCTTATTTTGTAGCGATGATGTTTTGTTTTCCAGAACTCTATCCAGTCTGTGGGGAATTTTTTCAAATAACTAATCATTTGGATGAAGTGTTGTCCATTTATCTGAGTAAATAAGCATTAAGTGCAGCAGTTGAATGTTGTTGGAAATTTATATTCATTTCATTCTTTTTTTTTTTTTTTTTTTCTTATGAAGCAATGTTTCCGTAAATGATCCAGGTTCTATCACCTAGTTTAAATGTTGTTAGATGCTATGTTAATTTAAAACTAATGCTTTGGTTAGACTGATCAAAATACTATGGTTCCAATGTCAAATGTTAATGGACAAAATGAAGGGCACACATAAGGGAAATACTGTAAGAAGCTTAAAATTATTTAGACTTTGTGTAACGGATCCTATAATTTTTGTTTCATGAATCACTAAGTCAAACCTACAAAATGCATGGTAATGAAAGCAATTTTTTTTTTTTGTGAGACAGTAGTAAAAAGAGATATTGTTTTAATGGAAAAGGACATCATGTAGTGTTCTGTCCTTAAATAGTGTTGTATCATCTGAATATCTCACCTAAATATCTCAGTTTCAAAAATAGAGTGAGAGGCAGCTGCAATACCCCATTGTAATCGCACTAGTTAAGGAGGTCATAATACCTTTATCCTTGGGGCGAAAGGTTGTGCATGTGGTTCATACCAGAGACAGCAGTGCACTTTGATCAAAAACTGTATTTTGATCTGTTTTTGTAAAAGAAACATTATATAAGTGAAACTTGTTCAAAGTAAGCTGTTGACTCCTTTCTATTAACATACTTTTGATATATTTTTTACAAAATGCTAATGAGCTATAAATAATATATTGATTTTGAGAAAGAATATCCCATCTCCTGCTTGAAATAACAGTATGTCTCCCATAGAGAAGAGTATACACCTGAAATACTGGTACTATTTCAACAATCAAACTGAAGAAACTCCCTGACACTGGACTTCCATTTAGCCAAAGGAACTCCACAACACACTGAGTCATAAATTTTAGCAGAAAACAATGAGTTGTTACTCATCCCAATCCTAGTTATGATCAATGTGCTTCCAAATACCTCAAATTCATTTTTAATTGCTTGTTTTCCAAGAATCCACAAAATTTGCATGATCCCTTCAGTGGCACTTTACTGCTAAGCAGCAAAAGTGTTCAGAGTTGGTTTTGTAATAGCATGCTTACATGAGCATGCCCTTAAAGCAGAAAAGACCCACTCATCAACCAAATAATCTTGACAGAAACATATCACAGTGGACATGTTTTCTTTCTTTCTTTCTTTCTTTCTTTCTTTCTTTCTTTCTTTCTTTCTTTCTTTCTTTCTTTCTTTCTTTCTTTCTTTCTTTCTTTCTTTCTTTCTTTCTTTCTTTCTTTCTTTCTTTCTTTTGCCACAGAAAGAGAAAGTCCTTTAAAAAGATCCTGAGCTGCACATTGCTTCTATCTGGCTCATATCTCATGGATCAAGTCAGCGTAGAACAAAAGGTGACAGTGTTAAGTCATTTTCATCATAGAGCAAAGAAAAGGAAGATGTAAAACAGATGGACTCTTGTCTTACCTGAACCAGAGCAGCAGAACTGCCTTTGCCACTGATCTGGAATAAGGGATCATTTTACTGCTTCAGACTAAGGGAAAATGGTGAGTTATCCTGCAAGACCTATTCAAGGAGTGAAGAGTTAGAAATTTTGTAGCCCCTACAGAAGCTGTAGGAGGGGACAAGAATGACACTGCTAGTAGCAGCAAAATTACATAGAAGTGTTTAGTAATGCTTTCATTAAATTCAAAATTATTTTATTTTTTTAATAACAAATTTCAGTTGAATGATTATTTTAATTATGTTGCAGTTGGTCATGAAAGTGAAAATAAAACATGTAGAAGAAATTCTGGAATCTTAATTCTGAAACATTTCCAGATGCACACTTATTTTAATTTGCTACCACACAGCTTCTTTTGGATGATCTTTTCAATAATCGTTAAAAGAATTTCTCATATCAAAGACAAAAAATATATACCCTTAGAAACTGTGATCTCAGTTTGCTTCTTACATTTTCATTTAAGGTTCAACTCATAGAATCATAGAACCATAGAATCATAGGGTTGGAAGGGACCTCAGGAGATCATCTAGTCCAACCCCCCTGCCAGAGCAGGGCCAACTTAGAGCAGGTGGCACAGGAAGGCGTCCAGGCAGGTTTTGAAGGTCTCCATAGACAGAGACTCCACCACCTCCCTGGGCAGCCTGTTCCAGTGCTCTCCAGTTCCTCCTCATGTTTAGGTGGAACTTCCTGTGCTTAAGTTTGTGCCCATTACCTCTTGTCCTGTCACTGGGCACCACTGAAAAGAGCCTGGCCCCATCCTCCTGACACCCACCCTTCAGTATTTTACAGGCATTAATAAGGTCACTCCTCAACCGTCTCTTTTCCAGACTGAAGAGACCCAATTCCCTCATCCTTTCTTCATGAGAGGAGTTCCAGTCCCCTAATCATCTTGGTAGCCCTATGCTGCACCCTCTCCAGCAGTTCCCTGTCCTTCTTGAGCTGGGGAGCCCAGAACTGGACCCAGTACTCCAGGTGGGGCCTNAACTCATCTTTATACAGATTCAAAGACTTAGAGTGTTACCTAGAGGTGTTGAAATGTCTCTCCATCCACCTCTCAAGTCCAAGCAAGGATCAGGTTTAACACAGTGATATATCTTGATATACTTAAGACTTGTAACATTCACAACCAAGATCCAGATGTTTTAAGACCAAATAGGCTGTAAATAGGTTTGAACTAAAGCCCTATTGTTATGAGCTAGTATATTTCACAGTCTTATTCATAAATGTAGCAAAATGTGCTGGGCCACATTATTTGAGTCAGAAGGTTGTTGTTGTCCCCCCAAACCAAAATTTATTATTACAGTGGTCAAAAACCTGTTTCTAGCCTAGATTTATTCATGACCTGTGTATACTTATTTCTTTTTGTACCAATAATACCTGTTGTGTATGAGTTTATTCTTCCTCACAAGTCCTTATGTCCCTGAAGGATTTAGAAAGAACAGTCATATCCATTCTCAGCTATTCTCTTGCTAAAGTACAAAATTTAGGATTGGATCCTCTAAGGTATTTGTGTGTCCTATTTAGGCCTCATTCCCATTGAAACCAATTATTTCAGTGGGCATTAGGCTTCTCAGTAGGAGTTCAGCATCTAAAGGACCTGGAGAGGCTGAACTGAAGCACCTCTGCTTTTCTTTCATTATCTTTCTTGAACATTGACAGCATAGGACCACAGATAACATCTTCTCAGCACCTTATAAAAAGCTATTAATATTCTCCCAAGCCTTTAGGTTAACTCTGCCTTTATCTTGGGTTAACTTTGCCTTTTTACAGGATGAATTGTACTTGAGGTACTATCTCCATCCAACTGTCATAAGCAAGCCTTTCTACCCATAGTTGTTATCAATAAATGATCTAATAGTAAAATTATTGTTACTTGTCTTTGATTGCATACCTGTAACTATAAGATTTCCTCCTCATTCCACTATTCCACTTGACAACACTCTGTTCCTCATACACAGTACTTGATCTGCTTCTGACTATCCACAACCTCTAGCTCGACATTTCCACAGCTTGTTGTCATCAACAAAATTACTATACCTCTCAAGCCTGGTCTTTGAGTAATTATACTAGTAGCATCTCTCCAGGGTTCTGATTCATGTCTCCACACAATTCATCAGCATTTGCTCCAAGGTGGGTAGTTGTGGTTTGGAGCAAGATTTGGAAAATAAGAAAATACAGAGCTGCATAGCTGAAACTTTGTCTGATTGTGGTCTGATCATTGACTTTGCTATTTTTGTTCTACTGTTCTGTTTTCTCAGCCCAATTAGTGGTTCCCCATGAGGTACTATATCAATGCTTTACTGAAGTCTCTGTAGATTAGACTAACCACTAAGATTATTTGGAAGATCTGTTGTCAAAGATAAATACAAGCTTAGTCTGGTATGATCTACTTCTGGTTTAACTTCATTTTCTGTTTACTTCAATGAGTTTAAGTGTTCTTTTCATTTGATCCGCTTGATATAAGATGTAAGTGATCTCCTGAATGGTTAATTTATCTGCATCTTCTGCCCCTATTTGCTGACTCCAAATTTAGAGTGATTTCTGTATCTGAAAATGTCACCCTGAAGTAGTGGGTCTTTTGGCTGTTCCACGCCTGAAGGCCATCTCAAACATGGAGAAATCTGCTTCTATCTGAAGCCAACCAGAATCGAGCTTGTAGCTGCTCTGTTTTATCACAGTAAGGGGATATTAAAGATTTATTCACATCAGAAAGCATTTAAGTGTCACTGTTGTCTTTATAAAAGGTTAGGAAAATTGTTGCTCCATTAAAATACAGATGTAAAGTGCACTTAAACACTGACGAAGTTGTTACACTGATGAAACTTAATTACCTGTTGTCCATTAAACATAACATGTTGCAGAAACAACTCAAATACTGAGGCACAGTTAACACTGTTCATGCATTAACGAAATGCATAAACTTCAAAGTTTAAAGACTTTCATTCTGTCCTTTTTTATTTATGATTGTCACACCAAAAAAGGAAAATACTGGGGTACTGGTCCAAAGAATATCTCAAAGGGCAGCTTGAATTCCTACTTGAATATGCATTACAGAAGATTTTGCTTTTTTTTTTTTTTTTAATATTTTAAACCTGTGCTGCTTCCCAACTAATACCTGCCAGTGAAAAATCTCTGTTACTTACAGTCTCTCCGTACCACTTCCCCAATTAAGTTCAAGTCACAGTGAAAAAGTTTCCTGATGTTGAGATTGAACCTCCTTTTTTTCAGGATGTTCCCATTGCTACTTGAAGGATTGCAAAGGATTAATAGATCTAGGGTTTTTGTTTTGTTTTATTTTGTTTGTTTGAGTATGTTTGTTTGTTTGTTTTAGCTGTATGTATGTGTGGGTTTGGTTTGGGGATATATTTTTTTTCCCTGCTATTGAGACATAAAAAACATTATGAAATTGCTTTGCTTTTCAGGAAAATAGATGGAGTTTCTCTTGAGGTGCAGTGATAAAAAGCTGGATTTCTGGATCTGTGAACTATAACTCCACACAGGTTTATGGGGCTTGTCCTGGAGGTAGCTTCTTATATCAGCACAGAGTAACCTAGAAGGATTTCAGGGAATGGTATAAGAACAAATAGCTCCCCTTGTTCAGTCTATTACTCTCTCCTGCCAAGCATGGGTAGGGACGTTGATGAAACATCTACAGAGAACATCTGCAACATTTTTTGCAAATGGAAACAGTGCTTGCCTTTGTCAACTGTTTTTCTTTGTTATTACTGTTATATCTCACGAGCAATTAATTTTAAATTTCATTAACTCAGCCCCTAGAATTTGGCCTAATAGTCTTGAATCTAGGACCCATTGAATAGATTGTAGATGTTATGTACTAGTGACAAAGCACAACTTATTTGCAAGTCAGTTTATGACTATTGTAACCCCGTAAGGATTGTGAGTGTAAGGAAAAATATACATTGGTTCTGTAATTAATAAAAAAAGTTTTGATTTTTTTAATAGTGTTTTCAGCTGGCTACTAATAAATATTGTTTATAATTAAAGTACCTTGCAATCACTATGTCCCATATGAATTTTAGCACAAGTAATCCAGCAGATCTGCAGCTTTATTTACACACACACACCCCTTACTCCCTACCACCAGTTCCCTTCCCACTCAGATAACATATAATGAGCTCTCACCATCTGATGACTGCAGGAGACTGATATCTTTTTAATGAAATATTTTAACTTCTGTTATAAGGAAGGGAGAACAGACTAAATGGAAAAGATTTGCAAACCTTTTCTTGGGCAACCATCAGTTTTGCATACACATGCTTAGATTTACAACAAGAGTAGCAGGACCAAAGGATGCAACTAATTCTTATTATAATTTGCTCATTTACACTTTAATGAATAAATTATTATGCTGTATCAGTTCTGTTCTGCTGTCATGATAAAACTTGCATTTATATAACCTGTAATCAGTTTGACTATGGGCACAAGGGAAAAATTGATTTTGAGATGACAGCCACATTTTTTTTTTTACATACTGCTTGGTTTTGAGAATTTACAAATGGTTTGTAGCAACATGCAGGAGGGAAAGTGCTATTGGAGGTGTGTCTACAGCAATTATAACTATGCTGAGAGCCAGAATGGATGGAATGAATAGACTGTGCCATCTACATTTTCTCTTGCGTGAACTACAGGACATATTTTGCTTCTTGCCATTTATTTTGCTGCTACTCCAACTGTTTTGTCAAAAGGAAGAAAAAAAATTTTTTTTTTTCCTATCTGCACAAGATAAAAAAGTGGATTTCAACATGGTATCAGTTAATCCCAGCAAACCTGAGATATTTTGCTGGATAGTCTGCATTAATTTTTAGCACATAGGTACCACTCTCTCCACTGAGATTTTTTCAATGTCTATAAATAGAGGCATTAAATATAATTTCTCCCCATTCTTGGAAATCTTTTTAGTACTAATTTTTCAGGTCTTCAGTGAAAGTAGAAAAATTATATTAAATCTCACTTTGTTTTCCCCTTCATAGAACACTTGCTGGTTTCCTTTTTCTGTTGTCAATTGACTGTCATTCAAAGCAGTTGACAAATTTGAAGGTTAAACTCAGAATATGAGGGGAAAGGTGGGTAATTTCTTACACATCACACATAAGTCTTTCACAAAGGTCTCACAACATTTTTTCCTCACCAGGAAAGACTAAAAGTTATCTGCAGAACCTAAATGTGTAGCTTTACTTTTATAAATTCATGATTGTGCTGACTGAATTGTACAGATCTCCTAGTGGCACAGTCACACCCTCAATATTTCATTGTAGTTGTACCTATGGTGGAAAGAAGTTGAAGAGAAAAATGCAGATGTATGATTTTGCCAGCTTTTTTATGGCAGGATAACATGGTATCCTTTTGTACCCATCTTTTTTTCAGTAGCTACCTAACCTCTATGTCATTATATTTAGAATCATAGAATCATAGAATCATAGAATCCTAGGGTTGGAAGGGACCTTAGTAGATCATCTAGTCCAACCCCCCTGCCAGAGCAGGGCCACCTTAGAGCAGGTTACACAGGAACGCGTCCGGGCGGGTTTTGAATGTCTCCAGAGACGGAGANATTCCCACGAGGTAGCAAAACTCCCAGTCCTTACACAGATCCCAGAAACCTGTGACTTGCTTAACCTGTAGCTAAGGATGATTAGGAAGAAGTAAGAAGGTGGAAGTTGACTATATGCACATACTTTCTTATTCACAGTCAAGAAAACTTAGCTGATGCCTGAATGCAACTTCTGAAGGATGTTTTAACAAACTGGGACTGTAAGTAACATGAAACATTTCCTACATTCCGTATTCTATAAGGACTCAAACAGCTCTAGCTTCTTATTTGCCGTTATCCTATGTACTTTCCTAACATCCTGTTGATTCCTAACATCCTGTTGATTATGAAAACTGGTAGTTTTCCATAAATAGCAGTTCTGAGCTTTCCCTTCCTCCCAGTTCAATAGTATCCCAGTAAAATATTTATGTTAAATTCTAGTCATACCAATATAACTTCATTCTATTTTTTCTTTGTTGTCTTCTATTAAAGCTGTCAAAAATGTTAGTCCTTAAACTATAGAAAGGCAGACAAACAGCAAGACATTTGCTATTTTTTAAACTTTGCTTTACTTTGTTTACTAATGCATAGTATGGTGTCGGAGTCTATGTATAATATATAAAACTGGTAAATTCTTCTTATTAGACTTGCTTAAATTTTAAGTCTTTTTATTTAATTTCAGAGTGTTTGCTGGAAATCTGAGATATAGTAACTAACATCAATTGCCACATCAATTGCTCTGCTGTTGATCTGGTTTTTTGGAATGTGAATGCCTCACTCTGGAACATTTTTTTTTTTTTTTTTTCAAATTCTAGAAAGTTTGACTAAGTTTTAAATACAAATTATCAAACACAGTGTTAATTCATGGTAACAGAGAAAATCAACAGAGGTTTAGAATTCAAGCAGTGGTAGTTCTACATCATGCAATAAACATTATCTAGTTAAATCCTATTTTCACAACTAGTAACATTTCAGTGATTCAAATCATGTCAACTGCTGCCACAGTGGCCCTCTTGAGAGGAGACAGGTGTAATAAAGGTTTTCAATTTGTCTGCACTGGTTTAGCTGAGTAGAAACATCAAGTGGAGCTTTCACATTTATCAAGAATATGATTAAGAAATGCATGTAAAAATGCATGATTGAAATATGAAAATAAGATTAGAAACAAAGTCAGGAGCATTGAGACATATTTGGGAAGAGGGCTCTAAGTTTTAGTAAGATCTGAAGGGTACTAGTTACGTTCAAATCTCTCAAGTATATTAATAATTTATTTTTCTGTGTTACATTGATTAACATCTGGCAGACACATTCACATTTGTTTCCAGACAAGACATGTGTTGTCCAGTAGTGAGTAATCTTTGCTTTTGTGGTTCAGTTCTTTCAAAGGATGGTCTTTGAGGGCCAGGAAAAGAAAAACTGGTGACAGGCAGTATTAAATAGGTTTGCATATCTGCCAATTTGGCTGATCTTGGAAATTCAAAACAGCAAGCATGCAAAGAGGTTGACTTCATTTGAAAATTAAAATTGAAATGTGATATGAGACATATCTCAGGACATGGTGTCGGTGTCTGAAGCACAAGATAATTCTTTCTTTTGTTGACAATAATTCATTAACCATACTCACAAGTACATGAAAAAGTAGTGGGAAAGCACAGAAAAGGATTGATCATTTGAATTAATCATTTACACTAGTGAGGTTATTTGGGCCACATGGACAAAGTTCTGGTTTTAGCCGCAGCCTTTTATTGAGGGTGCAGGGATTTCTCCCCACCGACTTGGAACGTTTCTGTGAGGCTTTCTCCCCACTTCAGCTTTTCAGCATCGACACATCCTTATGCCTTTGAAGATGAACATGGAAACAAAGTGGCATCAGAGGTCTTAAAGTAATAATGCAGAGAGTAATAAGGAGACTAGACAATGATTGTCAGAAAGGAACACAAAAAACGTGGAGTACCAATGTATTTGGGCTACTTTCTTATCTCTTCAATAGCGCTAATAAAGGATATTTGCAAATGAAAAGCACAGCTTACATTTATGCTACTTCTGCAAATGACTCTAAGTGTTTACTTCAGAATATCACCTTTGCAATAATCCATAAGAGAAGTAATGAGAAGCCAGTGTTAGGCTGCAGCAGCTTTCCTTCCTTCTGCTTCCAAGCTTGGCAGACAATATGTTTAAATTTGATGAGATGACAGAATTTTTGAGGTGTCCTTAGTAGATCAGGAGAGGACTGAAACACTGTAGAATTTCCTTAGCTATATTTACTTTTATCTTTCTGGACTGGTTGACCCTTTCAAATAATTGAAACCATCAGCTATTATAATTTTTGCTTTTTTTTTTCTCCCATAACTTTAAGATCTTGAATGTGAAATTACACTTAGAACAAGAAAGTAACATTAATTAATCTGCAGAGTCATTACTTGATAACTCCCAGCAACCTTAAGCTATTTACCCCCGAATTTGGACACATAAGTAACCTTCTACTCTTTGGAGGTTGGTACCACAACCTACAGCCCCAGACATGCGCTCTCTCAACCAAATTCTTACCTCTCTTGTTTTTCTAATTCTCCCTATTTTCATGTTTTAAAAAATTTTATTTATTTTTAAACATAATGTTTCATTGCATCACAAACTTTTCAAGTACATACATACTTATACTCAATCTGTCCACAAATACATTCATGTTAATTCATGAATAAATTTCAAGCATGCAATTATATAATATCCATATACAATGTGTATGCATTTATGAAAACACACATATGCATATGTGTATTTCAGAGTGAAGGAAATACATATATATATATATAAATAAAGAGCAAGTACTTATCTGTGCTTATATGGGTATATATGTGTGAGTGGCTGTGACTCTACACATACATACATGTATACTCCAAAATTCCGTAACAGTTTATCATTATGAAAATCAGTGGTCAGGGATACTCAAATACTACTATATGCAACAGAAGCCAAGGCAAAGTGGCCTGAATTTTTCTTTCAAGCAAAGGATATAAAGACACGTAAATACATAGAGGCACATAAAATAAAGATCCTCCTTCCTACAGCATAAGTATAGGTTGACTGCAGGGCCATATTTTTTCCACAGCTGGAACCACGGAAGATTTTGATCCTCAACCTAAGGTTACCTCCTAAGGTCCTTACAGCCTCCACACAAGTGTCCCAGAAAGTCTAGCAAAAACTCCCTGTGCCCCTCTCCCTCAGAAGGATCTTTACGGTGGGTCCTCTCTTATCCACCCCCTCCCTGCTGAGGTCACTTCTATGGCAAAGCTGAATTCTACTCATGAAGAATATGTATTCATGAACAGACCTAGACTCTGTAAGATAGACACATTTTTTAGGAAACCTCTGTTGTTAGGGTTGTTACTTCTTCCAGCCACACTTTCAGCCTCATATCACTGCTTTCATTTCATTGATGCCTATTAAGGAGAAAATAATAACTTTCAACATTTATCAGTCATTAATACTTTGTGCTTTATTCTCTCCACAGATACCTTTTACCTGGGAAGATAATATTCCAAGTATCATTTATTTTCAAACAAATTTTTCAACTTCTTCTGCAAGAGATTAAAATCTTTCTACTATAGAGTTAGGTTCTACCTTAACTACATTAAGATAGAAATGTATTAAAAGTGAGTTAAAGAACAAAACATTTTTGGTGATACCTAACAACACACAATTGCAACTGTTTCATAATGTAGATCAGCTGGCAGATAAAAGAGTACATTTTATCATAATGGAACCCCCCTCTCTAGCTGGTAGCAAATCTTCTGAACATTTCTAAAATATACTACTCGTGGGTGACAGCATTTGAAATATTTAAGTTTCCTTTGTCACCTTTGGAGTATGTGTATCACATTGCAGTTGATGTAGAAAACAGCAAATCTAAAAGACTTGTTGCCTTAAAATTATTTTAATTTATTTTCTTATTTTCTTTTGGTTTTTTCCTACATTATTTTAACCTTTAAATAACATCCGAAGGCAAACCGATAACTTTGTGTTTGTTTTGTGAATTTTCAAAATTTGTATTCATATAGTAGCTTTTATGTAATCTAAATACACTGATATGAGGAAAGATTCTAGATGATGTTTTCTGATAATAATAGATGGATTATGATGCATGTCAAAGGCAAGTGATTTCTGGATGCTGAAAATCATTAGAGCACAAGAACATCTGTAGTCTGATGTAGGGTTGTTCAAATTGGTTCTTCTGTTGGCAGGTAAAAGAACAAAAATCATATAAAATCAGAGAATCGTACAATAGTTTGGGTTGGAAGGGATCTTTAAAGGTCATCTAGTCCAACCTTCCCTGTAATGAGCAGAGACATCTGCAACTAGATCAGGTTGCTCAGGTTATTATATATAATAACCGTATCAGATTGAACATTGAAATGTTTTGGGGTTTTTTTTAGGTTTTTTCCTGAGACACAAAAATTTGAAAATGCTTCCTTTCTATCAAACACAGCATTCTATTCAAGCTGAAAAGAAATATTTGTATATTTGTAACAGAAGAAATACTCAACCAAAATTGTAATATTCTTTAATTTAAATGAAACACAGAGGTTATTAACCCAGCTAGGGTTAATTTAAATTGAACCCCAGCTTCAATTCCTTCTTCTGCCGGAGTATGTTTAAACTTATATCTCCTGTCTTCTATGAGAATATTCTAGATACCATGCTTAAATTATTTTTGAGAGGAGAATGCTTTCAGTGTTGGCTCTCTTTCCAAATAAAAACTTCAAGAATTTTATAGAAGTGAAAGAACTCCATCAGGAACAAAACAAGAAGATCTATACCAGACTATTTCATAACTACAAGCTAGGACTTTCAGATGAAAACTGTGGCAATTTGTTCAAATATCTAGGCCAAATTAGGTAGTCAATAGTTTTAAACAAATTTATCTCATATCCCCCAAATTTTTCCTAATTTGTGGATTAAGTCTTACTCTTAAGCTTTAAATTTGGGATGAGGAGTGTTAGAGCTCCTCATTATATTGGAAGTATTTCACAATATTGACTAGTAAAACAGAGTAGGAGTGACAAGCAACTTACTCTTCTGAAACTATTCTTTTTCACAGATGAGAAATTCTGGTAAACTTAATGCTAATTTGAACATTTCTTGCCTAATTAAAACTACCTGTTAGCCAATATGCTAATTACTGAAAAAAAAAATAGCATGCTTACTTCAAATTTTTTGTAAAGCAGGTTTTCAGAAACAGTGTTACTTTATGTCAAGTTTGTGAGAAACATTCTTTTAAGAAATATCAAATGTGTAGTCATTATCATTTAATGCCTATAGGCAATATAGAAATTATCTGTTTCAGAATAAAACCACTGCTATAGGGCTTTCAGAAATGTGATAGATTACGTGGAAAAATCCCAACAAAGTAGAAGGAATAATCACTAGAATGAATAATAAATTAATAATATACCATTTTGTACATGATTAACAAACAAAAATTAAAAAGCTATGAGATAAAGAAGAAACACCTGAATACGTACTGGTTAACCTAAACGTGTATGAAATCTACGATGTGACCACAAGTTTTATGATTTCCATATAAACAATGGCATCTCTCAGGCAACTCTGAATTCATCATCTACATGAGCAAGCTGCACCCTTTACCTCTTCAAGTGCCCCCAAAGTGTCTATGCCTAATACCACATTGTGCCTTAAAAATCAAAGATATTTTTACCTTACTGAGTTCCTAACTAAGCCCTTCCTCTGCAGAGAGGCTGGGGGAAGGGGTGGGGGGGATAAAAAAAAAAAAGACGCCACAGCACAGCTAACCCCAAAACTTTCAATTTCATTCATTTTAATCAATTGAATTTTCTGATTAAATTAGCTATATTATTACTTCCTATTCCTTATTATTGTAGATAATTTTACATTGAGTGTGCAATGTTTTCTAATAAAATACCATAACTGGAAACTGTCATGTCCCCGTCTGATGATCAAAAAATATATATGAGCAGAAAGGTCTCTGTGTTCCTAATTACCCTGGAGCTTACATGAACTTGAAGGAAAAGAAATGACAACTTACTTATTCTTTGACAGGTTACTTATGGATCTGTCCACAGTAAGTAAAGATAACCTTTGCATTACTCTGCTTCGAAGACTGAGTAAGGAAATATTTGTTCACATATATAAATCTACACAAAATCAATTGATCAGAAGAAACAGAAGATCTGGAATCAAACTTGGGAACCGAAGTGGAGCAGGTGTAAAAGGATAGACAACTGCTAGAGTGCTTTTACACCACCTGATCTTCCAAAGTGTTGAGTTGGTGGGGTTTTTTTAATGAATATTGTATGATTAAGAGACTGGGGTGGTCAGAACTTGAATCCTAGTATTTGATGTTTACAAGGCACAAAACTGTTTTCCAGTGCTGCGACATCAATCACAGTGGGCCTAGACGGAAAATCTGGTTCAAATTTTCAGGAAACTGGAGTCTGAGAAGGAGATCACCTATCCATGTATATAGCAAATATTCCCAACAGATGGCTGTGACACTTAGGTAGCTGGCTAAAAAAGCTTCAAGGTGCTCTAGAAGACCTTTTGTTATTTTAGATCTCTATCCTAGAAATGTATTCCGCTATAACTTTATAAAAATGGATAAACCTATAAAAGTCAACAAGGCCACTTATGATTGAAAGTACTGCCCCAGTGGGATCAGGCCAGTGTATGGTAGTCCAATGCACTCTGTGTTATATACTTTAGCTAGATTTTAAAAAAATCTGTGCATGAGCAAAGAATTGTATAAACAATTTGTTTGAAAGCCATGAAAAAAAGACAGCTTATTGGATGTCATAAAATAAACCACTGAGTGATAACCAGAAAATAACTATGATGATAACCTCCTTGGAAATGGCAGTATCTGTTATATTGAAGGAAATGGAATTAAAAAAAAATAACACCTTCAAATATCCAAAGATAAAATCTGCCGTGCAATCATAAATCCCAGTGATTGTTTCCTCAAAATTACCTGGAGTTTCTAAGTAGGATGCAGTGAAAAAGCAGAAGAGGAAGAGAATGCATTTTTGTGCCTTATATTGTAGGTTTTTTCCATTGCACTAGAAAGTGTAAAGAAACAGGGAGTTCACTTTTGCTGTTTTCCTCATTCTGGTTTTGGCCTTTGTTTTACAGTACCTTTACTGTAGAGTCAGAGAAAACATTACATTTAGGATAACTAAAAGAAATTTCAGGAAAAGAAATAGAGACTTTTAGAGATACAGGAGAATGAGGGCAAAAAATCCTTCAAATTTGAAAAAAATACAATAGGTTTGAAAAAAATACAGTGGTGTACCTTAGTTTTCTTAGGATTATCTATGTGTTAATTCATAAAAAGTAAGTCTAAGTGTACTTATACAAGAGTCTGTACAACCTTACAGATGCTAGAAATGAAATCTCTGTTGTGCCACAGCTTTTACATACTATTTACACACTATGCTCTCAACTTTTAGAAAAATATGAAAAAGTGGGGAAGTGTTGGAATTAGTTTTGTGAGAAGTTGCTCAGCATCTTTCAAAATTTTTTGTCATGTGAACCAAGTTGAAAAAAACAGAACAGAGGTTTTTGCTTTTTATGAACTGGGTAAGTAGGGAATGTAATAGATGACTTTACAGTCTCTGTTCTGAATAACATTCTGTATGGCTTGTGCAAGTTTCTAAGCCTACCTGAATCTCAAATCCCTATCTGTAAAAATATAGCTAGCAGCATTTCCTTTACACCATCCTTCTGTCTCTTACCTACTTGAACCTAGGCTTTTCAGACCAAGGAACAACTCTTACTGCAATCTGTGATCTCTTCGAAAGTTTGTAGAGCACTGATAACCAATACATAGCAACTGTTCTGCTAAATGGGAATGAAAAGGATGGATACATCAGATGAAAGTATGCACAAAGAACAAAGATACTTTGACAACATCATGAGGGAAAACATTCCTGAAGAAGAGACAACAGTAAGGAAGGAGTAAAGAAAGAAAAGTGTTCTGAGGAAGCCCAGAAAGGATTAACGTTCAGTTAATATGAATGATTTAGAGTACCTTTTTAATCCTCATTCCAGGGTCTATATAAAACTGATAAGCACAAAATTAAGAGGAAAAAGAAGCTGAGATGTGATTAACATTTCTCAATATCAGACTTTGTATTCTGACTGCCACACTGTCAGAGGATGAAATTGCAATGTGACCTATTTGTTGTGCTGCAGGCAGATGATACGAGAAGCCTGCTGAAGAAGCATAGTTCTTTCTAAATGTGCCTATACATGTACTTATTCAACTTGTTTCCGAGACACACAGAAGCTGAGGTAAAACATTCCAATTAAAACAAAATAAAACAATTCACACAAAAATGCCTATGTTTCGATTCCTCTTGTCCAAGCACCGCAATATAATGAATGAATTCAAGCACAATGAAGTACAGGGAAACACGAAGCAGTTTGCAAATGATCTTTTGATAGACAATTTGTTTTGCATCTATGCAGTTTCAAACTTGCCCTCTGAAATATTTTTACTGCCTGTAAAACATGCAAGCAAGGCTTAAAGCAAAGGCCATGATCTAGACCCCTCTTCTTTTTCCTGTTGTGCACAAATTACCAAATTACAGAAGCCTTTCCCTTTTGTTTGAATCTGGGTTGTTACTGTTACTACCAATGTCATTTATTACTCAAAGTGACACAAAGACTAGTGAGCATTCGACCCACATATATATACCCCAGCCCAGCTGAAGGCAAAGGGTTAGAGTGCTGCTTCAAGAAAAGTGTATGGGAAACACCTCTCAGGTAGGAAGACAGAGAACTCCGTTCTCCCAAATACTGGATTAGTGCTGTAATTGCAGACTTATTGGAAAAACTACAATAGTAATGCTCCATTCAATGCACAAGTGAAATGAACATGGCCATTCCTAGTGCACCTTGTACAGCACTCAGTCCTGTCAATATTTATTAAAGGAAAATCTGAGCACACCAGTTATGATATAACCCCCTGGATACATAAAAAATGAAAATGCACATCTAGTTGTAGGATCTTAAAACAAAGGAAGTAATGAGCTGCTCAGTGCTTTCAGAAGTTATTTCTATACAAGAACAGATGATCCTTAAGCATAGTGAATTTATCAGTAACATACAAGGCAACTAGAAGCTAGGTATGTGTTTTTAAAATTATAGTCTTGGACTTAGATGAATAAATTTGACATAGTATTGGTTTAAGCGCCTTTATAAATCTTCATCTGTAGCAATGCAGCAGCATTTCCATTAACAGGTGGTTTCTCTGTGATTCCCTCTGGTGACAAATGCATTTGCTTTACATGTCAACCCTCCAATGTGGTATTGGTTCACTGCACCATTTGAATCATAAAATCATAGAATAATAGAATGTTTTAGGTTTGAAAAGACCTTTAAGATCATTGAGTCCAACCGTAAACCTAACACCACCAAGTCAACCACTAAGCCATATCCCTCACCACTACTTCTACATGTATTTTAAATACTTTCAGGGATAGTGACTCAACCACTTCCCCGGGCAGCCTGTTCCAATGCTTGACAATGCTTTCAGTGAAGAAATTTTTCCTAATATCTGATCTAAACCATCCCTCGTGCACTTTGAGGTCATCCCCTCTTGTCTTATTACCTATTATTTGTGAGAAGAGTCCAAACCCCACCTCGCTTCACTACAACCTCCTTTCAGGTAGTTGTGGAGAGCAATAAGGTCTCCCCTAAGCATCCTTTTCTCCAAACTGAACAGTTGCCTCAGCTGCTCCTCTTAGGACTTGTGCTCAAGACCTTCCACCAGCTTTGTTCTCCTTCTCTGGACATGCTCCAGCACCTCAATGTCTTGTAGTGAGGGGCCCAAAACTGAACACAGTATTCAAGGTGCAGTCTTACCAGTGCCAAGGACAGGGGGAAAATCACTTCCCTCGTCCTACTCACCACACTATTCCTCATGCAAACCAGGATGCTACAGCTCCTCTCAGCCACCTGAGCACACTGCTGGCTTGTATTTAGACAGCTGTAACTAACATTCCCAGTTCCTTTCTGACAGGAAACTTTCCAGCCACTCTCCCCCAAGCCTGTAGAATTGCACAGGGTTGTTGTGACCTGAGTGCAGGACCCAGCACTTTGCCTTCTTGAATTGCACAGAATTGGCCTTGGTCCATCTATCCAGCCTGTCTAGATTACTCTGTAGGGCCTTCCTACCCTCAAGCAGATCAACAATCCTGCCCACCTTGCTGTTGTCTGCAAACTTACGGAGGGTGCAGTCGAACCCATCGTCCAGATCATTGATNGTCGAACCCATCGTCCAGATCATTGATAA
>VXBO01009652.1:0-15912 GCA_013400135.1 Rhinoptilus africanus
AGAAGTTTCCAAGGTTTTGTTTCGTTTCATTTAATTTCATTTCAGTTTTGAGGCACTTTGGAATAACAGCCCTTTGTGCACTCCCTCTCTTATGTCATTCAAATAAAAAAAAAAATCTAAGAAATATCTCACCTACTTCCCTTCTCTCTAACGTAAAGAAGTGGTCAATTCAAAATTGATGGCTCAAACAGTTCTGAGAACCACATAAATACTAATAAACAAGGATATAGCTTTATAGTCGCCTCAAGTTTTATAATAAGCTGACACTGAAATTCCCAAAACATAGAAGACCTGTTCTATGAATTTCTTGATACAATAGATTTAAACATTCACAACAAAAGGATGTTTCAAGTCAGATTGCTTTACACACTTTCTATGTGATCAGAAAAAAATATTGATATCTTGTAACAGACACAAGTTACTGAACCTCAAGTAAGTAATATCAGCATTAATAATCTCTTTTCTCTTTCTATTAGAAGCTGACAAATTTGGCCTACCTCTACTTAGGACATAACGCACTGGAATCTGTTCCCCTTAACTTACCAGAAAGTTTACGTATTCTTCACCTTCAGGTATTTTTGAAGTATTTCCTTAACATTCTATTACCAAGGGCCTCATCAGTTATATACTTCAAAACAAACCCACTGTCTTTTAAAACAGTTCACAATGCAGTTGTGCTACAGTTGTCTAATGCTCCTCCAAATAAAACCATTTACCTCTAATCTGCATGGCCACAAGCATTTGGCGTTCGGAAGCTGTTTATTAGCTAATTACTGTGCAAGAATTTCTCATTAGTTTCTGTATATCAAGGATAGGAAATGGTGAAAATAAGCAATAGTGTTATCGACAATGCATTTCAAACATCAGTAACAACCTTAAATGGCTTACCAGTTCATTGACTGGTTTGAAGAGACTTGATTCCTACATGTCTACATTATACACAAATCAATCCCAATGACAATAAAATGGGAGGGTAAGAAGAATAACATCAAAGTTTGAAATTTCTTCAGCATATATGTCTGTGTTTATATGTATGTGTGTGTGTGTTTATGTATTTACTAAAAATTGTTTTGTTTTGCAGTACAACAATATTACTACAATCACCGATGACACATTCTGCAAATCTAATAACACACGTTACATCCGCACGCGTATGGATGAGATAAGGATGGAAGGCAATCCGATCCTCTTGGCAAAGCACGTTAATGCTTTCTCCTGCTTGAGAACACTGCCTGTAGGAACATACTACTAGCCACTACTTATGTAATTATACATGCCCAAACTTAAGCATGGTTAACAAAAGATCATTCTTTTTCCTCTGTTTTCACCTTTATATGTTCTCCCTTACTCATGCCGTCTTCCCTTCATACTCAGAACATTTTACTATGTTGAAAAATGGTTCTTCTCTGAAATAACTATTTCAAATCAGACCCTTCGTTTAGTAGTTAGAATGTCACCCTTGCTTTCAGAATCTTTTCTGTTAATGAAAGTGTAAAAATACCTATATGCACACACGTATCTTCCCAACTTTTATTTCACCAACACATATTCTTTATGTGTAGGTAAAATCGCAGAAGCAACTGCTTGTTCATATTCTTTACCAGTACTCAGAACAATCACTACAGTTTACTTTCAGATAAATGCAAAATATTCTTTGACCAAGCTATGGAGGAAAAATACATCTTAATTCCACTTATTTAATCTGAAATGAAACTTTTTCAGTTGGCCTTCAGAAGAGTACTGGATGTAGTTGCATACAAAAGAAAGTTATGTTTAGAAATAGAACTTCTCAAAGCTTAATTTCATTAAAGCTTCCTTAAAACTTGGTTTGAGGAACAGAAGAATAATTCCTATTTAGGCTTAGTGTACCAAGCAACACAGAAAGTGGAACTTTTCAAAGATGTGTTATATCTCCTTCTACTATTTTGCTTTCAAAATAATCTAAGAGTATGTGTGTGTGTATATTATACATGTATTTTATTTTTACACATGGTATTTTTAATTGAAATATATAAGTTTTGCTCAGCTGTACTGGCAGGAGTCATTTTTCATNCTGTACTGGCAGGAGTCATTTTTCCAACACAAGCTTCCAATTTTAATACAATGGCCAAAGTACAGCATAGCATGACTCCAAGTATCTTTGTTATTAACAGATGATGTAGACCGAGCCCTGTTCCCCTGCTTTTTCTTGACAAGAAAATGCGACAATGCAATTCACAGCAAAGCTGAATTAATGTTTTTACCTGTAAGTAAGAAAGATTTCAGCTCGACGAAATATTACACTTGAACAACAATACTTTTGCTCATTAGGGGAAAAAAAAAATCAAATCAGGTCTTTAAATTAAAAATTGATTCTATCATTAATTTAAAAATAGTGTTAACTTTAATCTTCGAGCATCATTTCACTCAACTACTTTAAACCATGCAGTGTATTAAAAACACAGATCAACTGTGCTCAACAGTTCACCTAAAACTAGACATAACTGACACAGGACACAATGGTTTTAATTACCCAACTATACATTTCTGACATTTAGTTTCTCCCCTCAAATACTTACCACAGGTGTAAACTCTTCAAATAAATGAATACCTAAAGTGTGGTACTTTGTACTAATTTTGAAACTAGTATAGATTCCTAATTTGTAGAAATAGTTAAGCATCAAATGCATGATGATGTATCACTACATCTAACATACTGATTTCACGAGATATTTTGTATTAGTTTTGTTTATCTTATTTAGATAAGCCTTGATTTGTTAGTGCTTGTGCTATGGGAAATTAAGTGCACACTTAATTCTGAACATACTGATGCTCTGCCACTAAGAACATTGAGACCTGAGTGACTTTCAGTCACTTTTTAAGTAACTACGTCAAGCATCAACTGTGGGCACATCTTTCTGGAAAGAGGACGCAATTATGAAATGCAGGACAAAAATATTTTTGCCCTGAATCCATTACATAGCATCCCCAGTATTTTCCATTTTAAGTTATTTGGTGTAACAAGAAAGAAATTCCATTGTCTTAATACAACTGAGAACAAAACCAAGTCCAACAGTGAGAATACTACTTGGTTTTCATTTTCCCATGTAAGTCAAAACTTTGGCATTTTTTACCCTTAGCAAAAGGTAAAAAAAAACAACCAAAAAAATCCAAATCAAAAGCCCCACAAAGCATGTGAAAATATATTCCAACTTCAAGCCCAATTTGTACTAGGAAAAAAAAGAGACATTAGTTCTCTCATCCCTCATTTGATAAATGCCCAATATGGAGAAAACATAGCTAGAAGTTTAAGTGTGATAATATTACATAAGCAGTGGCCACTGATCTTAATTCTTATCACAAACCATTATTACTAAATAAAGCTCCTTCCAGTATTAATAGGATCAGTAAATATCACCAAACTCTTCCTATGAAAACAATCATATGTGTATACGCAAATATATGCACATTTATATAAACACATGTAAGCATTCTAAGACCTAATCATTATCACGTTATTAATTTTACATCAAAATGTTGTACATATTTTTAAAAAAGTAGTAATTATCAATAGTAACACTAATTAACGCTCTTAACATTTTGTGAGCAAAACCAAGTAGACAACTGGTAACTTCCGAATGCCTCATGGAGGCAGTAAATTATCTGTTAAGTTTTAATTTACTTTCCCCATTTATAGCAAGTTAACTCATCAAAACATTAAATAAGGGCTTCAGCATGCAGGATTTTTTGCCTTCTATTTGTGTGACCAGTAGTAATATCAAGCTGAATGTACACCATTCTATTTTTTCCTGTCTCTCATTTCTGATCTATATTTCCAATAAAAGTTGAAATTTTTTTTGTTTATCAATATCAGCTTCAGTCTCCTCCTCTGGCAATGCCAGCATGCTTCAGTTGTTCAGCCCCATAGCAGATTAAGGGTGTGTCCAGATCAGAAAATTATTGGCAGATATAAATCCACTTTGCAGACATAATACTTATGGTGCCAATACAGTAAGACCTTCCATACAAAAGACTTGGGGGACACTTCTCTTATGCCTTCAAAATCTAACTAAAGCACTTCCTTGTAGATTTTTTCAGTAGAATAGAGGAGCAGCAGCAAAGTAGGAACGGCATGCTCAATTCTTGATTGTGTGTACGTGTGTGAAGTATGCATGTTATAAACTAATCTGTTTCATTAAAAAAACCCACAACTGCTAAAGCAGGGAGTACATCAGGGAGTACACAATGCAGAACACAAAATGCTTAAAACTGAACATTGCCCTACTCACAACAACCTAAATCTGCCCCAACTTTCCAGGAAAGCCTGCTTATAGTCAAAGCAATGCATATTTTAAATTGCTTTTTTGCTTAATCTGAGTTATCCATCCCACCATTACTCTTGTTAACAGGGAAAATTCTCACCACAGACCTGCTATTTGCGACAGTCAACTTTTTAGAAATACAGAGCTAACTTCACTTGAAACTTGCAATTGTCATTTATCTCAAATGTTCATTATTATTTGAAGTATTCAATTGCTTCTACGTTACTCCTTTCTTCTCAAGTACCAAAACGAATAGAAAAGAAAAAAACAATCCACCTTCCCTGTTTTCACTTTGCACTGCGAGAAAACTGTTAGAAGCACTGTTTGTTTCTACTTAACAGCCTAGGTAATTTTCTTTTAAATAACAAAATAATAGAAAAGCTATAAATCCAAACCCTCAACCCAAATAGTCTTTTCTCCAATACTGTGCACAGTTGCTTGCCTATATACTTGAAGTCTAGCAAGCAGGTAGAAACAAACAAACAAACAAACAAAACAGACTCATTTTTTAATGTTGTCCAAGTGTGAATATTAACAGGACAAGACTCTTCAGTTGTTTTTATGCATATGGTAAAAGCATACTTCTAGTCACTTCCACACAAATTACTACAGAATATTAAATTATAAATAAACATTCTCCTTAGCAATCCAGTTATTTGAATTGTCAGATTTGATCTTTGAACTCTCTATTAATTCTCTTACCTCAGAAAGTCTTCTATTACTAAATGACATTATTACTAATGCTAGCAGAAATAAAGCCTAAAAAATCATGAGCACAGAGTCATACTCAATACTCTCCCCCAAAATGAACATTTCTAATATTGACAAACTTGCAATGTTTTCAGTGAATTTATATTCACACATCTTTTAGCAATGAATATATCCCCTCATTGTTTACACTCAACATCTAAACAAATACTTTTTAAAACTGCTTAAGATACATACAACAATTTAAAAATAATCTCCAGACCTACCTTCTTTCTATTTTTTCAGTTTTGTACTTAATTTTAAAAATGAGAAATATTTACAACAGTTGACTGAATCACTGTCACAGAAACACAACGACTGCTGTCGTGAGGTTGATCTAAGGATCATAAAGCATAAGTGAAGTTGGAAAAAAAAAGAATCAAAAACCCCACACCACAAAGCCATAAAGCTCTTGGTGCTCCACCTTCTCTATGGAGAGATTAAAGAAAAGTCCTCATACAACAATCAGCAGGATTAGGCAACACCAGTTGATTACTCAACTGAGGACAGGATTTTTTTTTTTTAACATTAATAAAAAAAAGTACTGATTTCTGATAATCTGGTTGATTTGATAATAGAAAGTGATTAAACTAGCACAGAACTCAGAAAGGCCTAAAAGACTCAAAAAGATAGGAAACAATGCAGTTCCCACTTCATACTACAACCAAAAAGTAAAGACGGTGCTGAGTTTAATGATGGTAAATGCGTGGGATAAATAAAATTGAACTAAAAACCCACACACAATTAAGCAGCTAAACATCCTCCTCTAACACTAAGCATCATATAAGATGTTCTGTATCTGTAAAACTGCAGTATTTTTACTTCAAGGATAGGCGTTTATTTTAAAACCAGTACAAAGACAAAGCAATCAAGCCAAATAATGGTAACTGAAAACTAAGTTCAAATACTATGTTCCAGTTAAGAGTGAGGAACAGTTTATATCCCATTCAAGCATAACACTTCAGAACTGAAAGTGCTGTTCAAACACATTCTGCCAAGTTTTCAAAAGACAGATCCACTCCTTCAGAACTAACAGTTAAATGCCAAAGGCTACAAATGTTATTTTCTTTTAATTTCTTCTTTTGCCTTTATTTTGTTCAAAATGTAATGTAATACCAATGAAAAACTGTCTTACTCCTCCACAGAAAGGCATAGATACTCTTATTTTCCCCCATGTAAGAGGAATACGCTAATAGCATGGTAAAAATCAAGACAAATACCAAGCAAGGACATTCTCTTCTCTACAAGATACAAAATTAAGATTCCCATACTCCATTAAAGAGTGCTAATTTCACCTCCATTGCTCTGTCTTAATGAACTGTTTAAAGAACTCAATATAATACTGATATATAAAGGCTTGATAGACACTACCTTGAAATGTTGGAAAGTGCATCTACGATGTTCATACCACTCAGCATAAGATGAAAGGCTTCTGAAAAATGTTAAAAGATTTCCATGTTCTTCAGCGCTACAAAAGAAAAATACATTGTTTAACCCAAACAGTACTAGTCAGACATACCAATTCTATAGCCTAAAATTTGCACTTGTTCCTTAAGGAATTTGTAATTAGTATTGTTCAAATTTGAAGTCAGAAATCACACACAAAAATCACAACAGGAAAAAAAGCTGTAGTGTTGATATTGAAAAAAATTGAAGAATTAAATTATAAACCAGTGTTTCTAACTCCTCAGGAAGGTAAGCAGCAACAAAATTAGTCTTAAATGCAAAATGTGATAATTTGACAAAGTAGTCACTGGTAAAATCTTAATTTGACTTTATGCTTTCTCATCTAATACTCTTGTCTTCTAAATAAATTCCAAGATGTGGCATGGTAAAACTTTAACCTACGAAACTGGTAAGATTCACCAAATTGCATCACTGAGCTTTGAGTATTCCTGAGATTTTTGTCCTAGTCAGATAAATCTTTACATGACACATTATCTGCCTCTGCCCACATGACATTCAGCTTTTCAAGATTACCCTTGAAACTTCAGTAAGCAAGAAGCCATGTATGATCGACTGAAGAAGTCATCTAAAAATAACTTTTGATAGACAGTTAAAACTTGATTCGTCTGCTATTAAGGAAGATGGTGATATTGAGATAGAGAGTGGGGCAGGATGGGGGAGAAAGATGCCAATAAATCGTAACTGAGAAGCAGTAGTGCAGAGATCATAGCGCAAAGCCCACTGTAAGCAGGAATTAGTATGCCTGGATAGAGCCGAGCTGATCTTGCAGAACACCCCTCAGTATTTCTGCATTTTGGGCTCCCTCATGATTTAACCGTTCAGCTACACACGGGTACATTATGGCTTCATTCATGCAAGTGATGCTACACTTGCACTAATAAATTATCATTGAACCTGATGCCCAGCACAGAGCAGTGGAGAGACACCTTTGCGGGACTTGCACCAGAATGGGTTTGGTGTAACTTACAGCCTATATCATGAGACGAACGTATCAGTGCTACTCTGGCAAAGAAATCCTTCAGTTGTAATGTTATTGCAAACACTATTTTCTCATCCATAGTGCGTGTGAAAACAGACAGGTCGGCAGTAGTCATTTTACTTTCTGGCTTTTCTGAGAAACTTTCAATACAAGAGACAAAGCATAAGAGAAATAAATAGTTCTGATAATTTTCGCTTTGCTGGTTTCAGAGTAATTGAACAGCATCAAGTGAAAATGCTTATGTAGAATGATGAGTATAATAAGATTTTTCCGTTCCCACTGACAATAGTTAACAAACAGAGGCAATAATACAATAATCAGTGCCAGGTAAACCCAAGGGATTACAATTCCAGGATTTGGTGATGAAGTCAAGTTAAAAATACAAGCAACACATAAGTGTACACATAAGTACACCATTACATTCCCCTTAAGACAGCCCAAGATGGCAGGTAACAATAGAAGAAAGGAAAACAAGGTACTGGAAATCAGTAATGTGCAAAAACCTGCCTTAGAACAATTAGGATTAGAACCATTTGAATTAAGAGATCTATTCACTTAAGATAGGTGTCACAGAAGCAGAGGATTGTAGAAATTAGGATCTGAACATACCTTACCCTCTTTATTGTTAACATCACAGTGACAGCAACCATTAAAGCATATATACAGCTTCTCAACGCTAATCAAAAGAGTAAATACACAGTCCATCCACTCTTATGAGGGATAATTGTATTAAAGACAGATTAAATAGGTGGGGGGGGGGCAAAGAAGAGTTTGTCTTTGACTTTTTTTTTTTTTTAAGAAAAACACAACAGGAAAAAATATTTACTCTTCAAATTTCTAGTAATGTAAGGATCAGGATAAAGAAAGGAAAGGAGGCGATACAGGATGACAGAAACTGCCGTATAACTAACCATCCATCCAGTGTTGTCAGAGGGAGGGAGGAAAAATGCTTACAAAGGGAGTGCAGTTTTTACTAAAGAAATGTGGCAAGAACAGAAATAATGCAAACTTCAAAAAAAGCTAAGAGTCAGAATACCTGAAGCAACATGATTCTTTAATCATAAGGGTGAACATCTTCATGTCATTGTTGATATGAAGCCACAGTCAAATGAAACAGGCTATTAGCCATCATCAAAAGATAGCCAGCAAGCACCATAGAATGGTCTGGGTTGGAAGGGACTTAAAGATTATCTAATTCCAACGCCCTGCCCTGGGCAGGGACACCTCCCACCAGCCCAGGCTGCTCCAAGCCCTGTCCAGCCTGGCCTTGAACCCCTCCAGGGATGGGGCAGCCACAGCTTCTCTGGGCAACCTGTTCCAAGATTTATTTCAATTACTAATACAGAGTTTTAAAAGTTAACAAAACCTGACTGAAGAAGATACCCGACTTACATTTGGGAATGTTACAGAAAGTTACAGAGGATCTATATTCTACATGTAAATATGATTTTTAACATCCTTTCTGTTTGAGATTAGCTATTCTTTTTAGATTTTCAGAACAGCTGAGAGCTGAAACTTGAGGCCATTAACAGAACGGTTGCAACAGTGTATTACCAAATCACTTCAGCTATTCATAGGAGAACTGTACCTTGGATCCAGCTCTATTTAATATACAGGAATGGCAACCCTTAACATGTTACACAAACATACACTGGAAAAAATACATTAAATTCATTCAAATACTGAAAATGTAAAAGAAAAGCCAAACAAGTTTTGTCCTAGGCAGGAAAGAACAGCATCATTAAAGGAAGTTACCACAGTAGTCACAGCTGCCAACAAAATCAGGCCAAGATGAAAAAAATCCTGGCAGCACAGCAAAATTGAGTCCCTGGAAGGACACAGACACATACTGATTTATAATAGCTGACTAGCTCTACATTCTGGACAGCTTTCTTAAACCACAACTCATAATTGTACATATAAAAATCTACACACACTATAGTAAAACTTGAGACTTAGTAACAACTGCCCACATCTCACCATCTAGTGAACGTGATTCTATGCATACTGCAATATGCTTTTAAAATCTACATATATGGAAGAGGGCAACACAAAACTTTGTTACAAAACTACATACTTAAAATTCTTTAAAAAAAAAATGGCAGATTTGATGAGCATCCACTTTTATGCAACTTAAGAGACTATCACAAATCTTGTGACCTTATTTTATTTCTCCCCCCCTCAGATTCATCCTTAGGCGATATAGCAGATGAAATTTTTTGAGGCTAGATCACCAAGCAGAAAGAGATGGTTTTGGCTAACAAGTTCAAAGAACTAGTTTCAAATGCAAAAGTTAGTCTACCAATTACATCTGATTAGAACTTCTCTCACATACAGATATAAAGGTGACTAAATTCAAGATAGAAAACTGCATTCAGTGTTTAGGAAGGGGAAGAATCTGTGTTGGCATGAACAGACATATGTAATACACATAGTTTTTTGTATTGGCAAGGAAGAAAGAGACTGCATAAGAGCACTATTTCAGTTAACTGTCTCATAGTATTTAAACTACCCATAAACAATAATTCCTAATTAGCCTAAGTCAGCCTAATTCCTGATGCTGAAGTCAACTACAACAAATGCTAAAATACCAATAAAAGCTGCTATAAAACAACAAGGTACTAAGAAAGAGTACATTAAAATTTAAACCTTTTTTTTTATTGGGAAGAATTTAGCATTACAAAATGTCATCAGATTAAAAAAAAAAAAATCCACTAGGAGCAAAAAAAAAAAAATCCATCTCTGAAGCCAACATCCATGTAACAGAGAAGTCATCCAAAACTATCAAAAGGCATATTGAGGCAGAGAGTAACTCTGTATCAGGTTAAAATTCCATGCCCTTCATCCAAACACCCTTTCACTCTTACAAAATAACATCAACAAAACATAAAAGTATAAGAAACTTGACTGCTGTAAAAATATTTAAGGCTCCTTTAATATGCTCCTTTAGTTATTTTAAGAGAGATCTATTTTAACTCACTATAGTATGCAAGACTTCTTGGATTAGCATATAAAACCAAAGAATGACACTTACAGCTGTGGGAAGAATTCATGCTTCGCCTCATTTCCAAGACACCTCGCCCATGCAGTGTTCAGTATAATGCAGACATTTCCTAAATCCTTCACTCTGACTTATAAATTCTAACTAGTTCATAAAAAGCAGGAGTGGTTTTCAAACTGCCTAAAAACTTCTATTTGACTAAGTAATTCATGTAATAGTTAACTAACCCAGCAATTATCAAGTGAAATCAAGATTATCAAGTGATATCAAGTGAAAAAAAGAAAAAGATCGACAACATTTTTCATAGATATTGTGATCCTCAATAGTAACAAAGTATAACATAAGAGATAACTGGCGCAGAGGGGACTCAAGTAAAACCCAAAAATGGAAGACTAAATATTGTGATTCCATTTGCATACATATATTATTGTCACAACATATTTAAGAAATGGTACATCTTTTAAAAATAAGTATTATATATTGCAGCAGCACCTGGCTGAAAATAGACTGCTGAATTTTGCTTCTTTTAAAAACATGTTGCTCAAGTGTTCTTGGCATTCCCCTGTTTTCTTCCAAAGCAGGATGGCCTTGGGAATTATAACTGAATGCCAAGTTTTTAACTCTGGTGCTCTTAAAGACCCTTTTCTGTCATGTATTATGAAAAATTAAGCCAAAAAAAATTAGAAAGCTGAGGAGAAATATATCCAGGCCAGCAGATAAAACAGAACAGAGCTAGACAATGGATTTGGCAAGAACGGGCCAAGGAGGCAAAAACAGGAAACAGAAACTGAAGGGAGGCTGAAAAGAAAAAATAATACAGAGGGAGACCAGATTTAGCTGGTCAAGAATGGAGGGAGAGGGAGAGAAGAGGTAGGAATTAAGATTCTAAGAGCAGCTGTGGACTGAAGAACAAAGAGCTAGGTGGGAAAAGCCTGAAACTGGACATGAAAAGGGGGGATTAGGATTTAAGAGTATGAAACAAGAACTAGCTTCATAAAGGGATTGAGAAAATAAACCACCAAGGGAGATCACATAGTCAGAACAAGTCAATCTAACAGTGGGTTTCTGTCAAAAAAGATACTGTCAACATCAGCCCCGAATCTGGCCACATATTTACTGCCTTAGATCAGCAACAAACACTGTGACATGGCGGGACGAGTCAAACAGTAAAAACTGGGGATGGGGGTGGCAAGGTTGAGTTTCCCCCCACATTACTTTTTTACCCAAATGACTATGTTGAACCTATGTGCCATGTGGCTTCAACAATATATATACTGACACAAGGACAACAGTTGGTACATGCAAATAGAGGCTAAGGAGAAAGAGCTGCTTGTTTTATTGACAGCAAAGCCATAATTCATCTTACATCATTCATAAAAAACCCCTTATGTTTACTTATGAATACTGGCTTAATGTGGAAAATGACCAGTGTAGTGAAAAGACAGGGACAAGACAGCAGTGCTCGAGCCAGGATGAAATAAAGTCTGCCACTACTTCAACACATTCCTTTCCAGTATGACTGTTAAGTCTCAAGACACTTCTGCTGTCAGAAAATATTCATTAAAAAAACCAGGGTAATTTCTCTTCTAAATCCTGCTTCTTCAGAGCAGACAACTACTATTCTCAGTTATACCGCTGTGGATTTGTACGGAAAACATACAAAAAATGAAAAAATCAGCTTTCAGTACAGACTAACGAAGCCTGAGGTAACTCAATAGACCTTCGTTTTCACCCATTTTAGTACCTTCCCTCTCCCTCCCCAAGTCTAAAAAATAACATAAAACAAGAGAAATCATTTAAAGAACAGGATTAAGATTAGGTCAACTACCCAATAATAATAAATTGATTTGTTCTCAGCATAGTTTGCTGGCGGATTTCACTGTGGAATACCACAGACAAATAATTTTGATCATTATTCATCCTGTGTACCACAAGAAGTTTACATCCTCCAGAAGATAATAAAATAGCAGCATTCAGTCATATATTTTTTAGTACATCTGTTTTCTAAAGCTATTGCACAAATACACTATTCCAGGTTTTTAACCTATATTCTATCATTTTTAAAATATTGGTGAAAGAAATTCTGATGCTAAGAAGAGAAATGGAATGGTGAGCAAAGAATTAGAAACTAGCAAGTACTGGAGAGAGGTTCTGGATGTACACTTTAGTCATTACTCAACCACATTGCCCATCTGCAACTCACATATACATCTGAGAAACAGCGTGTTGATTATATAAATTAAAATGCAATTGCTGAGATTACCTTGTTATATATCTTTCTCTGAACCAAACAATTTCAAACAGCTAAAACGGATTATAATTAGAAATCTGTTTCTGTTTAACTTGAATTTGCAATGGTCCTTTCAGGCCTTAAAAATTACACGCATTTCATCTTCTCTCCAGAAGGATACAGACAACAGATCAGAATTGCGTAGGCTGGGCTAGCAGTACATTACCAAACAAAGAAACTGACCGCCAGCAATTTACATGAAAACTCCATGTTGCATTTAGTATTAGATACCCCAGAAAACAACTTTCCTTAAAAACCCCCACCTTACCTTGACACAAACTTGCTCACATCTGAATCTTCTCCAGATTCCATTAAAATGCTGAGATCCGTAATAACAGCAGACACACTCTCTTTATTCTAGATTGGAGAAGTAACAAAGCAACATTTTAGAAATTTCTCTAGCAAGGAATAAAAAACATATATATTTGCATAGAAAATAGACAAAAATATATGCAAATGGTGCTAAGTACAATAATCCTTAAAATAGCATTTTTTAAACTATAGATTATATGCGTAGACATTTTCTTTCATTTCAACAGTATCAGTATTATCCACACAACAAGGCTTTAGGAATAACACCTGATCTAGTCAGCACAGGGAAGATGTATGTATAAAGGAAGACTTACAACTAAGAGGTTCATTTACTTCCTTTCATGTCACTTCCACTTTAAGATTCTTCTTATTTTCCAACACAACCCCTAGCTGACACATATACCAGAAAACTCAAATATAAGATTTGATCTGAAAACCATAATAATGTTACCTTAAGTTAAAAAAAAAATTAATTCTCCTGTTAGCTATCCTTTTTTTTTTTTCACAGCCTATAGTTTTTCCCTCAAATTCTTGTCCCTTTTTAGAATAATGACTGTTACTAAGGGACATGGACACAATAATAAAAATCAAATGTTTCCAAATTAGCATATCTAGCAGCCTATTAAAAAAAGAGAGAGAGAAAGTTCATATAGTAGAAGTGAAGCCACAAAAGAAAATATTTCTTTTTTCTACACATTCCTAAATACAGCAGAGTAATAGGTTAGATAACAGTGAATGAGAAAGCTTAAAATCACAGCTTGAAGATCATCGCAAATGCTTTACTGTATACTGGACACTTTGTACTTCATTTTTCTTATATCCAGTCATTACAAGCAAATGGGAATGGCAACACAGAGGAAACTAAACAGACAAGCTGGAGTCAAATGCAAACATATCACAGCAATCCCTAGTGTTGGTTGGACAGAAGCACTGCCATCAGTAAAGATGGAAAAAGCAAACCAAGACACTACAAAGTTAGTGGTCTGAATAAGTAACATCAGGAAAAACCATTTTCAATTTAGAGCAAAAGGGTCAACATGTGCATGGAGCTGTTGAAAAGCTGCTAGTAGTCACAAGCTAACGTGCTACCTTCCAAAGGAACTGGTTTCCAGTAAGTGAGTTACTAACATATGATAAAATGCCATGTTGGGGTCAAATAAAAGGTTTAAAAGGAAAGCTCTTGAGAAAAAAGCCCCTCTTATTTAAATGACTGCTTCCTCAAGAGGTTTGGAATTGTTTTGCCAGATTTTCAATCTAATTGTACACATCCTCTGCTAATACTCAAGGACTGCAAGAAGGGAAAAACCAAACAGTGCTTTTGCATTAACCTGTTCCCTTCATACACATTTTGACCCTTGTAAGCATCCACCTATGCGCAATGGTGAACAGATGGGAGCTTCTTTGCTTGCACTCAAAGCTGGGAAAACACAGCCAAACTGTACGCTAAAACTGTGCCAAAACTAAAGAACCAGCTAAGATGTAGAACACATCAGAGAGTGAGCGACCAACATAGCAGTAATACAGACATAATCTCAACCATTCAAAGCCAGTCAGAGTGAACTCGGATCTGCCTACCCTTCTTTGTACAATTGTATCCTGGAATACAGCTTTTAAACAAGATGTGAATGTCATTCATGTTAAGGTCACATTACAGATGATTACAAGAACAATCTGTTACTGTGCATTAACAGGTTTGATTTAAGGTACTATGGAGTTAACTGTATTGTAACTTAACCACTAGTTTAAACAGCTAGAGTTAATGAAGTGAAAAATTTTTCTTTATCTTCTGATGCATACATGTATTTGTTACCTGCTAAGCATTTCCCCAAAACAGCTGTGGTCTGTTTCTCAAGACAGGTGAAACTATGTGCAAGTTTACACTCTCTTACCCACACTGATCCTAGTACAGGTTATTTTGAATACAACCGTTACTGCCGTATCTTAGAAAATAGGCTTCGCCCTTTTAATATGCAAGAAGCCAGAGGTATAAAAAAGTTCAAGGTAAGTTCCCAGGTCTTAGTCTGGCCTGAAGTCACATCTTCCCTGAGAGCTATGGAGGTGGACTCCTGCATCTGCAGAGGACCTACTGACTTTGCTATAGGATGGTCTGCACAGCGTACAAAGTCTGTGCAAAGCCAAGATGACCTGCCACTAACTTTTACACCACAGAAACAGCCAACTAGAACTAGGTAAAATGTCTGAACAGAATTGCTAACACTGTAGTCATGAAATATGCTTTTTCATTATAAGGAAATGGAAGAGCATTATGTTTTAATTATATAAATTACAAACCTGTATATCTTAAAAATACAATCCTTAAGCTTGAGTTTTTTTAACTACTAAATTCTCTCAAAATCTATTTGATCTAAATAGTTCCAACACCATGAAAATACAAAACTGTACACAATGGTTGTATTTTACAATTCTAATCAAAACATTACATTATGATTTGTACAACAGCTAAAACACATTAACATTTAAATAAATGCCAGGCCTTTAATAACATTAAAAAACTGCACTCGTCATTGGCATCTGCTTAACTAATTTACCATTTTCCACAACATGTCCACAATCCACACCATCCAAATGCCTAAAATATTGGCAATTCAGAGTTGAATTGATACATCATCTGCATCGCATATTAAATTGTACGTTACAGGTGCCATGTATTTTTATTTAAATAATTAATGCAAATTTTTAAATTTAAATTTTTATATCTATACTATACGTTTATATATTTGTATTATTATAACATGATAACATAGTATATGGAAATACTATATTATAATAAATATTTTAATAAATACTTAATATT
>VXBO01009656.1:0-14437 GCA_013400135.1 Rhinoptilus africanus
CGGAGCGGGCGGTGGTGCTGGGCTCCTGCGTGCTCTCCCTGCTGGGCTCCAGCCTGCTGGTCTGCACCCATGCCCTCTGGCCGGAGCTGCGGACGCGCCCCCGCCAGCTCCTGCTCTACCTCTCGCTGGCAGACCTGCTCTCGGCCCTCTCTTACTTCTACGGGGTGCTGCGGGACTTCGGCAGCACCTCCTGGGACTGCGTGCTGCAGGGCGCCCTCTCCACCTTCTCCAACACCAGCTCCTTCTTCTGGACCATGGCCGTTGCCCTCTACCTCTACATCACCATCGTGAGGGGCTCGCCCACGGGCACGGGCTTGCTCTGCTGCTTCCACGTCGTGAGGTGGGTGCTGTCGGCCGTCCCGCTGCGAGCCCGAGGCGTGGGCCCCCAAAGCCACCCACCCTGTGGCCAGGAGCTCCCGCGCTGGGCTCTGCGACGAAGCGCCGGGACGGCTGCTTGAGGCACCTGGGCTTTTCTTAAGGATGGCGTGCCCTTCTCAAGTGCTTTTTAAACTGGGATTTTGCTGTCTTTTAACTAACCAGCCCTGCTTGTTCCCCCCCCTTTCCCTCCCAAGTGAAGAAATGGAGACGTGGAAAACTTAAAAATTATTTGCTTAAGGTCACCTAGAAGAATCTCTAGCAAGAGGCAACGACTCTGAAAATCCCGGCTTCTGCTCTCCCTCTGCAATCTGCTCTGATATCCTAGAAATAGTATCGTGAAACTTGCGTTTGCAATACCAGCGTGCTGCTGCCAGAACTCTTTGTGTTCGGGATGTGTTTCCGCAGGTCCGTGACTTCCCCGTCTCAGCCTGGTCTGTAGATCCTTCCCCTCTCCCAGGCAGGTTGCTGTAAATGGAGGAGAATACGATCTACAAGTGAGGAGGCTGCTGGAAAAGCCCTCTGAAGGTTATTTTGGCATGTTTGATCCAAAGCAAGGCAAAACAGACCACAGCGTAGCTCTGTGTCTCGGTTTCTGCTATTTAACAAGCTGATTTTCCACATCATGTTTAGTAAAAGCTTTCATTATGCAATTTGAGCTTGTGGAATCATGTGCTACCTCCACGCTGAGCAAAACAGTGATCCTTTAGTCCTCTGTGCTGCCTAGCTTTTGCAATAAATTATGAGGAATGATCTGGCTTTTTTTAAAAAAAAAGAAAGCTATTAGGGCAAGTACTGAGTTTTCTTTGGTTTCTCAGTCAAATGTCTGTCACCTTTTATTTTCAAACAAGCGTCATTTGGGAGGTGATGGAATTAGAGCTGTGTCCAGGTGAAGGTGAGCCGGAGGAAGGCATTAAGGCGAAGCGTGGATCAGGGAGGAACTTCCAATTCCTGCCCTGCCTGTTCTGATTATCTCTGGGCAGGAAGGTCCGCATGGGAGGCAGCCCGAGGTGGCTGCGCATCCGTCGGCGTACGCCGGGCTGATGGAGGTGACGGTGAAATAAGGTGCCGTGGGACAGTGGAGCGCGTTAGGTTATTTCATTTCAAGCGAAGGGAGAGTTGCACTAAAAGAATTACAAGGAGGATGGAGTGCCAGCAAAGAGCCACATGTTGATGAAGGAAGAGAAAAAAAGGAGCCTGACTTCATTATGGGCGTGCTGTCTGCATCAGGCTACATCAAAGAGTTGATGCAAATCAGGCCTATTTGTAATTTTCCTGTCTGCTAAGAGCTTGTTGTGCGGCTTTTGTCTGTGCTTTACCTTCTCCACCTGGTTTAATGCTTCTCAGCCTGCAGAAAGAAACGGGCAAATTCGCTGCAATAATGCTGGCCGAAATCTGTGCACTCTTTTAGAACTGTAAAAATCCAGACAGATTGCTCTAACCCTGCGACAGGGAGGAAGGGAGTGTTCAAACTGAACTTCCTCTGGGTGAACGCGCTAGGTTGATTTTTCAGGTCTTCACAGGAAAAATAAAATGCCAACTTCTGTTCTTGGTATCGATCAGCTTCGCTTGCTCTGTTTAAAGGGTAATACAGACAGCTTTCATCGGTAACCAGGCTCTGCTCTGCAGACGGCTCCTATTCTGCACAGAGCCAGTGTTTAAAGCGTCTTCCTATTTTATGATCTGTATGAAAAGGCAGAGAAAACAAGTGAGGACCTGTTCTCTGCCCATCCCTTTGTGACACACCCTCCTTCTTTCCTTCCCTGCAATTTTATCCTTACCCCAGAACTCAATCATAAAGTCAAATTCTGGACATCACGCTTGGAGATGGCTCCCTCCCGTGCTTTTCAGTGCTTCAAAGTCCCGCTGGCTATCTGTCTGCCGTGCTTTTAGCCTAAAAATCTTTAAATGCCATGTGGGTAGGAGCTTTGCAACAGGTACCGAAAGGCACTCGTGCGTGCATTAATTGCAGAAGGTAGGTGATGGAGACCTGTCCAGGGCAGAAGGAAAAGAGACAAAGGGCAGATGATGTTTTAGGATTTAAAGATAAGTTTCCAGTATTTTTGTCTAGGCAAGAAGCAGGAAATTTTGGATTAGGGATTCCCCCCCCTTGCTTGATAGGTTGGTATTGCAGCAACCAGTGTGTGAAGAGTCATCCTGAGACCCTTCTGGAAGGGATTCCAGGCAGGTTGGAGCTTTGCCACACGTTTGCTGTTCTTCACAAGCAGTTACTCATAAGGGGCAAGTGTTTGTGAAAACGAGTACTCTTGATGTTGAGTATAACCAGAGCCTGTTTGTTCTTTAGCTGAGTAAATGTATGTTGGAAGTCAGTCCTTGAAATTTTCTTTTTAGGGAAATTAGGATGTCACACTGGATGAAACCTGTCAAACAGGTCTGTTCCTTACATGTTGTTCCTCACATTCATGTGGGAACGCATCCACCTATTCCACGCTAGACAAGAGAACCACAGGCGCTGCTTTGGTTTTAAACTTGTGTTGAGCTCAGCTGAGCTTTGGAAACAAGCTTGCGGTTAGCTTTCAAAATATTTATGTAGTTGTAAGGTGTAAGTTCGGGCATCTGGAGTCTGAATTTCCTGGCTGCCTCGCTTGTTCTGGATTTCTACACATCAAGCATCATTTAGCTGGGTCATGTCATCTCTGCTGTGAGAGTAGCTGATCCAAACTCGGGGTGAGGAACGGACCAGAGCCCACCTTGGGATTGTTTCCTGCTTTGCTTTTGGTAGCGGTTGCTGTCAACTTCTGAAGTATTTGCATTTCATGGTGAGGCTATGCAGATGGTTATCAGCATACATATGCTTGCTTTACATATGTGTAAAGTAGTAAAACACGTGTCTGTGCTTATATATGTTTATAACCATGCGTATATACACGTGCATGTCCTTGGGGATCCTTTTGGGTACTGCTGTACATCCAAGTCCTCCATGGTGCCTCACGCCTGATGGTGCCGGTGCTAAATTTCAGGACTGGGTTGAAGTCCCTCAGCGCTGCCTGTAAGGTGCAGGGATCTCTTGAAATTTGCTGTGACTTTATGGTTTAGTTTATAAACGCGTGTAAGCTGGGCCAGCCAAAGCACGAGCTCCCTGACTGCGGGTGCCTTAGCTTTTATGTTCTGGCATGCTTCGCTGGTACTTTGGGACTGCAGCCCCTCTGATGCTTGACCGGGAGGGAAAGCGAAAATTAAATTGGAGCAGATTTGGTCTGGCATTCTGCTCACGATGTATGCTCAAAGCTCTTTCCTTAAGTTGGCTGGATATCCAGAAGACTGATTTTATTATTTATTTTCCCCCCTCCTCTCTTTTACAGGAGTAAAAACTCCTGTCCCAGAAGGAATCTCCCGCGGGTTTGCTGGCAGGGGTGGCTTGTTGTCTAACCTGCGCAGGCAGGTGATTGCTCATCTTCCCTGCCCGTGAGAGCCGCCGGGGGTGGGGGGAAAAAAAGCAGCTGTGCAGCATAAATCAAAGTGTGATGTTAACCCATCTGACCCAGCCGTGCTGAGGACAGGAAAACCAAAACAACTTGTACGCTGCTATAGTTTAGGGGGTCCTTGTCTTCACTTGTGTAAGTGCAGCATCGGTGGGGAAAGATATGCTGGGTTGTGTTGTTACTAGTAGGCTGCTGGGGGCTGTATTAGGGACATAAGGACTGCTGTGTCCTCCGTAGAGATGGCATTGCCAGCCTTTACCAGAGGTGCAGGCAGTAGCTTCTTTCCCTTCTCTCCCACACTGATTGTGTTTAGATCCAAGTGTGCTTTTGAGAGGCCCAACCTATATAATTGCACTGTCTTTAGGGCTCAGAGTAAAATTTCTGCCTCTTTCTGTTATCTTGGATCCTTTTTATTCTAGTCTTTACATGTGCCCTGGGCATTAGAATAGTCTGATTTTTTTCCATTCCTCCATTCTTCTGAATAGGTATAAAGCTTTGGTATTTTCCAGTCCTTGGGAACCCGTCATTTAGGGCTTCTTAAGAATAATCAAATCACTAGTCTCAGTTCTCCTTTCCAGTTTTCTCAGATGGAGCTGAAGAAGTTCAGTGAAATGCCTGGTGAATTGCTAAATTTTCTAACTTCACTTTGAGTTTGTAATCCTTTGTCCTTGCTGTTAGTTGTAATAACTCTCTTATCCCAATACACTATTTAAGTGAAAATTAACTGCCTGATGTGTGGCAGTTTTCTTCTATGTTTTTCCTTTTACTAGTTAAACACTTGAAGGTTAAGTCCGTTGTCTAGTGGTCTGTTATCTCCTGCCACAGCCTCTCTTACTGTGTCTGTGTGCTGTTCCTTCTTATATCCCTACCTGGTAATTTGACCTGGTTTCATATTCTGGTGTAATTCTCTTTTGGTTTCAGGTCACTGTGGAGATCATTATTTAGGGAAATTAGTTTCTTTTTCTTGGTGCTGGACTCATTTGTGCTTGTGTGCCTTATTACGATTTCTTTAAAGAGGTGCCAGTTCTCTTGAATTCTTTACCTTAGTGGTCGGTTCTTCCAACTGTACTGAAATTTGAAGGTCTCTGCATCTGTAATCCTTGTTTTCAGGTAAATCATCATTTTTATCAAAATGAGTCTTGGGTTGTGTAGTGTTTCATGGTGGTGGCTGTGTTTGGAATGTTTTTTGGAAAGCCTGCGCTGATAATAGCAGGGGGAGGGCAGAACTCTCCTTAAATAACAGCACTGCCTTGGATTAGCACCCGCTGTTCTGAACCGAACACTGAAACAAAATGTTCTCAACATGCGATGAGGTTGACTCTGATTTGTTTTACAGCATAATATTTACATTTGTTTTGTGAGTAGGTGAACCCAGGCGTTATTTAAGAGTAGGAAATAGGGTATTTTTGAGATGTGATATCACGGGATTATCTCTGATTTTTTTTTTTTTTCCTCAGTTGGGCTGTGGAATTTCAGATACTCCGGTGTAGGCAACTACTGGTTGCCTGCGTGGTCTGATGCATGTGGAACTGGTTTCAGGAGGAAGGTCTTTTACATGTTCTCTGCAGCTGCTCCAGGCGGTTGGTGAAAGAGGAGGGTGAACCAGGAAGGTAACGAGAGCAGGGCAATAATGGCTTTGTTTTCTTTGCATCTGGAGAGACCAGGAGGGTTGTGCTGGAGGCTGGAGCTGAGCATTCCCTGAAGCATTTGTGGCATGGATTGAGGAATCATCCTTGTCCTCCACAGAACCCTTCTCTGAGGATGGATACGGGAAGGGCGGGTGATGCACTGAGCCGAGTGCAGGGCAGTATTTCAGTTGTGGGGTAATTGGTGGGTTGCACATCCCAGGCTGCGAAGCCCTGGGTATTAGCAGCACCCAGGAAGGGCTCCGTGTTTTTACATTTGTGCTCAAGGAATTTTTCAGTTCTTGCTCATGGGTGGTTTTTTGTGGGCAGCCCAAGCTGCTGAATGACTTAATTCATGTGTGTCACCACACTTATTTTTCTTCTAAATGCTTCCCTGTATTTGCCTCTGCTGTCAAGAGAGAAGCTGAAGTCAAAACACAGCTCCAAATTATGAGAATATGGCCCTTCTTAGCTTTCTTAGCTCTTTGCTGTTACTGCCAGTGCTTTTCCTTGGCAAGGAAATTGCCTTTGTTCTTCAGAAACTCTTTTTGCTCCCAAAATATTGACTACATCTCCATTTAAAAACAAACAAACAAAACCTCCTGATGGAATAAAACTGTGGATTTCTTTGTGTGCTTGTCCTTTGTGCCAGGTGTCACTTAGGAATCAGAACGTGGCCTTTGGTTGCTTGTTCTGACAGCTGTGCATCAGCCAGCTTGCTCTTGGATGGCTGGGTCCTCCAGGGTGGTCACCTTGTACAGTGCTCTGGCCTCGTCAAATCCTCCACCTCGCCTGTATCCAGGGGAGAAGGGAAGTAGGTGGGATGTCTCCTGTTCACCTTGCTGGATGCTCACCGCCTGCTGTGCCGGGCTGGTTCCAGTTCAGAGTGTGTCACATCGTTATGCATCTGTCCTTCAGGACTGGGGATCCAAGTTGGTTGAGTGGGTCCACGGGAAGTGGATTTGCAGTCCACTCTCGTACGCTGTCAAATACCTGTTTGCCAGTGGCTCCCCTTCGGCCTGACGCAGGAGCGTTGATGTTCTGGAACAGATGTTGCCATCCTGTCTGATGAAGAATCCCTTGGTCCCTCACCCATTTTTCTCTGGAGTGTGGGGGAACCAAACTGAGTAAGTTCTTGGCTTAACCTTGCTCTTCATCTTCTTTCCTCAGCTGGGGAGTTCCCCTTGGCATTACGGTGGCTGCTGTTGCTCTGAAGAAGATTGGCTATGATGCCTCCAACGTTTCTGTCGGCTGGTGTTGGGTCAACTTGGACGCAGAGGACCGGGTCTTATGGATGTTGCTAACAGGGAAAGTTTGGGAGATACTGGCCTATGTGACTTTGCCGGTGCTCTACATTCTCATCAAGAAGCACATTAACAGAGCGGTGAGTATTTTGCTGCTTTCGGCTTAGGTTACAGACTTGCTATGTGATTCTGTCCTCGCATGCCCTGTAGATTTGGCTGCATGTTTAGCAGGTAGACAGGCAGGAATTGCTTCGTGTACCGCTGAAATGCATCCAGCACTGGAGAAGCAGCACACCCGATGGAGCAGCCTCCAGCAGCATTACGCAATGACTTAGCACAAGAAGGATGTAAAAGCGTTTTGGAAACTTAAGGGGTTATGGGATGTATGCGAGAGAAATATAAATCCTACAGTAAGAGTTGAAACAGGATGTGAAGGACAAAATTCAGCTTTAGTCAGTCTTCCATGGTTCCGCTTGTACCAAGCTAGAGATCGGCATCCAGACTTAGCTAACCTCGGGCATTTTAGCATCTCTAATGATAGTTTACGTTTGTGAATACCTCTTTGGTACTAGCAGCATAAAGCCCCGTTGAGGAGTCTGGGCACTATAGCATTAGCACCGTATGCATCCACAGTACTCTCCGTCCTAGGAGAGTTTCAGAGTTCAGAAGCTTATTTGCTGCTGTTCCTTGTGAACACAGAGAATCCAGGGGGCATCTAGGACAACATCTGCATAATAAAGAAATCTAGATTGAGAGTGGCAGGAGGACTACCTCTGGAGATTCCTTTTTTCCCCTCCAAGTTGTAATAGGGGGAAAAACCCCCAACCATCTGGACAGATGTCCTTCTGGAAAACGCTGCCACTGTAAACCTGGTTGTTGTGGTAGTTAGGGATGAACATGGATCTGGTTAGGGCAGGATCCCGCACACGAGTTGGAAGAAGGTAGCGCTAAGCAGTCCTAAGGGTGTTGGGAAGGCTTTGCTGGTGCTGGTCACCATCACCTGACATAAATCAGACAGGACGCTGTGTTCCAGCCGCTGTCAAAGATAGCAGCGTGACTGCCGGGAAACCTGAGCCCCCACCAGACCAGGCTGTTGCCCTCCTGCTGTGCCAGGGATTCTCGGGCACTCTGCTTTCCCGGCCCAGTTCCCAGCCCTGACACCCACAGGAGCAGTGCTGCGGGCAGGCGGTGGACACTCTTCTCATAACGGGGGGTCTGAGTGCTGGAGCAGCAGCACGCAGGGCCTCCGGGGCTGGAGAATCTCTCCTGTCATCACTAGGGATTTTGCCAAGCCTGGTACCTGCTTACTGAGGCTCTTTGCTGGCAGGAGGTCTCCTCCTTCCAAGGAGGAGCAAGAGGCAGCCGTGGCTGGGTTTGGACTGAAGTGGGGTTTGCAGCAGAGGCTCCTGCGCAGGCTGAGAAATCATGGGAGTAGCTGTTGGGGGGGGACAGGCACAGGGTGTGCGCTAGGGGCTTTCCAAATGGAAAAGACTGCATGGGAGCGGGTGGGAAGCTGCGCTGAAAGCCCTCGGCAGGGTTTGACTGGGGACAGCACGCAGTGTTGTCATACAGCTCTGTTCTGGAGGAGGTAAGGTGTCAGGACTGGGAGTACTGGAGTAAAGGAGAATACTGTGAATCGTTTGTCTGTTCTCTGTAGCCCTGATGGCAGGAGGAATAGTTTTCTGCAGGTCAGCTATCCTGAGGTTTTGATCTCTTCACCCTGGTATTCAGCATCATGTGTCCCAGCCGTTGCTCTGGGTGCTGGGGTGACCTGCTCTCCCTCACCCAGGAATCTGAGTGTATCCGGTAGCTTCCACAACAGGAAGGTCTCATGGGCCTTACCCCTCTGACCGCACAGGTCCCGGATTTTTGTTCTGCACGTGCTGGTATAGAGAGGCTGGCTGGCTTGTCCAAATCCATGGAAGCCCGTTGCTGACAGTATATGGTTGGAAATCAGGCAGCAGGTTCTGCACAAACATACTGAAGGGCTGGCTCACCCAGGCATAAATTCCTTGTGGAACGTGTTGGCTGTGGCCATGGTGAAGGCTGAAAGTTGGAATAGTTTGAGAAAGATGAGCCACACACACACACACATATATATATATATGTGTGTGTGTATGTGTGTATATATATGTATGTATGTATATATACCTGTGGAGGCATTTCCAAGGCCAAACCATGCATTCACAAGGCGGTAAAGCCAGCAGCAATGGGGCTGGGGCACCAGACCAGCAAAACTATTTCTTTTTTCTTTTTTACATTGTTATGACCTGGTTTCTTGGCAACTACGTAGTGATGTTTGTTAATATCAAGCTTTAGTGGGACTCTGATAAGGGTTGGATTCCCTTTGTTTGCCACTCCTTGGCTTCAGTAGGAATGTTTTGCGTTGCCCAGGGCAGAATGTGTCTGAAGACTGTGTCCCTGCTAACTTCCCACAAGATGCAAAAACTTAGTTTGCTTTGGAAAGAATCCCTGGAGCTAAATGTCCAATATAGCTCTTTGTTCATGTTTTTGTCTCCCTGCCACCCTCCACGGCAGCATGCCGCGCTCTCAGAGTATCGCCCCATTCTCTCAAGAGCACCTGCGTTTCCACCCCGGACTTCCATAGCAGACAAGAAGTTGATTCTCATCCCTGTCATCTTTATCATCCTCCGCATCTGGAGCACTGTGCGATTCATTCTGACCCTCTGTAACTCCCCTGCAGTGCAAAATTCACTCCTGGTTGTCCTGCATGTAAGTATTTGCCAGGAAATGCATTAGAAGGAAGATCTGGGAGGGAGATAAGGATTTATTGCTCTTAATGCCACTGTTTTATGGCAGGATGCAGCGTGTGCTGGTAAGAACCACGCATTGCAGGGGCACCTGCTCCCTGCTGGCGAGCGCTGCCTGGGATGCTCACTCTGCAATAGGTATTTCACAGCATCCAGTGGCTGCCGAGAGTAACTTCAGTGGGAGCGCTGGGCAGTGCCGGCTGCCTGCGGGGAGAGCGGGCTCAGAGCAGAGGTGCTGGGTGTCTGCCCTTCTGCAGGGCTCAGCCTGCTCCTCCCCGAGACCAGGCTGTAGAAACGCCAGCCCACAAGGGCCATCTGGTTTGCTTTTGGGTGCAAGGTTGATTTTTCTGAATCTATTTCTCTTATTTAGGTGGGATTTTCTGTCGGTTGGGTGGTACTATAGCTGGTCTGATTCGATGGTTGCTCTTTCCCAGGGGGTGCCTGTAGGAATGACACTGGTTAATTCCTTTCTTGCCCTTGCAGGGAATTGGTAACACGTTCCAAGGAGGTGCCAACTGTATTATGTTTGTCCTCTGTACGCGGGTAGTCCGGACTCGGCTGTTTTCCTCCATTTGCTGTTGCCACCAGGATGAGTTGGACTGGCCTTTGCGAAGGTCAGACAGCCACCGGCAGCGCCCAGAACCCCCCAAGGACGTGCCAGGCCCTGAGGGGACAAAACCCCCGCTTTCCAGCACCTGAGCCTGGGCTGCCTACACCTCGGCGCCGACTTCTTCTTTCTTGGTAAAGATCTAGCGTGAGTCTTTCCTCCTGCCCTGCCTCTGCTCAGCTTCGTGGTGTGAGGGGTGGGGGACAGGAGTTGACAGAGAGGTTGGTTTCTGCACCCGCGGTGGGGATTCCCTGTCGGACCCCAGAGCAGCTCCCTGTCACGCTCCTTTGGGGTGAAACCCTTTATAGAGCTGATGCGCTGCCCTTCCCTGTGAGCTGCGGTAGCGTCTGTTACTCCAGCCTGTAAAAGGAGGAAATGGACTGCAGTGCTGTCTGGCCCACAGGGGCAGGGCACCAGCGAAAACTGAAGAAGAGGAATTAGCGGCTCCTTCTGATGTCAAGTACCACGCACACATACGTTTCTTCAGTACTGCACAGTTCAGATGTATTTAGTGCCTCAAGTATTCCGCGCAACGCAATGCAATCCCTGCTGCTGATCGTTATAAGGAAGTGGAGGGTGATTCATCCAAGCTTACATAGAAAATCTGCAGGAGAAAAAACTTGACAGAAGCTCCTCGTCATTCCAGGTCCAAGACTGGCCGCTGATGCCCTTGCAGGGGTCTAGTCGTGTAAGCGTCTAGTTCTCGAAGCATCGTGTTTCCTTGGGCCTGACGCCGTGAGTGGCTGCAGAACGTGCAGGGGTGTCAAAACTTCATCCATTTAAGAGCAGCTGGGGTGCTGTGTGGGTTTCTGCTGGTGAAGCGGATATTGATAGCACTCGCATCAGAACCAGAGTGCAGCTGAAGGAGGGAAAAACCTGCAGGGCAGGTCTGGATGGCAGTGAGCCTGCCTGGCTCACCGGGAACAGCAGGGGCCGAGCACCCTGGGAGGCAAGCTGGGTATTGGGTATGATCAGTCTCTGAGGAGACCTCTCGCGTGCATCTGTTTCTAGTCCTCCCAGACCCCAAAGCCCAAGAAAACAAAGTAGTTTTTAAAATCTATCGGCAATTTGGTTTAGTTTGTATAACAAGTTCTTGCAAAAAGAACAGGAGCCTCGTGAATTGCCTGGGGGGAGGGTGCAGCTGCTGGGCTCCACTGCTCCAGGCATCCAGCTGTTCCAAAGCGGCTCTTATTCGTTTAATTTTAGTCGTGTTAACAGCATGCAGAGCAGTTAAACGATACCGTGATCTCATGGGACTACAGGCAGAGGCGAGTCCTGCTGTTTCCTGAATTGTAGACTTGGCATTAACTTTATTATGATATTACTATACCTAAGCCCCCTTGTCCACAGGCTGTGTAAGCGTGAGAAGGTGGAGTCCTGAAAAGCCCATCATCCCATTTCATGGGGCTGTAGAGGGGTTCAGCTCTTTAGCATCACGAGAGTCTTTGAAGAGTAGATGCAAGCATCTTACCTCTGGTATAGATGACTTCAAGAGATTTTTTTTTGCCTCCTCTCAAAAGGCTTTTTGGAACTTCTAAAAGCTAAGTAATAACCTTGGTAGCTCAACCTCATGTTAATCCCATGTGGCTTGGAAAGGGGAGCTACGTTAAATTCTTGCAGAAAGGCAGGGTATAAATCTTAAATGTTGAGACTTAGAGTTGTGCTGTGTTCAGGTTTTTTTTGAGCCAGCCCTGAAGAGAGGAAGTGAAATTGTCACCAACTTGGCTTAAGGGAAAACGAAACAGAGCGCCACAAACACAAAAAACCAACCACCCCCTCAAAAAAACCCCTAATCCAAACAGACCCCTCATTCTCAGTTTGCCCTTTTCCATTACAGAGCTCTGAGAAATGTTTTTGGAGGAATGCACAGCTCGACAGAATTGCATTTCCAGCTCCCAGGGGTTCAGGGAAGCACACTGGTTTGTAGAGGCCACCTATTGGCAATAGCGCTTGTGCTGATACAAGCGGAAAGTCTCTGTCCGTCTTCACGTCGGCAAGGACAGAGAAATAGAAACAGCCGGCAGAGGACTTCTTAGAAGCATCTGTGGTTCCTAACACTGAAGCTGACTGCAGCCTAAAAATACACAATGACGGGATAATAGGGGAGGTGGGGTGCAGAAATGCATGGCTGCTCCTGGCAGGTCCCTCTCGCTCCCAGGGGTGAAGTGCGAGTGCAGGGCAGTGCTGAGGGCAGTTCTCCCTGCAGCCCCGGCCGTCTGTGAAGAGGACTCTCACCTCTTTCCCTGTCAGCCATGGCCTGGAGGATTTTAACTGAAGGTGGCTGAGGTTTGGGGCTGCTCTTTAGGAATGGGTCCATCATGGCTGTTTTCAGCGGCTGATGTCGCTGCACTTGGAGCTGCAGCAAGCCTCTTGCCCTGGCTAAGGGCAAACCTGCGCGTGCTGGCTGCGGGAAGATGGGGCAGGCCTGGATTTTAACTGTGCTTCATTTTGAGCAGGTGGAAGATCATCCCGGAGTCCCACAGAGGGAGCTAGAGCCTGGGGAAAAGCACCGCTGGAGTGGCCGAGCAAAGGGAAGAGGCCCCGCTCCTCCTTGGCATTTGGTCTTGAACTTTGCTCAGGATCCTCTAGAAGATACTGTTTGGCTGCACTCCAACTGCCTGGGTTTCTTCCCTCCTTCCCCTCTGCCTCCACTAGACATCTGAAAAACTGTTTAGGGTTTGGCTTTTCTGTCTGACAAGGGAAATGTGTTGTGAGTTCTGGTGTGAACAAATACCATGGCGATAGGAAAACTTCAGTAGCTGCTGAATAGGACTACTATCCTGGGCATGGATTACGGTCCTAGTGTACAAGGACTTCCAGGGAACTCCGGACTGGCTGCTGTTCTTCACTGGAATGTGGACAGTAGCGTGCAGACATGCTTGTTTGGTGGTGGTGATGGATGGTTCCTCTTAACGGTTTATTCCTCCTCCTTGGTGGTTAGGGGTTGTCATCATCAGGGTTTATGGTGCAGCGTGCTTACTGCCTCCCGGGGAAATCTGAACTCTGCAGACCCCCTTGGTGCTCAGGGATATCGGGATGTACCACTCCAGCCTCCAGCAAGGACAGCCCTGGCCAGCAGCAAGGCAGCGCCTGGCGCGTGCTCTGAGCTCCAGACGTCCTCTGCTGAAGCACGGGATGCAGTCTGCCCTTGCTTTGGGAGTGTTACGTGGGAGCTGGGGAGGGAATGGGTTTTGTTTGCTATTTGGAAATAGTGTTTTACCTTATTTACAGCTCCTCACTTGCTTGTTTGTTTTTTTTTTTTTTTTTAAATTTCTCTGACTTTTACAAAATAAAGTTTTGTTTCTTTACCAAGATGTTGTTCAAGCATGTTGTGGTGGGTCTCAGCCCCTTGGAGAATTTGGATGAGAAACTGTTGCAAGATCTTGCTTCAGATTTCTTTTGTGTCTACTCTAAAGAATAAGGCATGTACAGGAAGACAAATCTTACCTACCTATTTGTAGATATGTTTCTCTTATTTTTTTTTCTATGTATGGAAATGTAAACCTTTTCTCAGTTTGAGTAACCTGTTCACTGGTATGTGTTATAGGTCATTCTTACTGACCTCTTACTAGGAACTGTGGAAAGACCTCTGAGAAATGTGGGGGGGGCTCTTGTTAGCCTTATGGACTGTGGCTCTTGGCTGTGTGAGATTACAAATACTACCTAACTGTGAGATTGCAATTGCACTCTCTCCAGATGAGGCTGTAAAGTAGGTGGGACTAACGCTGGGGAGAGCTGGTGCCACCCCAGGACTTGCCCAAATAGAGAAAATTCAAGTCATTATGGGGGAAAAATACCCGAGGCACGGGCAGGCTGACAGTTGAGTATTGCTTTGTAAATTGCCACGTGATTCCAACCTGTGAATGAGCTTTTTGCAGGATGGATTCAAACTTTGGCTGTCTCTTGGCTGGAAGCAGCCAAGACCCCATTACCCCTGGTGTAGTAGGTGGTGCTGGACCGTGGCTACAGTCACAGCGGGTGACAGTGTCTGTTACTTGGGTTGCACAGTGCTTACCAACGTGCTTTGGTGGAAAAAGTGTTCGGTGCACTGTCAAACGCACGGATCTGAGAGGATGAACCTGTTCTCTGAGCAAATTGGTCCGTGCAAGGTAGGACAACAAGCAGTATTTCAGCCCAAAGGCAGATAGGCAGTTTGTGGCTGCAGGAGGGTTACCGCTGTTCAGTTGTAGGGCTGTGGCCATGGCAAACACCCTCCCGGCGCTGAGGACGCTCCCTCATAATGGCCCATTCTCACCCGAATGCTGGGGTTGCCGGGCAGCCTCTTCAGCTGCACCACCCACCGCTGCCCATCAGCAGCCGGGGGAAGGAGGCTCCATTGGCTCCATTGCTACAGACTGGGCTTGTCCAGGTG
>VXBO01009658.1:241-23430 GCA_013400135.1 Rhinoptilus africanus
AAAAAAAAAGAAGAAGAAAAAAGGATTTGTCTATCATTGATAAACAAACCTGAATTAGTTACGTAAGGTAAAATGAGTGTTATTCTACCACCTCCATGAGAATTCTTCTGGGTTTTTTATACCAAAGATTCATTATTTATCAATAAGAGATTTTGAAGTTTCCTTGTTTTTCTCCTCAGACTTGCTTCTCTTTAAGAGTGTAAAAGTGCGGTTTATGTCACACAAAATATAAAATTTTTAAAGTGAGAAATTGTTCAAACTGTGAAATTGTTTTTGCAGTAGCACAAGATGTACAAGGAAGTGATAACTATGTTGTATCATTCATTCTTTATGTCATCCAGCAGGTTTTGATAGTGCAATTAACTCCATAAGAAGAAATTTGTTTCCACAGTTTTATCTTTGCTCAAAGATTTTTTTCATTTTTATTCTGTTTACTTCTCTTCTCTTTCTTAAACTGCAAAAGTGGAATGTTAGTCAAAAAAATATTTTTCCCTTTTAGAAGTGAGAAGGGAGCTGCAGCCATTCAGGTTTGGAGGCGGTTTTTTGTGTGTATGTATATTTTGGGGTTTTTTTCGTTGCTTGTTTGTGTGTGGTGTTTTGTTTGGGTTTTTTTTTTTTTTTTTTAATTGCAATATCTGATGCTAGGCAAAGCCAGGAAACACATTTTTACTACTTATGAATTTCCTAGCCATTTCTCATATTACTTCTTTGTGTGGTCTCATGATGAGACAATCTACAGAAAATCTATATCCCGTGGTTTTACAACATAAGCAATAACCCATAAAAAATATCCTCAAAAAAAGAATGTATTTATTTTTCAACAGGACCTCCTTCTAGCAGAACAGAGACAATACTTTCATTTTGCTAGACATTTCCTTAACACAGTAAAATTTTAACAAGATTTGACAGTCTCAGGAGTGCTCCTATAGGGATTTTTTTCTTTGGTTTGGTTTTTGTGTGTGGGAAATTGTGGCTTTAGTTTCCCTGCCAAAAACTGAAAAATTATGAGTGTTATCCTTTTTTTAATTATAGTGTGAAAAGCTACAGTGGCCCCATACTGTTGCTGCATGTTAGCTTAGGGGCACTGAAAATTCGGTTTGTTCTTTAATCAAATGGCAGTCTTCAGCCATTCAAAAACTCAAGCAATCAAATCCATACAGTATTAATTCCAAGTGTTCAGCAATAGAAATCAGGTCGGTCCAAAAAACAAGCTGTAAGGAAGTACAGCAACATTTTCTGAAAAAAATTATAAATGACACTTAGTAAACTGACTTCTGGTGATAATAAGAATGAAAATAGCAATCATGTTAATCAATGAAAGGGGTTCATAGACATTGCTTTTTTGCTGCCTTAATTCTACTCCACTGAATTAAATCTTTTGTAAGGAATTAAAAAATCAAAAATATTTGTTTTGTGTATAGTGCAGAAAGATTTATAATTCTAAGATCTAAAAGCACGTTTACATTTTACTCAAAAATACTGCTTCAGCTCAAGCTACCTTTGGCTGAGGTACCCAGCCCTATAGCTCTAGCAGTGCTGTGCTTGACGGTTGAGGGTTTATTTGAGCTTTTTGAGAGGCTAAACCTGTAAGTATGATCTATGGTGGCTTTAGTATTTCCTTGGCTGCTTCACAGCTTTCTTGCTGCAAAATTTATGTTGAACCTGCTGTACAAACTAGTGTTCAGAGATCTGTGGCTACGGGGTTGCTGTAATTCCAGACTGAGAGGTGATCACCTCAAACCCAGCTCTGCTCTGTACAGACAGGTCTGCGTCCCCCCGCACGCTGCCGTTCTCCCATCACACAGGCGTGGGTGATGTTCCTTTACATGATGTAAAGGAACAAAGCTAATTGCAACACTAAGAGGTTTTAAGATAACATTTCAAGCCTTTAGAATACATTAAACCTTCCCCTGAAGTGTGTAATGTTGGTCTCCCAGGCATGCTGGAAACTACTGTTAATTTAGTGCAAAAAATCAAAGCCTTTCTGTGAACAGTAAAACGTGGAAAAAAAATCCCTCTGGTGACAAAATAGAAGGGGAAACCTGGCACTGACTTAAAAAGGCAATTCTTTTTTATGATGTCACGATGGTCTGGTGATAGGAACACAGTATATTGTTAATGACATTCTTTAAATAAAGATTTAAATCTGTCACTCTGAATGCTGATGCTTATGTATTTCTGTATTTAGTATTTCCATATTCTGTGTTGACTTTTGCTTAAAATCTGCTTTGAGTTCTCCCTTCTTTAGTTTCTATGGATGATAAGCAGTCCTATGTCTCAAATTGTGTTTGAAGAATGAGTGTGAAAACAGTTATTTACAATATTTATTTTCTTTTCCAACATTCATGGATAATGTAGTATGTCTTTTTACACATTTTTAAAATTGGTGCAGGCAACTTCCATACTGTCTGTAGATGCACAATATTACATATATTATGAATATTACATATTATATGGATGTCCGCACTACTGTGTAATAATAATGTCCTATTCAAAATATATGGCATCAGACATAATGCAGATAACATATTATATGGTATTTTAAGAAAACTGACAATAGGAAATGCTAAAGATTTGCTGTTACTGGAAGATCTTACTCTGTTTTATTTTTTATGACTTTATGGTTCTGCACTTACAATTAAAAGAACGTATTTTTTTTCCATATCTAAAAACTCCAGGTTAAGTTTTGTCAAAATTTATCAAAAAAATGCATTCCTTGAAAAAAATCAATCTTTTCTTTGAATTTATTGCAATATTATTTTTCAATTTATTTTAAAAGAATCCAAGAGTCTACAATAATTTGTTGGTGAGTTGACATAATATGACCTATTAGTTCAAGGATTTTGGATATTTCCAAGCAGGGTAGATTCCAGAATAACAGTAATAATTGTGTGTAGATATTTTTTTCATGTTTTCCTTTTTCTGAAATACCTTTATAGCATTTTGTAGGTATTGGCCATTTCTGGATCAACAGTTTTTGTCTAGTAATTAATTAAGAGTTTTATCTTTTTTGCCAGTGTGTTGTAGGCAGTTAATATAGATTCCTGTATTTGCACTGTGGAATTCAAACCATGCCACTGATGCTGCATTGTGCAATATTTGACTGCTTTCTCAACATTCCTTCTAGATAATTGTGGGCTGCCACTCTATGAGCATTAGATAGGATTGACTGAAATTAGAGATAGGCTTATAGATAAACTTCCTAAAACAGCATTCAATAAAGGAGGTTTTCCAGCTTGTTTTCCTATTGTTACTCTTCACGGTGATCCTCGAGCAACAAATTCAAAATTCATGCTTTTGGCTCGCTTGAGCCAGTTTGTGTCAGTACTCTCCTTACAACCTCAGTTTATGCCGGGGAACAACTTAAGCATCTGATATTGCATATTGATGCTTCTAATATGTGTGGAAGTTCTAATAGAGAATTGGAAGACCTACGAGACAAAAATAGTCAATATGATCTCACGGATTGTTTTCATCTTGAAAGCGCTTAATGCCATTTGCCACAGGTCCACCAACTAAAAGAGGAAAATGAAAGCACTCTTACATTACCTTGCTTTCTTACAGCAGGCTACAGAGCAAATGAGCAGTTGAGACTAATCATTTTGCGTACACTGGTTTCACAAACATAAACTCATGGGAAGGGAACTGCTGAAAATTACCTCCTACTGGGATGGATACACTGTCGATAGGGAAGTCAGAGAGATCCTGCTGGGATGCCACTTGTCACATTCAGTCACTGGCTACCCAAGACATTTGATAAGTGTGTCATGAAACTGATGGGCAATTACAAAGGTTATAACCCCAGTCTAAATGATGGCAATTAGTCATATATTTGCAACAGTCACTTTTAAGTTTGGTCAAATGCTGATCAATCTTGTTCTCCATTGGTTGAATGAGACTTTGGGTTTACAATTATACTGATGAAAACTTCCTCTAAAATATGAGTCATACAAAATCCTTTTTTGTTTCCATGCATTTACTTAGGAATGTTTTTGATTAAGTGAGAGCTACAAAAAAGTTTTTTAAATTCCAGGTGAATCCCTTCTTCCGCCTCTTTCCTCAGCTTCCTAAACTGTTTCTGTTCTTCTCTGTGTCTGACATTTACACATTTTATTTGCTTTCATTCTTTAACTGTTCTGCTTACGTATTTTTTCTTGCCCTGAATAGTCGCTCTTATTCCTTTCTGTAACTCCCTAGGTTTTCTATTTAATTTGTTGTTCTCTTTTAGTTTATCTCCTTCAAAATACCCACATAACCGTCTTCAGTCTTACAACATTTTTAATAAATAAATAAATTGAATAAAGTAGCAAAGTTACTTATTTCATTAAAAGACAATAACATACTTTTCAGACAGATGCAAATTGATATGCATTATTTTATGTATTGTCCTGTATTTGATTCTTCAATCTCTACCCAGTTTCTTTCTCCATTCCTCCTTAATGTCAGTTTTAGTATTAGCTTTGAAGTGTCTCTTTTTAGTAATGAAAGCAGTGTTTTGACTGTATAATAAAAATAATTATTGAAATGCATCCAAATATATAGTTGAGATTTACTGTACTAAAAATTGAAGACCTCTCTCAGAATAAAAGCAGCTGAAAATACCTTGCTGTAGCAGGCAAAAGAGATAAAATCAGGGTTAAAACTCAGCTTGTGACAAAAATGAAGACTATCTCTTTAGTTCAGAAAACTTGTTGAAGAGAAGGAATTTTATGAAGTTCCACGTAATTGTGAAATGGTTGATTTACAAAGCTGTCGTGTAAGTTGTTCCTGAGGTACATTTATGAGAATCGGTATTTCTGTGTATTTGCAAGTTTACTAATGCTTGATTCACATCCAGAAAAGTAAAGTTCCCTGCAGCCTTTCCATGAACTTTCATGTGAGATAGAACAGTCTTTTAAACTGCTCATTCAACTTAGTATGTGTTGTAGGGACTGCTAATAGTATTTGTGGAAAAGTTACACTTTTAGAAATGCAGAAGCCAAGATGAACTTACTGTTCCTGTCAAAATAAATAGGCAAACCTATCATCCATCATCCGGACACCTTGGAAGATCTGAAACTGCAGTTGGTTTTAGAAGTTAAACCACTCCACTAAAAGGGAGGAAAAGGCTTCCATCAAAGCTGAAACCTTAAATACCACCTTGTCATCATAGAAACAGCAGATCAGCCTGAGAGACCTTAATATACAACTCTCCCCCATGCAGAACTGCAACAACATTCAGCATTTCTTACTTGGGATACTTTGGTGCAGTATAAATTTCAAAAACAACATTCCATCTGTGTTTACAAATAAAATGTGTTTACAAATAAAATGTGTTTACAAATAAAATGTGTTGACAGAAAAAATCCAAAAAAATTATTTGTAAATTTGTCAGGTTTTCAAGCAGAAACAGAAAAGCACTAAAATGAGTAGACAAAATGGAGTTTACCTGTGCATTGGAGACTTTTGAAGCCTGACCTTCATTTTTCAATTGCCTCTTTCTTTAGTTCATATAACTTATTTCTAGTTGAGCAGATCTTAATCTGTCAAAAAGTTATACCATTGATATGTATAACCATTTATAATCTAAAAGATTTAACTTCAAAGTGTGATATTCTAATTTTTTCCAGTCTTACATACAATACAGGTTCATTTATTCAAGAGCGCCTAATATTGATTTTGGTTTCTGTTTGTAGCTGTGAAAGACCTTGAAACAGCAAATAACATCACTCATTAAAGTGTTATGCTCTCAACAAGACTGTGGGGCTTTAGCATGGACTATTTCATGCTTAGAAGGCTACAATGCCTATTAAAGACTGGTTTCATAATGATGGTTTCATAACTGAAATTTTGAGAGCTCTTCATTGAGCTGAGGGACTTAAGGGAGCATACAGAACAGCAGCTTTGGGAGGACAGGATCAAGCTGAAATGTTTTCAGGGCTCTATGAAGTGAATCATAGTTGCTGAATGTAAGCTAATCTAATGTACCTTAATACTTTCATTTGTTAAAAAATGTTTCTTTATAATATTTTTTTCCAGTTCAGCTGAAGAGTTTGAAGGGCACAAGTGCTAATAACAGGTAAGTTGCAAATATCAGTATGCTTTTAAAGAGTACATGAAAATTTGAGTTTGGGAATTTTATTTTATTTGTTTATCTCTTTTCTCTCCCCCACACTAAAGGGTTATTTTTTGATTGTTTTTTAAAGAAGGGAAATTCTACTTGTGCTTGGTGACAACTGCTTACCCTTGTTCAAGCAGTATATTTAATGTTATGAAACAAAAATTTTCTTCACTAAGACTACATATTTTAAAGTGTATATTAACCTCATTATTATATTAGCTGTTTAAAGAGGAACCTAGTGCTGGGCATGAAATACATGTGTTCAGTCTCTAATTTTTTTCCTATGTAGATCTCCTATATTTCTGTAGCTGCATTCTGAGGATATTAACGTTCATTTATACTACTACTGCAAGAATATCAGGAAGATTTTCAAAGGTCATAAGATAGGAAAAATGTATTTGTTCATGAACCAGTGCTGCTGTTTATATTTACAGAGTGATATTACCTATGAATATGGCCATCATGAGGGTGTTGTCCTCTTATCCCAAGTGAATAATGACAGGACCAGAGGAAATGGTCTGAAGTTGCGGCAGGGGAGGGTTAGATTAGATATTAGTAAGAATTACTTTACTGAAAGAGTGGTCAGGCACTGGAACAGCCTGCCCAGGGAGGTGGTTGAGTCACCATCCCTAGAGGTATTGAAGAAATGTATAGATTTGGCACTTCAGGGCATGCTCTAGAGCCAGAGATCGTAGGGTTTTTTTTTTGTGAGTGTATGGTTGGACTCGTTGATCTCAAAGGTCCGTTTCAACCATGAAGATTCTGTGATTCTATGATGAAATTGTACCCATTAAAATGTTTTCAATTCAAGAAAATTAGAAAAAAAAACTTATAAAATTCTGTCACGTTATGAGTTTCTACCATAGTTTACATGTATTTTTGTAGATTACGTGACACATTTCTGTGGCTTGTACTCATGGTTGAAGATATAACTGCTGGTATAAGAGTGGGACCAGTTCTAATGTGTCTTTCTGTAATTAAGTTTCAGCATCTCAAGTAATCAAGTTTATGATACTGTAATATTGTCTAAGGAGTGGTAATTTTACAGTACTTAATAGCTTATAGTTCAGATTTAGTATAGTGTCTAATAACTTTCATGATTCAGTATGACTGTGGTTAAGGAATTTTACCACTACATTGAGAGATAAATGGGGGAAAAAATATAATTCTAAACAATTTAAATTCCCACAGTACTCCTTACACTCAATTGTCACTTTCTGAATTGTCAGAGTTAGCTAAATGTGGATTAAAATATTGTTGAGTATTATGTTTTACTGGTGTACCAGCCATACCACAGAGGGAGAGTAGGACAGGACAGTGCAGCACTAAGTGGCAGTCTTAACACAAGACTGAAATTTTACTTTGATGACATTTATCAGTCTTTTTCATCTCAGTACTTCAATGGGAAAGCATTTAGTAGTTCTGCACTGGATGATTGTCCTGGTTTTGTCTGGGATGGAGCTAATTTTTCTTCATATTAGCTACTACGGGGCTATGTTTTAGATATGTGCTGAAGACAGTGTTGATAATGCAGAGATGTTTTTGTTACTGCTGAGCAGTGCTTACACAGCATCAGGGCCTTTTCTGCTCCTCACAGTGCCCTGCCAGCAAGTAGACTGGGAGTGCACAAGAAGCTGTGAGGGGACACATCTGGGACAGCTGACCCCAATAGACCAAAGGGACATTCCATACCATGTGATGTCATGCTCAGCATGTAAAGCTAGAGGAAGGAGGAGGAAGGGAGGTACATTAGGAGTGATGATGTTTGTCTTCCCAAGTAACTGTTATGTGTGATGGAACCTTGCTTTCCTGGGGATGGCTGAACATCTGCCTGACAGTGGGAAGTACTGAATAAATTCCTTGTTTTGCTTTGCTTGCTTTATTTTATTAAACTCTCTTTATCTTAACCCACAAGTTGTATCACTTTTACTCTTCCAAATCTCTTCCCCAACCCAGTGGGGGGGAAGTGAGCAAGTGTCTATGTGGTCCTTAGTTGCCAGCTGGAGTTAAACCTCAACAATGATTAAATGGCCTCATACCACAAATCATTAAATAAACCACCTAAATTATCTTTAATTCAATCTCCAGGTCTTGAATCATATTTGTAGTTATGTCTTCTTTTCTACATGGGAGAATTTTTCAGACTTCCTTAATCAGTGCATGCCGTGGTCATGAATTATATTTTGGGTTTTCTGATAAGATAAAAACCAGACTTCTGTATCTATCATCTCACTTTCACAGTGGCCATCAGAAGCAGTTATGGTTCTATGCATGTTTTCATACCGCTTCCTAATGTTAAAATTCTGGTTATGCTTCTTCAAACCTAGTAAATCCTTCAAGGTAAAAGCTGCACACCCAAAATGTTGATTAGAAAATGGATTCCTTCTTTACAAGTATCCTGGTTGATTCACTATGACTATATGAAGGAATCATTTCTTCTTGAACCGCTGATTAAGCTGGACTGCAAACAATCCTAGAGGTGAGGACAAGTGTTCTGGCTTCAGGGAAGCAGTGATATAACTGAATATAAGTGATTATTTTACTGTCTCACTTCAGGGCCCAAGGACTGGCCATTTTCCTGCCAAGCTAATCAGACTCAATCTTAAAAATTTCTGAAACAGGGGCAAACAGTGTATAATAATACCTTTTACCTTATATAAAAGATTTTAAGATTCAGTAGTAACTTCCAGTTTAGATGATGAATGTATCATCTCATCTTCCCATGCTGCCTTAGTATGCCATAAAATGTGACATAAAGGAGAAAAAAAAAAAAAAGGATAATTTTACTCAAAATTAAGGATGATTTAGTGGACGCCTGTTCTAGGTGACCCTGCTCTGTCAGGGAGGTTGGACTATATGATCTCCAGAGGTCCCTTCCAACCCTACCATTCTGTGACCCTGAGACAGTACAGGGAAGGCATGTAACTTCTCCTGCTTTGCTATTATTTATTTATTTTGAGCTAACTATTAAATCAAAAATAGTGATTTCTAATAAGATTCTGTCACTATTGTGATAAAGTTTTACTGGAGAAGGTCTTGAAAGATGCTATGTGCTGCTATCACATTGCTATGACCAAGAATTTGTGAATAAATTAATTTTAAAAGCCTTTTATAAGCAACAAATAATAACTGAAAACTTTTGGTCTCTTCTTCAAGTTTTAGTTCTGAAAATATAAAACAAAATGCTGATAGAAGGTATATTATATTGCAGTGTAGATAATGAAGGTAGGTGTGCGTTCAGCAAATTTCCAGTAGCTTGTTTTGATTCTAGATTTGTTGCCTGATGATAGTTTTAATTACTAAAAATCAAAACTATAAAAGTAATGAACTATTAATGATAAATAACAGGTGATAACTGTAGTTTGAAAACATGTTTCAACAGAAGGTGAGGCCAAATCATATCCAAAACAATTGTGGAAGGTCATAAAATCTGAAAATCATATTTAACAAATAAGTGAAAGTAATTAAAAATATTGATCATGAAAACAAATAATACGCTTTCCTATAGGTGCATTCTCTGTTTTCATCTTTTGCCTCATTATCAGTGTTCAAAATAATGTTTAATACTCAGGCACCATCTATAATTAAATTGTTACATTTATTTATTTATATATTGACTGTTTGGTATGAAAATCATGGAGTATGCACTATCCCACAATTTACTGTCTGTGGCTCATGTGCCCTGTGGTAATGGTGACAACATCAAGCAAGTCCAGCCTAATGTCCTCTTAAAAGCAAACAGTCCTCAGGAATATGTAAGCTACAGCAGCCTTCCAAAGATGGATTTAAAAATTTGGCAGGACTGCTGCAAAGATCTACAATACTCTGGAACAGCAGTAGCAGTTGTAATGTCCAGTTCCAAACTAAGTATTTTTTAAAACGCTAGAATTGTTATTTAACTTAACTTCCCATACTAATATTACATATTGTGAGAGGATATATAGTAAAAATAAGGTGAAATAAGTTTTGAAAAGGCAATTTTATTTTCAAAATATTGCAGTTTCTTGGTCAAGTGCCCTGTTAAAAAGCTTGTGTTGAACATTTTCATTACTTTCAGCAATATCGTAAAAACAAAAAGCCTCTGAAAAAATATATCCATAATTTTGTCAACAGAGAGAATGGCTAAAGTTTCTCCTTTGAAGTAAATATCCTAATTTGAACTTACTTTCAGTATTTAGTTCCTGTTAGTGCCTTTAAACTATCCATATAGTTGAATTTCTTTAAGTATTAATTACAGCTGAAGAGGACTGCTTATCATTTACCAGAGTTAATAATTACTGTTGTTTGCAACTGTAATGATTATAGTGTGTATAATATCGAATGAGTAATTTGTCCTCTGCTGGCAGTTTAGAAAGAGTATAATATCTGCAGATGCTTTAGGACTACAAATGAGTTTTATGCTACCTCAGGGCCACAGATTTTGAACCTATGTGACACAGAGTAGATTCTCAACATTTTAGTACTGTGTAGTTAGCTGGTTTTGAGTTATCGGTCATTAAACTGAATGTGTAGCTACTCTGTAAACATAATAATTGGCATAGTAAATATTTACTTTATATAGATTGCAAGGATTTACAGGGAACTGTGGCCTAAACAATGCTCTATAGAGGGGATAATAAAAGGTGAAATAGTTCTGAAGCTCAAGCATAAGTTGAAAGGCAAAGAGAAGTATCAAGTATGTTGTACTTTAACTTTTGCAGCTCAAAGAGGAAAGAGGATATGATTTTGTTGTGAAGAACATATTCTTCTCCAAACCATATGTCCTGTTTCCGGCAGGGACAGGGTTAGCTCTGGGGGTGTATAAGTATTCCATTCCATGTGAGCCACGCCCTCCCTGAGCTGCCGGGAGGGGGCAGGAAGTCCCACTTGGAGTGGGTGGGGGCGTCTCGGGTCTGGTTGGTGAGCGGAGGTTCCCTATCCGTGTTTGTATATTCCTCTGTCCCTGTTATTGTTATTTTTGTGTTACCTTTGCTGTTCTATTAAATTGCCGTTGTCCCAACCCATGAGTTTTGCCCTTTCCTTGTGCTTTCCATTCAGGGAAAGCATGGAGTGAGCGGCGCATGGTTCTTTGTTGCTGTCTGAGGCCAAACCACGACACCATAGTAACAGAAGAAAGCTGTGAGTCTTACGTGCTCATTAAGATAGGATGGAATTCAGTAAGTGAACACTGTGTTAAGTACCAAGATCCTCTGATGCAGGCAGAAGAGTCGTGATAACTGTCAAAGACATCTGTACATTCCCCTTTCCTTTACAAGGGAGTCACTGGTTTGAACAGACAGACAACCAAAAACTAGGGTCAGGCTAAGGGAGCAGAAAGCTCAAACAGATAATTATGTTCCTGATTTCTGTGACCCGATAGTGGTAGAGCTCTCTCTAGGAGTTGACAGCTTTTTGGAGAAAGGTGCATAAATCCTGAATCAGGAGAGCTTCTCTGAGGGAGATGTGGCTGTGGGCTGGCCCAGATTATGTTGAAAAAAAAACCTCACCTCACGTTTTTATGGTTTATGAGCCTGAGTTAGCTCATCCCCATTTTTAAATTATCCCCCTTGATCCTAGTTGAATCCAAGCTGCTGTGCACCTTCTTTCGCTGGATTTATTGCACGCCGCCGTGTAGCCCATCAAATCTGTAACTGTCTAGTGTTACATAAGGGGCAGGGTTTATTTTCTGACTAGAGGAAGAAGGTTACAAAGATCTACTGGTGTTGTCTGTAGGTGGTTTAGAATGTGAAAAAATGTCACCTTGATATGAATATAAATATGAAAGATGTCTTCAGGGTCTCCCAGCAGGAAATTCATATCAACCAGTGAAAGAAGCTGGAACTATTTGAAGTAAGGCACATCAGCAAAGCTTCCAGAGAGAACTGGATGGTGGTAAAAGTGTAAAATAGAAAAGTGGATTGTTTTTGAGTTAGAGACAGCTTTTGTAATAGTGAGATGGTGGAAGGAGAGGTTTATGTTTATATTAAAATAGATTCAAAAGAACCGTCTAGGATTATACAAAGTAGTAGGAAAGAAGACAAGTGATGTATGTATCTCATGTATGTCTCTTGTCTCTATGTGAGAGCTCTTTTTCCCCACACCACAACAAGCAGATCCCTTAACCTGAGATTTAATAACTGTGAAATTTCTGGATCTAAGACTCCATCTGAAATGAATGTGTGTGTGCAAACTTCCTTGGGTGAAAATCATAGAAAACATTTCAGAGACACTCTGTCTATCCCTTATGTCATGCTGTAAGGGTTTTATACAGGTAATAACATTTTTCTGAATTTCTCAGGGATTTCCGTGATTTCACCTATTGTTTGCACACATGCATAGGATTATTCAGCTATAATCACTTTTGTGAAGCATTTCAGTTTAGACTGCATATGATTCCCAGAGTTTTTAGCCTTTCTTTTATCAATATATATACACATGTTATTTTACCTGTGTGTGTAGCTTGGTGTTACCTATCTCCATTTGTGCTTCTGTCATCCCTAACTTGAATTTTTGGTGTCCTTAGTCCTGGTATATTTGTCCTTGCCCTGTTTACAATCCCAGTTGCTAACAAGTTTTTCTGAAACAGTAAAAAGACAAGTTCGAGAGACTGCCTTGTGGCATAAAGTTAAATATAGCAACGAAACTCAAATGCAAGTCTGAAAACAATTTTATGGCTTAATTGTCTCATTAAAGTTTGCTATGAGCTGTGGAATTCTGACTTTCGGAAAATGTCTTTGAAGATACAATTTTCATTAATCATGCAGCAGCTTTTAATAGAATGAATTTATTAAGGGAATATTTGGCAATGTAATAGATCTCATACTATGTAAAAAATTCAATTTTCCTTAGTCAGCAACAACAAAGTGCTGAGAGTACTTCGTCCATCTCACAGATACTTGAAAAAAAGGAAAACACACATCTTTCAAATACCTTAGAATCTCAGTGTGAGAACTTAATGTGAAACTTCCATCTGGAAACTACAAGGCCAGATGGTTGTATAAATCCCAGCAGAAAATATACATCTGTCACTTTTTTGTATAACTGGTTCTATTTGAAGGAGGATTTATTTAATCAGCTTGGCACATCATTTAGTGTGTCATTCCTGGCAGCCTGTAGCCTGTAGCTCTCTTTGTACCAAGTCCCCTCTCATTTGTAGAATGCGATGATGGTAATCATTTCTCTAACCAGATGCAGGATAACTGTTGATTTAAATTGCTTTATGCAGAAGCATGACGAAGAAGAGCAGATGATTATAATTGAGTAAAATTCTTTGGTAAAGATTCTTGCTATCAAGCCTACCTAGATTATGAATTTACCTCTTTTCTCCACCACAATGCTATCTAGAAAACCTTTAGCAACATAATGGAAATAAGCTTACCTAATGGAGGCGTGCTTTAGAATTCTGTGCTACTTCATGAACACAATTGAACAAACTTAACTTCTGAAGCCAGTCTATCAAAATTTGAATGCATGCAAATGTCTGATCGGAGTGTCTTCCTAAAAATTCTGCAAGCCAGTGCTTCAGAACAGGATGTGCATATCTACAAAAACACTAGTAAAGAAGAGTGGGCCTTATTGTGGATTTTGTTATAATCTATATGGCAAGTGACTGAATGTATAGTCTGTAGATATTTTGTGTGTCTTCAGGTTTGCGTTTGTATCAGATATATCCATAGGTAAACCCACACTCCCATATGTGTACGTCATTATGGAGTTTTACACACTTACTGGAGCTCTACTGTTGTATTTCAAAAAGCTGTGCTTAGGCGTAATATTATTGCCCACTCTACTTAGCAATTTTCTTCTGATATATTTCTTTGATACAGATTTCACGTGAAGAACAGAGTACCACGACCTGATTACTTTCTCTTTGCTTTTCACCGCAACACACAGTCATCTAGTCTGGCCCCTGCCTGAAAAGTGCAGGTGACCTTACACTTACGGGAGTTATATAGTACAGGGCCATAGATGAGCTCTTTTTGGTATGTTTACATTAGTAGTTTCGATTGTCATTTTTTAAAGGTAATCTCCCAGTTGCCTCTTACTACTTTGCTTTGGTTCATATCATGGAACAAACTTGTGGAACAGGACCTGGATTTCTTTTCAATGAAATAAAACCAAAAAATGCTAGACAGAAATGTATAAAATGAATTCAAACCCAGAATGGTCTATCAGATAAGACTAGAACTTTCTCAAAGTTATCCCTTCCTCCCTGAGAGTTATATAAAAATCATTCCATCCTCAAGAGAAACTGTCTTATGTAGCTGCTACTACTGCTACACCACTTTATTTGCTAGTGTAGATAAAAATTTAGCCTTTGAAAACAATTTTTACAGTAATTCTTCCTGGAGAGGGCAGATGTTTATGGGCCTCATCTAAAAAAGTGTATTTCTGCCAGATAATTTTCAGAGAAGTCTACTACTTCTGGATTTTTCCCAACACTTACCTAAGGTAAGTATGACAAGGATGGCACACACTGCTAATTTCATATAAAATTATTTCCATCCAGAAAGGTGTAAATATATAACAAAACCTGATCCCAAATACAAATTGTTCTTGATTTTAAGCTTGAGGTGTTTTTTTCAGCCTTTATTAAAGAATAATAATTGGCAATATAGAATCAATTGAGGAAATGTAAAGATTAATTTAATAGAATTAGAAGAGTAAAATCTATGCATAGATTGAATACTCTAATTTTTTTTAATCAATGGTGACTGTGTTGTCTTTTGATCCATAACCTATAAGTCATCAACACATTGAAATTTGTGTTTTAATATTATCCCCTCCCAAGAAAATTTTTTGGATGTCAGTGGAGTAAGAAAAGAAGAGAATTAATTCTCTTCCGGGATCAAAACCTGACACATGTTTAATTGCATTAGTTGTCCCTAAAATTTCCCAAGGAATGCTGGGAGAGCTGCCCAGTGGCCTGATTTTCAGAAGAGGCTGCTCACTAGGAACCAACAGTACACAATGTACTATATATAATGGAAGCAAATTACATCATGTATATGTGGATTACCTAGTTTATTTTCACAAATAAATTTTAATTTTTAAAATTGTCTTTTATTATTACAGATGTTTTAAGGAGACTCTCCTGTTAGTGAAATTGCTAACTTTAAATGATTTGGTACAATTATCGCTCTTACATTTAATGGCATACAAAGTAGCCCTTTTAATGACTCAAGATTTAACCTGCAAGCACAGCCAAAGCTTTCAAATTATCTTTGTCATTATTTTGTCTGTTCTCATCTGAGGAAAATGAAATAAATCAGTTCTGAATACATTGTACTAATCTGAGTAAACAGAATGAGCTAGCAATCATAAAATTAAGAGTAAATCTACTGTTTTCAGGAAATTAGTTAAAATAGAACATGCAAATAAAATAAAAAGAAGTCCAGCTGAAGATGCTATCAATAAATTAACGGATTCGAGTGAATAAGTTTGATGCAGTGGATACTGAAGGAGGACAGTTTTCTGGCTTAGTAATGGCATTTATTACTCTCATTTTTTAATTAAAAGATTTGAGGATGTATTCATGCTGGCCAAAGTCTTGAGACTTTGTGCAGTAAGCATGATGAACTAACCTACCTCAGCCTGCATTCTTGCCAAGGAGAGCATGCTGACAGGGAGCAATATTTCCACCTTTGGAAGCTCCAGTTTTGGTTTTTCTGAAGGATCAACATTATCTGATTTCCATGCAGTGTGTTCATCTGCATCTTCTTCCACTTTCACTCTGTTTTTATAGCTACTGGGTCTTGGTTTTATTCTTCAGTTTGCAGAGTGGCAGAAAATGTTTTGAAAATTTTAATATGAATTATTATTTTATCATTCATAATAATCATAATTTAATAATACCCTTTTGAATTTAAAAGGAAATTATTAAAAGTAGTTCTTTAAAGACATAGTCAGCTTCTGGAGACATTTTGCATGGCTCCATTTCTCCACAACTGTATGCACACATTGAAGTACTTACAAGTTCTCTACTTCTCCTCCACAAATCAGACAAAGAAAAGAACAGTACAATCTCTTTGTAGTTCAGTTTTTATGATCCTTAGCTTGCATGTTGTTTATCAGATAGAACCTGCCAAGGACAGTAGAAGATAGGATTTCCCGGTTAGTGATAAAGTTGGCAGACAAGCCATCTTCTTTTTGTCTCAGTCTGAAGTTTTAAAGGCATAGCTTTCTGCTTGTTGTGTCTTATATTGTAACAGTGGGAAAGGTTATGTGACTAGATGTTCTGGACAGCCTAGTGGACTTTGTGTGGTTTATTTCAGAGGATTATCTGTACTGTTTAAGAATTATGTTTTATCTTATCTGAAAATTGAGCATGCAGACAAAGATAGGTATCCAGAGGATTCACTAATCAAAGAAAGAGATGAAGCTTCATCTAAGTTGTTATTGGGCAGGGATGTCAAAGACAACAAGAAGAGCTTCTTCAGGTGCATCAGTGATAAAAGGAAGATGAGAAAAAATGTGGGCCCTCTTTGGAAGAAATTGAGAGACCTGATTACCTGCCATATAGAGAAGGCTGAGGTACTCAATGACTTTTTTGACTCAGTCTTCACCAGCAAGTGCTCTAGCCACACCATCCAAGTCGTAGTATGCAAAGGCAGGGACTAGGAGAATGAGGTACTGCCCACTGTAGGAGAAGGTCAGGTTCAAACCTGAAGGTGCACAAGTCCATGGGACCTGATGACATACATCCACAGGTCCTGAGAGAACTAACGGATGGAGTTGCCAAGGCACTATCCATCATATTTGAGATGTTGTGGCAGTCCAGTGAATTTCCCACTGACTAGAAAAGGGGAAACATAACTCCCATTTTTAAAAAGGACAAAACCAAAGATCAAGGGAACTACATGCTGGTCAGTCTCACCTTTATGCCTGGCAGGATCATGAAGTAGATCCTCCTGAGATCCTCCTAAGGCACATGGAAAATAAGGAGGTTATCGGTGACAACCAGCATGTCTTCACTAAGGGCAGATTGTGCCTGACGAACTTGGTGGCCTTCTGCAATGGGGTTACAGTGCTGGTGGATAAGGGAAGAGCAACTGACATCATCTGCCTAGATTTGTGCATAGCATTTGGCACTGTCTCACACAACATCCTTGTCCCTAAATTGGAGAGACATGGATTTGATAGATGGACCACTTGCAGGATAAGGAAATGGCTAGATAGCCGCACACAAAATGTTGAGTCCCTTCCAAATCTAAACAAGTCAAATATGGCACAGATAACTTCCTTAAGGCTTTTGTGTATTGCAGATTAGCTGTGTTGATAGTCTGTCTTTGTTTTCAGTATGAAGCTATCACACCTCCAACCCCAAACCCTAATATCTATGGAACGCTATTGAACCTGCTCGCAGTTTTATATTGCCATCCAAGATGGGTTTATATTGCTACAGGCAAAGTGAAAATTGAGTCTCAGAACTTCTCCTCTTGTTATGTAACAGTTAAGTTTTATTCTGTCATTTTGTAATATAGTGTCTAGGGCAAGTGGAAATGCACCAGCTTGATGCTTATTTTCTGCCTGTACTGTAGTACCAAACACTGTAAAGAGTACTTTTCTGACAAAACACTGAACATACTTTGAAGAAGGCAGAGTATTTTTCCCTGACTTTCTATGTATTTTTAGAATTCCGTTGTTCTACTTGGTGATCTTATTGTTTATGAATAAAAATACAGCTTTCTCATGTTTCTCATATTTAAAATGTAGTCCTTTCTGGGTTCAGTCAACGCTGACCTGGAAAAACTGTACATAAGTATATTGAAACCATCTTGAGGTGATTGAAATGCCTTTATGTTTCATAGCTGGAAGGAGCCTGCCAGTACTCCTGGTCTGAATATACAGAGTTTGAAGGCAGTGTCATCTGTCATCATTTATCAAATTCGGTGTTTGTAACCTGTAGTAGTAGACTAAAATAAACAACAAGTGTTGGTTTTAAACCAGAGATTTCTTTGAGGGATTCCAACATTAGCAGAAGGCAGGATTCTGGGTACAAGCACTAGTAGTCCTCTGCCATGGGATCTTAATGATTCTGGGTGTTACATGAGCATGAACTTCATTCCCTTCATCTGACCTGAACTAGTCCTGCTGTGTTAATTTCTGCTACTTTTTAGGTGTCTGATAGAAATATTTTAAACATGAAGCATCCAGATTTTAGGGATAACCTCACCCAGAGAGGTGGACTGCCTTGTCATGTCACATAGCATCACTTTTTATCATAGAAGATTTCTATGGATAAAGTAATACATTTACCTATTAATTTTGCAGGAGTGAAGAAAAGCTTTTTTAAAAAAATAATATTCTTTGTCAGTTGTATGAAGAGTTCTTATGCAGCTGTCTTGAGGATTCATTAATAAATGCTTTTATTATACTGTGAGCAAATATTAAATGAGCAAAAGTCTAACTAGTTACATATCTGCTCTTTTTTTACAGGCATTGTGAACAAAGGCTGAATGTCATGATTGCATTGGTACATTTATTATACATGTCACCTTCTGTGGACACTGCTGATTTTACAAGATCTTCTTGTGACAAGGTACTCTGTTATAATTTCCAAATACCTTTGAACTTCAATGTCTGACTAACACTGGTCTCCTGCTTGTCATTCTGAGTAACTGCTGCCAAGTTAAATTCATCAGTCATAATATTTAGGTCACTGGAGTATGTATGAAGTTAGGAGATCAGTCCTAATGCCAAGTCTTGTCTTAGTTAGTCATACCATTCTTTTTGTGAATTTATTTTCATGCTGGGGAATTTCTGTTTACCTACCTTTCGAGTATCTTTCACTTTGCATATGTAACTTACATGAGTGTGTATTTAATCAAGTATTGCTCTACAGTAGTCAATGTTATATGCTCTTCAAACTATAAATATATATGAAAAGTGATTATTTTGGGCCTTAACCAGAAATGACATTAGTCTGCCTTAGGTTTTTTTAAAGACAATTATTTCAGTGGTCTTCCTGAGTTAAAACAGCTGGGGTTCCTGTTTGTGCTAAAATAAAGCAAGTTAATGCATTGATTCCTGCAAGTAAGAGAATGAATGGCTGAGATGGGTAAGTTATGCAGAACAGCTTGTATCAGTGAAGCAAAATATAGCGTCAAAGTTATTCAAGCACACTATTTTTTTTTCAGTAGCAGTCAAATGTAAGTCAAAGCAAATACTTCCAAGGCTGTTAATAACAAATGAAAGACAACACTAATGCAACTGTTCTCTGAGCTGACCAGAAGCCAGAATGGAATCTCAGTCCCAAATTATAATCTCCTTTTTTGGATAGGTAACCTGTGATTTTTCCTTTCTGTTATTTTATTGACTGTGACTTTAATTTGGCATTCGTAATTCTGACCTTCAGAGGCAGTGGCAGGGTTAACTAGTGGCAGCCATATTTCGTAAGGCCTATTTCAGTAAAACAGGCATTCTGTATTTCACATTTGTAAAACATAATTTCTGTCATATCAGGTCTCTAATTTATGAGGTCTGTACTGACTGCTTCCTCACTAAGTGATAGTCATCAGTAGATTGCAGAGCAGAAGGGAAGGTACTCCTGACATCAGCTGTGAAGCGGTAGCTACAGCTCCACCATTCAAAATAGTCAGAAATTGTTTTGTGCTGTGGAAGGATTTTTTCTGCTAGCCATACAGAAATGTGTGTAAAATCAAGAAACAGAAGAGGCTAAAAGCAAACAAAGGAAGAAAGCCTCAGAAAATCTGTTTTACTGGATCCAACACACGTGGCATGCAAAAGTGACTTCATACTTAACATGCTGTGCTCACCGTTAAGCTGGTGTTGGGTTGTAGATGCTTTTCCAAGTTAGGTGTTTTCTCTTCAGACAAATGATCTGCAGCCAAAATGGCTAATTTTGTAATAACTTCAATTCTGTGTAGAACCTAGGATTCAAATATTCATTCAAGTACTCTGTAGCATCAGTGTCAAATGATGTGTCATGCACAGAAACTTAAAGCCTGATCTTTTTCCTTTGGGCTGCTTTTAGTGTGAAGTAGTTTTGGAAAACACATTTTTTAAAGCTGCTGTTTTCAAAGGCCAGGAGGAAGTGAAGTAGTTGGAATTTAAATGTAATTCCTATCCCTCAGATAATAAAAATTGTATCTGCAAAAATTTGAGGCTTTATTTTGGATTTATTTCAGGTCATCTTTATATCAGGTTATTATGATTTTATTCAGGAATAATAAAGGTTATCTCCGAGTCCATTGTTCAATATGTGAAGTTAGAAGTGTTTTCCTCCATGTGTGTAGCTTTATTTACTTTTAATTTCATCTATCAAGTTGGTCAATCTCATAAATTCTTTTTCCAGTTCTTCATAATAACCCTTTGCTTTCATTACTGCTCCCTCACTTTTAATTCCTTTCTCTATATTGTTTATGAATATGTTGAACAGTAGAAGCCTTAACACAGTGAAATGGCAAAGACCTTCAACAACTTCAAATAAAGACAGCTTTCCTTCTGTCTTTTTCTTACCTTCTAATTATGTATTTATTCTAGGACCTTTCCTTCTACCCAGGTCTCAGTACTTTTCCTAGGACCCTTTGAAGGATTTGTAATACCTTGGAAAAATCATTTGGAGGTCCAGGCAGTCAAGTTCTGTCTGTCTGATAAATGCTTCCTTTGCATAAGACACCTCAACAACAGATACAAAAAAGTCTCTTTATTGTAGATGCAATAAGTCTCTGTTTTAGGAAATTTTTACATTGACTGTGACACGTTGTGAAAGTTAAAATATTTTGGATTATTTTTGCCAGTGATTCATATTATATTGTAACAATTCTATAATGATGGGAGTGTTGGTGAAAAGTGATCAGATTTTGAGAGCTTCAATTTGACAAAGGAGATCAGTGTAAAAATAAAGTCTTTAGAAATTATGTATATAGTTAAGAAACGTTAGAAAATACTTAAAGAAGGTTAAGGGGTGTGGAGTGGGAAAGGAAGGTTTATTTAAAGAACACTTTTAAGGAAAACAGGAATTTCTGAGCTCTGTGGTTTTCTCTGGAGTTGTCAGGAGAAATGTAAATAGGTGATTGAGTTTAGCAGTAAGGAATATTAATTCTACATCTTGATTACTGCTGAAAAGTTAGCTGGGACATAGGTATGTTTCAGCTTAGCTCGTTTTGTTTTGTGTTCTTTGCTTTACTTTGCTTTATTCAGTAGGTTTTGATTCTTGTGCTTGTTTATTTTCAGTCATGAGGCCTTTTTTTTGTTTTCTTTTCAGTTAATGGTAATACTGTTATTTTCCTAAAAGAGAGAAACTTTCTTAGCTATATGTTGCATAAAATGTGACATTTGATTTGTCAAGGCAAAGAGTCTCACCACTCAAAAAGGCAGAAAAACCTCTTCAGGAAAGGATTCTGCTTCTAGGATCTCAACAATATACTAACAGCATCTCTAATGTAATAGAATTGTATGACATGCTCTTGAAGTTCCAAAGAGTTTTCATCTTGGGTAAAAATAACATAAGGAGGTGAATGCTGTTTTGAATTTTTTCCAATTTTTGATTAATTCTCACTATAAAATGTTTAATTTTCTTGGGAAACATTTAGGTTAGATGCTATTTTCCCTTTTCCAGTATTTATTTTTTATTGCAGACACCAAAATATATCAACGTAAAAATACAACTGAGGGAAAAAGTAGTCACTGAATGGTGTTCAAGACTTTTCAGTTTGCTGTTGAAGTGAAAGTCGTCAGTGCTTCGAAGCTGCAGGTCTGTCTTTACACCTTAAACCAGACTTTTCAAGTGGATCCATCACTCTGAAAAATTATAATTTCTTGTTACACCATCATAATTTTCTTCTAGAATAGTCTGAGAGTTCTAACTTAGAGTACTTTTTTATTTTATACCTGTTTTATTGGAACTGACCATTTATACTTGTTGCTGTTACCCAGTAAAAGATCAGTCTAAACAATTACCTTTTGGAGAACTGCATTTTTTGAAAAGATTTTTAGAATGCATGTTGAAAACATGTTCCTTACTTCTCAGTGGTCAGTTTTTACTTACAATAAGCATAAGCTGATTGCTGTAATTTTAATGAAATTACAATTTTAGCAGAAGTGATACCTAGTCTGCTGTAATTAAGAAAAAGGTGAATTATATTCTGGTGTCTATGTGGTATTGCACAAGTTTATCTTCTGCAAGAATTAACCATGAATGCATTTACGTGAAATTGTGCAAGAGTACATAGTATGTGTTTAATTAGACATAAAAGGACAACTTAATTTGGAAACTTTCCTCTCTAGTTCATTGAGGAGGATTTTGCATTTTTACAGCTCTGTCTGTAGGCAATAACAGTTTGTACTTTGTAATTCTCTGGAGATTTCTGTTTTAATTTTTTAATATACCTTTCCTGTGTTTTAATTAATTTTTATGACGATGGAGCACAGATGGTGCTTTAGAAAGTGCTGGTTCAGAGCATTTTAAAAGAAGAAGTGGTTATTGCTGTGCTGCTTTTCCTATTGCCAGCCGTATGGTGTTGTCACTTCCTCCTGAACTAGTTAGCGTATATGTGTGGCTTAATTTTTTATTTATTTGTTTATTTGTTTGACTGATGTTGGGAAAAAGTTGCATTTCCAAATTCTGCCAACTGAAATTAATTTGGATGTCATTTTTTGTGTAATCTGAAAGTAGAACTGACTAATCAAACCTTAATCTTAATGAAAAGATCACAAGAATGAGAAATCTAGTTAATGATCTGGGAAGAATGAGATAGGCTCCTCATGCGTATCCATGAAGTTGAATTTGTGGGACTGAATGAAGGAGGTAAATGTCTTTAAGATCTTTGATCTTCCAGACAACCTTTGTCTGACAGACATTCCTCGGTGCCATGCAGGTGCCATTACCAAGTAAATTGAAACCACTCCTGAGATGAGAATGCTGCATATACGTGGGTGAATAGCACATAGCAAAATGTATTTGAATTCTGCAAGGTTGAAATTCTTTGGTTGTATACAGAGAAAATATATATATATCGCAATAGCAGCTGGCACTATATCAGCTATACTTATTCTCAGTTTTGAACCGAATGGAACTTACACAGAATAGATTTTCGCACTGGTTTTTTTTTTTTTTTCCTTGCTACTGAAATACATATTATGTTGA
>VXBO01009658.1:25998-49593 GCA_013400135.1 Rhinoptilus africanus
CAAACTCTTTTCCCAGAATTACATCATCACTGAGAAGCTGAAATTGCAAGTCTGGTGTGAATTACATAATACAGGATTACGAAAAGAACAAAGCACTGAGACAGGTGACATGCAATTTACTGTTGTTTAATGATATCATTGAAGTTTAGAAAACAGTACACAAGGAAAAAGTGCTCAGATGATTACCATATAAAGAGAATGAAATTCTCGCACCATAAAAAGGAGAAAAGTGTTTCACTGATTGTGGATATAGTTTTGCAATAGTTATTCTCTGTGTGTTATATTACGTACAAATGCAATTGCTTACCACTGTAAACACACATCTTTGTGAAAGAAAAAAAGAAAAGGAGACAGAAATGTGAGAATACCAGAAATGTTTCAAGCAATCTAGAACAAAAATTTTAAACTTTCATATTGGAAATGAGCTTTGTGTTTCAGAATGTATGTATTATGAAAGAGTATGTATGTAATCGGCTAAACTGCATAGACTTAGAAAACAGTTGATGTGGAGAACCCATGTGGTGCAGTAGTAAGTGTTTCCAAAGGTAAGCATTAAATGTTAATCTCAATATAAATACATTGTGATACCTTTCACCTTCTTTGCTGAAAGGGAGAAGTATGTCCCTCCTTGGCTTTATTTGTTAGATATATGAACCCTGTAATTTTGTGGTCAGTAAAAAGGAGAGACTGGCAATTGAAGAAGTAATTTCTAAATGTATTGAGTAACACAAAAAAATGTAATTTAATTATAAATAAAATATAACACTTTCAAACATAACAAAAATCTCCACCAAGCCCAAGCAGTGTACTGTTTCAGTATGATTTTTATTCTTTGTTCCTTAGTGTATTCACACTTTTTAAGCTTTCTGCACATTCAGTATGCAGCTGGCAGACAAAGTTGTAACAGTTCAATATCTGAATGATTCCAGTGGTGCATAAACATTTTTGAAATGAACCAAAATAACATTCAATCACTTCATTCCCATTTAAGCCATGAAAAGAGTTTATTGTACATAAAGTTAGATATTTTTTTTAACCATAGTTAGCATATAAGCTGTATACCACTTCTAATTCTAAGTACTGCTGTGGTGGAAGATGATGAAGGATAAATCAGCTTGATTTTACTGTTAAAAACACTGAAGTTTGAAAGAGAACCCTATATACCATGTAGGTATATACCATGTATATACCATGTAAATGGGTATTGCTGCTGGGTGGACTCACTTGTTGGTATTTATCCTGTTCTAGTATATTACCATATAAGAACACACCAAGGGAAAAAAATCTTACGTTTCTGTGAGTCTTAGAGCTATGTGCAGTCTTCACTAACATATGCTCTTCTAACAAGATACACTTCATAATCTGCAACAGAGAGTGGAAATTTCATAGTTCAAGCTTTCATTTTAGGAAGAAAAAAAAAGTTTTATGTCTCCGAGGCACAGTGCTCTGTCAAATTAGAGCTTCCCTCAGAAAACTAACTGTCATTAGTGCAAGCCTACTGATATTCCCCTTTTAAGTATTGGCAGTGTATGAGAGCAGAGTGCCCAACTGCACTGACTTGTATTGCACCAGTCCTTGTATTCAAAAGATAGTGCTCTGTTTTGAAGGAAATTTTATTTATTCACTTCAGGCTGGGTTTTAATTCTAGTCTAACAACTCAGAAAATAGTATATACTTTTGAAGCCCATTAGGGTTCTTTCTTATCAAGACATGGGAAACAGAGTGACTTGTCTTACTGCACTTGCCTTGTTGATTGAGCACTGGAGCCCCACCAGCTCAGATTAATAAACTGCCTCTCGTTAGATATGCTGTGGCTCTTTACTGACTTAAAATGACCAGCATTCCTTTCTGCCATCTGAACATATGATCACATATATTTTTGTTTATTTTTAATGGTTTTTCTGTTGTTTGGGTTAGAATTCTTAACTTTTGACACAGGTCTATCTCACAGGTGTCGAGCTGCTAATTATTAAAAACTAGTAATTCTGTTGGGTCAAGGTTTGTATTCCCTGTTGAGGCCAGTATGATTTCTCTCAAAAGAGATTTGTCTGAGGGGAAAGAATACTTTAAGTGCTATGTTTCTTTTTGGAATGGCTGTAGTTACTAAATGGAGGGGCTATTTCATACATCTTGTGGGATCTGCTGAAGATCATTTCTATCAAGACAAGATGATTTGACTCACTTGCAGCTTTGGACCCTAAAACTGCCTGTTTACAACAGAAATGAGCTGAGTTACATGTCTTTTATGATCACATTTATTCTTTATGCATTTTCTTTTGCATTAACATTTCAGTTTCAAAGATGATTCTCTAAAATTTCTTGAAAGTGATGAGGTCGTGCCATGCACCTTATTATCTATAATGAAGTGCTCACATACACAGAGAAACTTTTTCGCTCTTTTTCGATAAGCAAATTATCTTGGAATAGCCGCTGCTTATATTTCACCTAGTATGATCAAAAGTCCCAGTGAGGAAAGGCTGAAATTTTTGGAACACGTGCCTGCATCACCAGTCCTCGAATCAGAGGAGTCTGAATTTGCTTTGCAAATAATCCCTGCATATGAAGGTCTGTACTGTATGTTAGTTCTCAGCCCAAAGAGTTACCTGTTTCAAAAGTCATCTTCTATTCATAGTACATAGATCAACAAAGACACTAAAGCACAAACTTGAACAACCATTAGGTTACACAAGGGAATAAAATTTGGGACCTTGCTCTCTTTTAACTTAATTTTGTCAACCTGCTCGATTGTACGCTGTGGTGTTGTTGGACAGAAAACTGGGTTGAGGTGTACCTGTCAGACAGAAACCAGCATTGCCTTCTAGAAAGTCATGTGAGATCAGCGGGATGTGACAAGCCCTAAGATGTCTCAGGAAACCTGCCACTGAGCTTTGGATCTCTGAGATCCTGATTGTATGGATGCATGGACCAAGGTCAGGATGAGGCCTTCTTCTTATCTTGGCTCTTCAAAAGCATCATATGTATGTATAAATGGTATTAAAGGTCAGGGAGTCAGGGAGATTTCTAGAAAGGCCTGGTTAGAGAGCCGACTTGCCAGTCATGGCATTGAGAGAGATGTCTCCTTTGGAATAGTTAAGGCTTATGTGACTAGCGTTTTTAAGCACTGTGTAACTTTGTTGCAGTGTCTAGTATTTGAGCTTTGAAGCCATCCTGAGCTGACGCAAAGTTTCAACTCTGAAAAAGAGGTGTATCTGCATCACAGCCATGGTTTCTCTTCTTTATTTTTTACTATTTCGGCAAATTATTAAGAACCCTAGGGCTTGACTGCAATGCATGGAGAACAAATTGGTGTATTTAAAGCTATGTTTTCACTTTCCACACACAAATTTCATTAAACTTGCTAGTATTCAGTGTGCCTGCAAGATAGAATTGTTATGACTCAAATTCAGAGAAAAAAAAAAATCTATAAATTGCTTCTAGAATAATGCATCTTGACTTGCACCTTGTATTTCACTATGAAACCCTTACAATGGAGTTGCTAGGCCTACTTTGTTAAATACTGTGAAAGGTAGGAACCACACTTACTGCGAAGGGGGATGTAGCCATATTCTTTTGGTAATATAAACTGGAGTTTTAATCTAAATTTCAAAGCAGAAGCTGATGCCTATTCTGCCTAAGTCTTTTGGGTAGGTCTTTCATTTTGCAGGTAACTGACATGAAATACAGACGAAAGTGCAATAATTGGAGAAAATGAAATATTAACTACAGATGTGTTATGGGCAGAAAAAAAATATTAGTGAAAACATGGATAACCGATGCTGAGGGCTTTTTAGTTTAAAATTGTTTCAGGGTTTGAGGATTTCTTAAGCATTATCTTATAGTCTTACTAAGAACAGTGATTTACTAAGTTGTGATGCTCCTCATCTCAGCTTCTGTCTTTTTCCTACCCCGATTCCCTCTGCTTTCTACAGATAAACAAGCTGAAGGCTTGCCTTAGGCAGGAAGGATTCATAGCTGTTAATGGGACTCTATGGAAAGAAAATGAACACTGAAGAATGGAAGACTGCATTAGCATGTAGTTGTAAGGTATGTGCTGCTGAAAGTTCCTCTACAGATTATTTTTTCTCTTTTGCTCTGTTACAATTCCAACTGCAACTACTTGCAGTGAGGGATTAAATTATGGAAGTTTTCTTGCAACTTTCTATAGTGTATGGGCAGTAGGGAACCTGAATCTATTGGAGAAAGTCTGTAAAGATTTACTGTAATCATTAATAAACAAATAAAAACCAAATGGAGCTTTAATTTCTTCTGCCTTTCATTTGTGCTGTATTAAATTCCCATTTTGATGTTGTTTTGCCTGCTTTTGATAATTCTTCACTAAAATAACTGAGAGGTATAAGCTCTTATTTTTCCTCTATCTCTGAGAAGTAAATCTAGTAACAGCATATTGTTCGTGTTTTTTAATGTAGAAATTAGCTTATTCTAATATCAGCAGGGTTCTGCCATTTTGAGTCTTCGCCATCTTGAAAAATAAGTGACTGCTGCTAATTGGTTTTGATAGAGTCCAGCAGCTGCACACCTTTTATCTCCCACACATATCTGCTGTATATTCTGTCTTATGGAGCCAGTTTTGGCATTCTCCATGATCTCAGGGAAGCAGCTGTGTCCTTGTCCCCCAGCATTTTAGCTAGCCACCAGAATGAAAAAAACCCACCTATTTTAAGACACAAAACCTTAACATGTTGCATTTGACATGAAATTCATAGATTGTAGAGAAAAGGCAACAGGTCTCTTTACCTCTTAAGTGCTGTTTGTTTCCTTCAGGTTAGGGGTGAGGCAGTATACAAAACTTTTATCTGTCCTAAGTGCAAGTGTTAGAAATTCAATGCACTTTGCATTCTCCGTGCATCTTTGTTCACCTGAAAAACATCATCTACCAAGGCTCACTGGTATGAAATGTCTTAAAGATCACAGGTCTCAATCGTTCCCATTTTCTTTATATAGGTAAGTGAAACTACTGTATCCCATCAGAACTGCTTGCATGTAAATAGTTGAGAAGGGACTATTTATGTAGGATTCAGAATCATTTCTACTTAAGGAGGACAGTTGTCCACCTTGTTTGAGTGCATTTGAAAATTATCTAAATAATAATTATATTCCTTGCTGGACCTTTGGCTACAATTCCTGTTGGCTTAAATTTTACTGTAAGCCATACAGACACATCATTTTTCATTTTGTTACTGAGAGTTTTGCCTTTTTTTTTAATCATGTGACCATATCCCATATTATACGTATGTCTTGTTTAAACAATCATCTGTCAAAGTCAAATATTAAAAAAGGAAAATAGAAAACAAACAAGCAACACAAAACCCCACAAACCCTAAAATACTCCAAACAAAACCAAAAATCATTGTGGCTTTTTGATGGACAGTTAATGTGAAAAGAAAAATTCCCAGACATCTACACAACAGAATGTACTTACAGCATGGATTTTTTCATCAAGCTGCATTTCAGTTTGGAAGCCTCTGCTCTGTTCTATCTGGAGGCTCCATTGATGTACCACAGTGCAGAAGGCAAACTGAACCGCTGCCTATTCATCACTAAAAAGGGCAAATTAGAGAACATTGGTATGAATTTGAAAAGCTGAAAAAAAAAATTTGTCTCTTAGAGTTTGAGTTAACCTCAGAAAACTTTCAGTTTGCCTGGGAACTTTTAAAATTATTGCTTATTTAAAAAAATAATTTAAATTTCTTTCATTCTTAAGAAGGTATGTGGCGTGTCTGCTTTGTGTTTTTGACTTGTATTTCTTTGATTTGAAGGTCTGAAAAACTTCAGTTGAAAAATACCGATAGCACTTTTATTTGGGTGTTTTTCCTCTGTTTACATTTTCATGTGAAAAAATACTAATATTCTAATGTTTCTTTCCAGAATGGCCAAATCATCTGTACTGTGGAAAACTGTCCCTTAGTAAGCCATACAGTTTCCACAAAGCTAGAAGGGGAATGTTGTCCAGTCTGAAAAGATAATAATGATGGTGCAGAAACAGCAGCTAATTTGAATATTACTCATCTGAAAATGAGCAACTTCTGCAGTTATCTGGTGGAGGTAAGAGCTTCCAAATTTATGTATCTGTCAAGCACCTAGAAGTACTGCTGGTTGTAAAATGTGCACTAAAATATTTGATTTGAATATGCATACTGACTAAATTTTCATGATGATAGGTATCGGCTGCATAATTATCTTTTGATATAGCTAAGTCTTATGGATAGTTGAGAAACATAATGAAAGAATGTACTTAAAAGCCCTTTACAGTTCAGTGTATTGCTGATCTGCTATTAGAACATCTTATATATTAGGTTAATAAATTGAGGTGCAAATTTTCTTTTATCTTCTCCATTCTGGTCAAGAGGACAGGAATAAAAGTCAGAAACATGGTATATCTTTAAACTTCAGTGTTCAAGCAGCAACTGAAAGTTCTTTTTGCAATTCAAACAGATTTTGGTAGGGTTTTATTTCAATTGCACTATTCTAAACAAGAGTTCTAGAAAAGAAGTATGGATGAGACCTGCAGTTTTTTTCTTTTACTTTTTTGTACTTCTATATTACAAAAAGCAGTTTGATTTCATTTTACAAAGCTCTGTTCTGATTCCACATTATCATTATGATGTTTTATTTCTATCAGAGTCAAAATGAAATAACAGGGTAACACATTTCCTTAAGATCTAATGGCAAGAAATTTCCAGCCTGTCTCAGAGATCTTGCTGTTTCTGCACATGTATTCAAAAAGGGATAGAGAGTGAGTAGGTATTACAAAACTTGCATGAATATTATACATTGATCTAAGCAGATGTTTTCCTTTCATGTGCATTTGCACACGTTGTTCACACCCAACAAAAACTTGTCTGTCTTGTCCATATGTGTAACTTCAAAGTAGAGCCCTTAAAAAATGCCTTTATGATACTGTGACTGTCTGTGTGCCAGATTCTGAAACAGCCTTCCAACATAAGTACTAGTTAACTTTGTTACAAGATGGGATTTTTGGTATGTTTACAAAGAAGATTATATATGGTTATCAGGGCTAGCTAAGAAAATCCGGCAGCACTGTGTCCTTTATTGCTATAAAGGGCAGGAAAGTATATTCTGAAAGGTGCATTATATAAAGGTAGTGATGCTCTTTCAGAAATCTGGAAAAAGGTACACCTTCAAAATTCAGTATATCACACTCCCTAAAGTGCTAACCCCTATTAACCCATGGACTGTAGTTAAAATTGAAACAGTTGTTCTCAACCTTGAAGACAACTTATTCACCTTCAAGGAAGGATCTGTGCACCCAAGCTCTTTCCTGTTTCCCCGCGATTTTCTGTTGGTCTAACAGGAGACACGTACGTTGTTATAACAATTCTTTTGTTATAGCCTTAATACGTCATTGCTACATCACTGTTGCATATATGCAGTTTATTGTAAATGAGTTTTATTGTGCAAGCAAGAGTGTGTCAGCAGAATTTAGACATTAACATTTTCATGCCCTAATACAATTTTTACAGAGCTTCAATGGCACAACATCTCTTAAAGGGATGTGAAAAACTGCTGTGCTACATTTGCTGCATCTGGAATGATAAATTTTGTGCTGCTTTCCTCCTTTGTTTACTTTCTAACCTTTCATCACTATTTGATTACTACGGTAGCTACTTTATAATGGTATAATTAACATAAATAACCTAATTAACATAAATATTGATGCACATGCACAAAAGCCAGATCATTAAACTGCATTCTCAAAATATTCACAAAACATCTATTTATTCACAAAAGAATACACTTGTTATGCAGGACCAGCAAAAAATCATATATGTGGCATTTAAAAATCTGCACTCTTATACAGCTACTATAGCAATTAAAATATTGTAGTCAGAAAGAAAAATGTGAAAAATCAAGTTCCCGCTCAACCTTGCTAAAGAATTTCTCTTCAAACTAAGGCATACATCTGTATGAAGACACATCACAGCTCTCTAATCAGGCACAATATTTTAGAAAGTTATTGAGTTCTGTGAAGATTTTTTTATTTTTATGACACTGTAGGCTAAGTTGTAAAACAGACCAAGATTTTACAGTCTATTGAAAATGCTCATTTCTGTTGATTTTATGTCCTACTGAGTTAGTTGGAGAATATTTAATCAAAATAATATACCACTAAGTTTTTAATAGATAAGCTACAGTAATCTTTGTTATACACCTACTGAATTGGTTTACAGATAAGTTAAATGCTTTCATAGTTATGACACATTAAGCATGTCCCAGTATATATTTACTAATCTCAAATCTCACCTACTATGGAATAGGAGCAATGCAGTCTCAATCAATTATTGTTAATGTAGATATTGGGGGGGGGATAAGGGATTTGATTGGTATGTTGGTTTTTTTTAACTGAGCCAGAAGAAGTATCATTTTTTGTTATGAACATCCCCTTCTATGTAATTATCAGAATTCTTAGCTGAAGGTAGAATTCTTCCAAATAAAGCCTACTGTGGGTGGAACATAAATGGTATGCATACTTTTGAGTGGTTTTGTGTAAATATTATTAAAAAAAAAAAAAAAGCAGAGGAAAACAAAAAAGCCCCAACAATAACAAACAAAGTTACATCGGACTGTGTCATTTTTCTACACTGTGCTGAGTGTTCAAAAGAACCATTACTACTGAAACTGAAGTAAACTATTGTTTGCAGATGCACATTGATAGAAGCAGCGCATAAGTTAAGGTAAGATGTAGCTGTATGGGAAGACATTTCTGCATTTGGTTTTTTATGTAGATGGTTTATAACCTGGGAGAAATCTTGACAACATTTATAACATGACAATTTGTTTAATGGTGGTATAACTGGTGTTATAAAAAATGAAGTTAAACTTCTAAAAGCACTCAGTTTGTATATAGTAAAGGAAGAGTGACGTGAACATATTGACCGTTGTCGTGAAAGTACTTTAAACTAATATGCAATATGAATCATTAGAGTATATGCAATAGTCACTAATGCTAATATGTAATTCATATATTGAATGAAGTTAATATAATAACACCTGCAATAAACTTCAGAATTCAATATGCAATATTTCAGCAGACTGTACTGTTAAAATAATATTCCAAAAACTTTAACATAATATATTTTCAGGGGGAAAAAAATAATAAAATAGTAAAAAAAAAGTATTTTACCTTAAAAATTGTCCTACCATGATTATAAACTAAAACATTTTATTATGTAGCTTCAAATAAGATTTTATTACTCAGTTTCTGTCACCACAAGCCATATACAGTTCTTTACTGGTCTAAATGTGCAAATTCAGCTCTTAAATGCAACATCTCCAAACAACTGGATAAAAATGGAAGATGTGGATACAACTGGATGTAAAAAATAAATATAAATGTGGATATAACTGGATAAAAATAGAAGTTGTGGCTGTGACAGTACCACCTTAGAAGTTCACCAGTGCAGTGACTCATTGCATCAGCTCTCATGCTACTGAGGAAGTGTTTTTAACCTTTGATGTCTTCCTGGAAAACTTCCTCTTGTACCAGGCAAGATGCTACCACAACTTCTGTGTTATGTGGTGGTGGTTGTTTTTTTTTTTTTTACTCCTTAGCATTTCTAATGCAAAGATTGCTTTAAATCTAATAATTCTGACTGACTCATAATTCACTGACTGACCTTGCCCTAGGCTGTCTTAAATGTTCATATCATGTCTACTTTTCTGCACAACTGATTATTTAATAAGTAGAAAGTGCGCAAACACACATTTCAATGTTGGTGTGTCCCAGCTACAAATGGTTTCAGTTAGGATATGGAAATCAGAAGAGGAAAAAAAAGTTCCATTACGTGACCAAGATCAAGTTTTATTTCTGTGATATAGTTAGAAGGAAAAAGAAAGTGATCTAGGGAGTTTATTCTTGCTTGAGAGAAGAGATGAAGAGCAGAAATGGTAAGAAAACTGTCATGTTAGAGTATTTGGCATTACTAAAGTAAAGTTTATTAGTTAGTAAAGAATATTATTATATTTCTATGACAGTATGGCCCAAAGGCACAAATTGTGAAATCAAGGCCTCACTGTACTCAGTCACATGTATATGCATAAGAGGTAATGGGCACAAACTTAAGTATAGAAAGTTCCACCTAAACATGAGGAGGAACTTCTTTACCTTGAGGGTGGCAGAGCACGGGCACAGGCTGCCCAGGGAGGTGGTGGAGTCTCCGTCTCTGGAGACATTCAAAACCCGCCTGGACGCGTTCCTGTGTAACCTGCTCTAAGGTGGCCCTGCTCTGGCAGGGGGGTTGGACTAGATGATCTACTAAGGTCCCTTCCAACCCTATGATTCTGTGATTCTGTGATTCTGCATAATAGAAAACAGTCCCCAAGCCCAAAAGCTAGCAGTATAACAAGTTAAGGCCAAAGAAGAGAGAAATTTGTCTGTGGTAAGATAGCAGAAGACCAGCAAAAGGAAGAGTCAAATGCAGGTCTGCTGAATTTTAGTTGAATCTATTCTAGCCATTAGATCCCTCTAAAGCATTGTGGTTAGATTCAACTAACAATATTGCTTTGGGACACAGATTGTCTCTAAGTGTTCTAGGAATTCACTCCAGCTGCACAACACAGCAATCATAATAAGACAAAGGAGATTTTGTTTTAAAATCAGATAACCATCTAGCCTTTGAAAAAAAAAAGTTGCTAATTAATTACTTCTTTTTGCTAAGCCTTTTAGGATTATTCTTTTTAATAATGGCAGCATCAAATTCTTTGTCTAGACAAGGAGGTTTCATGTTCATGAGAAATATACTGTGAAATATACCTTTATTTTAATACAGAAGATCAGGTGCATGTCATAAAACAAACACCTTAAGCACCATGAAGGATTAGATTGTATGCCAGATACATCCACTGGATTCTGTATTAAAGCACATTACTGTAATTCTCCTGATTTTTTAAATATATATCTTTTATACTAGAAGATGTTTATGCTCCCTGATTGTGAAACAATGCCTTGATGAGATCTGTTGAAAATAAATACCAAACACAAACAGATTATTTATAATAGGGTGACAACTATGTCAGCAATTTAGCATAACAAAGGCCTAATCTACAAATAAGATTAAATATCTGTTTTCTCCAAGCTTAACATACACTGGGAAAATTGAATGCCAATTTTATACTCGGATTTCGCACTGCGTTGTGTTCTTAACTTGACGTGCATATGCCAATAGAGTTCCTTGAAGTCTTATTAGAAGACCCGAGCAACCCAAACGTTATTTGGGTTTCCCAACTTCTTCTATGGGGAAAAATATAGAAGGGAGTATTATTAGCATATAAATACTTCCTAAGAACATCCCAAGAAAACAATACACAAAATTGTGACAGTTTCTGGCACTTCAGACTGTTATTGAGAAATGTCAGTTTGAGCGTCTCTGTCCAGAACTGCTGAACAAATTTTCTGGGTAAATCACTTCCCATGCCAGAAGCAGTGCACTTGGATATGTGTATTTGTAAACACCCAGGTATTGCACCTAAGGTGCAAATAAGAAGTTTAAAATAAGCACCAGTTATGCTTGTGTGTTCTTACCTACAATAACATCCGAAGAATATTATTGAAGCTTGTGCTATAACCCTAATGTTCTTCAAATCTATCCTGATAAATCTACATATGTAACAATGGTTTTCAGCTCCTCATTCCTTTTTCTTCATTTATTCATTCACAATGATCAGCTTTTAAAGATGAGGGTGTGTTGCACGAACAGCAACCGACCTCCTTCAGCTGAGACGGCACAGAGACACTACTTCCCGTCTCTGGGCCAAAGAGCACTGACACCAATATGAGGATGCTACAAATGGCGTTTATTGCAGGCTTGCACTACCTTATATACTTTACGACCTTCGTTACCACCTCTTCTCTGTCGTCACACCTAGGGGAGGTTCCATGCCCCTAACTTTTTGTGACACCGCGAGATCTTCCAAGCGACGTCCACTACAAGGGTGTTGATTTCTTTTTAGATGAGATTATTAGCTGGAAAAATGGAAACATGTTTAAGGCATACATAAAGACGTAGATGACTGATGTTTAGGTAAGCTATGACAATGTAAAGTGTATCTTTATACAGTAACAAAGTTGGAAATAAAAATCACATATGGGATTGGGAATGGGCAGAATGAAACAGAGCTAACTTCTCTCAACTTGAGTGAAGCCTTCAGCTCGCATAGAAATAACAAGTATCCTCAAAGAAGAAATGCTGCTTTTGGGTGATAATTTAGAATCATAGAATCATAGAATGGTTTGGGTTAGAAGGGACCTTAAAGATCATCTAGTTTCAACACCCCTGTAATTTAAAGCCACTAGCCTTGTGCACTCAAATAGACCATTAACTTGCCATCTATGGTTTTACAGTATTAAATGTCATGGCATCTTTCATTTTCTAAGTAGCCACAATTTACAATCATAAAATTTGCCTGCTGGAAATAGTTGGGTATAGAAGTCTCCAGCCCTACTTTTCAGCCAGTTATTGACAAACAAGGAGAGAAAGTGTACTGGATAAATAGATTTTGCATATTCTTAAAGTGTCTTTATAATAACACTGTATGTTCTTTCAATGCTGCTATTTTAGATTAACATGCTGAGAGGCTGCATAGGTTATTGTCAATAATGTCACAGAAAATGTTATCTGATGGGTATGTAGTTTGTGCCACTGCCATCCTGCGCACCTGTGCAGTAGGAAATGTAGCCGGTAAAGGTTATTCTCAGAAGTGAGAACACTCTGTGCTTGGAGATTCAGCACCATTAGCCCTATTGTCTTCCGTTAGACTTTTTTTTTTTATAGCCATTTCTGAAAAGCTTTAAAATAGAGCACCTGAAAACTGAGGACCTAGAGTCCTTCACTATTATTTGTTTGTTGTCAATTTATGCTTATTAAAAATGGGTAATATACTTGTCTTAAATCCCTACTGACAGTCAGCCCTTTACAACCCAGTCCTTTGTACACCATTCTTCTGCTACGTAAGTGAAATATATACACAGGTACCCCATTTACGATCACTGATCATGAGAACTTTGTGGTGGTGGGGTTTTTTCATTTTTTTTCCTCCTTCTGATTGATTCCTAGACAATTTTAGTGTTCAAAGGTATGTGAGCTTCACAGAAATATATCCATATAGAATATATCTCACTTGAAAGCTAAGTAGTAACACTAAACAAACTGCTCATCAGATTTGAGTTTTAAAATATCATTTGCTCCTGCTCATCTGGAAATTAATGGAGTACTGACCTTGTGAGAATCATGAAAAAAGCATGAATCCTCTAGATTTATTTGTGTTTAATTTTTGGAAGTCTGGATTTCTGCAAGGCTTAAGATTTGTTTTTTTCTTTACTCTCTTCATATCTAATTTCTCACCATTCTGGGGGGCTTTTTTTCTGCTTCAGCAGGACTACTGACTGCACACATCATTTAAGGCAAAACTGGAATGTTTTATAGGGAATAACCAGCTCAACTGTTAAGCCAGAAAGTCTCATGTCTTTCACTTAGTTTTTGGTTAAAGATTTGCCTGTTAGCTGTACTTTAAAGTGCAATCTGAAACAATGCAGTGCAATGTTCCCCTGAGTACCTTACAGACAAAAAAGGCAATCCACAGTAAAATTTAATAATGGTTTGTCTATCAAGTCCAAGGACGTGCTTCAGACTGCAAGCTGAAAAACAGCCAGGGTGGAGATTGTCAGCTGGGTGGCTTATCTTGTAGCTATGCTTGCAATATTTGTCTATTTTTGATACAAGGCTGCCTTACTGTCAGTTTCTGGAGAATCATTATAAGAAATCAAAATGTGGACTTTATTCTCTTAAGGAATATGTTCAGCTTTATATTTTTATGACTGTCTTTATACTGACAAAATAAGGATCTCTTAGCAGTGGAAATGTGATATGGAGTGTTATGAAGCTTCATCCCTTAATTTCACCAAGTCACTACAGGGTCAGAGATTTTCATCACAAGTAATCAGAGGCACTCTCTGATAAAGGGCAAGTAAATATTCTCATTTATTGCACGGGTGATGAGGCATATGACATTCTTAGAGGTTTTCTGGTTAGGACTGCTGGAAAGATTAACCATGCAACTGTGAAAAAGAAGTTTAATGAAGGCTTGACAGAAAATGAAACTCATTGAAATGAAACAGCAAGATTTTCCCAGGCAAAGCAGTGTCAGGCTTGTTTTTATCACAACAGTGTATGCATTAGTAAAGCAGAACTGGGTAGATTCCTCTTAGCTTGGGTTGTATCTGCGTGGTCAAGTAGCTTAGTGAAAATACAATTTTATCTGTGTCTGTTGCTGAGGAAAGCAGCCAAGAGAAGAGGTGACTGAAGCATATACAGTGGAATGTTCTTAAAAATATTGATTCTTTAAAATTACACATTCTACAAGATTGTATAAAATTTGATGAAATCCATGTAAGAAAAAAAAAAAAAGAAAAACAACCCTTTTTTTTAAATGGAATATTACATTTTCATTTTTAAATTATTTTTGAAATGCAGTGGTATTAAATTTTTGCGTCTTACAAAAAATGGAAAAGTCACATTAAATAAAATTTAAATGAGATCTTTTATGGAAATGAATTGATTCTACTGACAGTCATCCTGTCTTTCTCTGATGAATATTTTTGAAGATTTGTAAAAGAATGACATTTTTCTACTTGTTTCACTAAAATGTTATGCCAAATCAGAAAAAAATCAGTAATGGACGAGTGGTCCCAAGTCAGCTCTAGAAAGCAGTGATTAAATAAGAAATATATCTACAAGAGAGACGACCAGATAATATACTGCTGAGTGATTGTGCTTTTATTAATTATACATTAGGAATATTATCATTATAATATGATAGCTTTTCATGAAAGCTCTGCATAGAGGCATTGTGTTAACCTCTAGAATGTTAGATTGTGTCTTTGAAATTAAAGTAGAAAAAATTAAGGGCTTCTTTTAATACTGAGAGCAACTCCAGCAGATCTGCTTTTGCCTTTGTTCTGACTCCTGCCTACATACATCACAGTAAAGGTAAGAGTTCAAAGAGGAATTGTCAGGAATTCATATGCTTTTGACACTGAATTAGTCTTACTGAAGAAGTGAAGCATATCCATGCTCCTTCTCCATGTTCCTCAGTGCTGTTGTCTCACAAAAAGTAGACTGGTTTATCTAAACTAGGTTAAGGGGCTTTAAGTGTCATTGACATATTCATTAAGTTCTACAGCTGACTGGTAAGGACCTAGAAGAACACGTTACATCTCCTCTCTCATTCCATGTAGGATGGAAATCCCATGAGAATCAGAATGCAAGAAGGGGTTGGGGAGGAAATGGAGTGATAAGTACGTGGTGCCCCTCTGGCAGTCTAGGTGGGACTAGAGGGTGCTCCTCTATCCTGCAGTACAAATGGTATCTCGACATCCTCCATCAGGGTAACAGTCACAATTAGCTCTGAGAGTATGTCTGTACTGCAAACACAGATGAGCTGTACTATTTTCAGGCTACCTTAGTTTACCTGAAATGCCAAGCAATTGTGAAGTTGCAGTCAATAATGTACATACTATTTGCAAGTCATGATCGCCCATGATGAAGTCATGCTGAAACTAATAGTAATTTAATTGCAAAGCAACTGTTACACAAGATAAATGAATTCAAACTAACTTTTTTTGATTCGACATGGTGGAAACAGATTTATGCTTCCCATCATAGATAAGCATTAAGAAATTTCTCTTCTATGCTAATGTTTAATACAACATATAGGACCTAGTCATCTTTTCTAATAAAGAAAATGAAGGGGCTGAATATTCTTCATTGATTTCAAAGACCAAGAAAGTTTTGAAATAGACTTAATAGTGTTCTCAGAAATCCAAGATTAACATCACATGAGATATTTCAATGCAAATTATAAACTGATTTGGTATAAAATCACTGGTTGCTTTTAATATCATTGTAAATGTAAATGATTGTATTTACTGCAGTTGGGTTAGAATTCAAATCATGATCCTCTATGCCGAGTGATTAATTTGGAGTTAAGCCTAAAATAAGACATACTTTGCCAATACCAAAATTCAAAGTATTGATTCAAAGGTATATTTATCAGATCAAGTGCTCTGTGTTTGTAATTTTTGTCTAGGACTGACAATAAAGTATGATACTTTGACCTGAGAGAAGAATAATTTTTTTTTAGCAGTCCAGAAGATGATGCGTTGGAAATTTAGAGAGACACTTCACTCAACCCCAGCTCTTACAAGGTTCTTGTAAGTAATATATAGTAAGAATGTTTGTATGAATATTTATAATGAAATTATAGATTATTGGGTACATTCCTAATAACTTCAACCACATAAATGTGAATGCAGGCTGTAATGAACATGTTTATATAGGAAGAGCAGTCTAAATCTCAGTCAGTTTAAAATCCCTACAGAAAGCTGTTTTTCCAGAGTATGTCCATAAATAAAAAGAAAAAAGAAATGTTGTAGTATTATTAATACATTTTTCTGTATGAAGGGGTTAGCTCTTAAACTGCTATAGATCACTGTCTGCATAATGTAGGGACCTCTTTTTATAGACCTGTGTTAGCTGACAGAAATCTCTTCTGTAAACCATGAGACTATAAATTAAAGTGGAACTCAGATGGTTGGGTATATTCTGTAGTGTTGCTAAATTTTGTCTCTCATCACTCAAGATTAATAGAGCAAATACTGTGATCAATCACCTTCACTGCAGGGAATCCAACTTAATATTCCTGGCTTTGGTCAGTTTGAAATTATTCTTTCTAATAGTAATTTGTGTGTTGTTAGCTAAATCTACTAGAAATCTGTACTTTTCTTTAGGTAGATAGTCTGGTGAGTCTAGGATAATGATCAAGTACTTGCTTTCTAACATATAAATGGATCATCTACCCTCCGATCACAGCCTTGGCAAGCTGAAGAGCTGATGCTTCTGCACATTGTGCCCGTAGCAAAAATAATCTGTCTACTTGTCTTTTTCTTAATGGCTTATGTTGTAGGCTTCATGAATAAATACATTGCACAATCCTGAAGATGAAATGCTTTCTGTGATACTCTTCTTACTTATTTGTTAGGCCTGTACATCCTTATACATGTGTAAAGCAGGGTAAACAGCATATAGAGGATTTATGAACAGCAAGAGCTTGTGCTAGATCAGCATGTTTCTGTTTTATTATCATTGTAAAGGATAACTATTAGATGTTTTAATAACTTATGACTAAAGCTGTCTAACAGTGACACTGTGCATGTTGGTCTGTGTTTCTCTCATTGCCTCATCAGTTTTCTTTTCTTAACATGGTTTTACAGGGGGATGTTTCTCCAATATTACTTTTTTCTGTTGTTTTATCTCTTCAGTGTCTCACACTCTATTTGATAATGTCAGCAGGCATTTTCCAAAGATTAGCCCTAGAGGGATCAAGAAACTGATGCTAAGAATAGTAGTCCGTATCATATGCACATGGAGTATCTGATTGAGGAAGCTTCAGAAAACCTTAAAAGATAAAGTTGAAAAAGCTGTTAAATTAAATCTTTTGCATTAAGGAAGATTAATTCTTCCTCAATTATCATTCTTCCAATGATCTGATATCCTTTTGTCTTCTTCCGATAAAAGAATAACCTGCTAAATAGCTGATGAGAATGCAAAGCTCATCATCATTTGCAAGCTGAGTAGCTTGTATACTTTTGTGCATATTTTTCTTCCATTTTTTTCAGCATAGCCAAAATGGATGGTCATAAATGCGTATTTAAATGGGAATACAGATGTACCTAACCATATGTTTATGTGCTTCTTGGTTATTGGAGCTTAAAGGAGTTATGCCAAAGCTTACACCATTATTGCACCACATGAATATAAAACTAGTATTTGCATCTAGAGTTGCATATGACCCCCCCTTTTCCACAAGCTTACAAACCAGGAAATGTCTGTGTAACACAACAAAGCATTTTCAAACCCTCACTCTGAAGATAAGCAAACGTGATTGAGGAATGAGTTTGATGTGCTAACACTCACCATGTAGAATGCTTTCTATACAAATGCCTTTGCTGTCATGGTTATGTGTCTCCAAACCTATTCTGAGATAACTGAGCTGAGACAGAAATTTTATTACTGAAATCAGTGATAATATTGGCAGTGATTCTGCAATAAAGTATAGTGATACCTGGATAGTTGGATTTGTGTTAAACTAGTAATATACTTAAGCCATATTTATTATAAATAATTAAATACATTATTAAGCATATTATCATTATATTATCATTATACATGCACGTACATATGCACTTTATACATATACAGACATGTAGACAAGCATAATTGTACAAAAAAGATGCATGAATCCAGCCAGAAAAACTACCAGATTTCACTGAAGTTTATTTGTGACTTAATATAATCTCAACATGGCTTCTAGTAAATGTGCTACTTAACAAAATACGGTACTTATTTTCAGTCCTGCTGAAGGAATTCAAATGACCATAATATCAAGCTTAGGGTAGAGAATCTCACCTATTTTCTACATGAAATACATGCAAAAGAGATCTAATAGAAAAGTTGTAGTCTATCAATATCTTTGAGATGTGCAAGTAAGGGTTATAAAAACATTTTTCTGTAAAAAATGCCAACCCATCTAACCAAATGAAGGTGAACAAACATGTCCATAACAGATACTCTGAGTATTAACATCTCCAATGATACTGGAAACTGCTATTCATGACTGCAGTGTTCGCAAACTTCCCCAAATTTGAGTTTCTTCATACCATTAATGCTGTGGAGTTCACACAGAATTCAAGGGAATGTATACCTTTGTCATTGCCCTGTGTAATAGAGAGTTTGCTGTGCATTTGAAAGAAAGAAGTATAGCCTTGCAACAGTGAAATAAATGTATTTATACCCAATCTCAAATGTATTCACTATCCTCCAGTAGGGTGTAATAATTTCTAGTGAAAAAAAAAAATCTGAAATACAGAGGTTTTAGGTGTATTGTAACACTAAGCAAATTAAATCTATGTGTGACTGAGTGCATAACTTTTCTTCCTTTTTTTCTTCTGTTTTGCTTCAACTTCTTTTGCTTTCTTTACCCTCATTTGAATTTGCATAGGATATATGTGATTTTCACTTGCATTATCTACAACAGTTTTAAATGAAAAGAAACATGTTGGGTTTGCCAATGCAAAATGATTTCACAATTTTAGGCACAGCTTGATTCTTTTTAGTGCTCTTTTCCCTGTATTATTTTTTCTTTTGTAATGTATGTTGTTAGTTTCTCTTAAAAATATTTGTGATAATGTGCAGGCAGAGCAGAGAAATAAAAGGGAGAGGACGTTATCTGAAAAGTGCCTTTATTTGTAACCTTTAGGAAGAAGACATTTCCCATTTCAGTCCGTATTTCCAGATTATTTCCTTTGTGTTGTAAAAGCTAGGCATGGAAAAGGAGTTTTTAGAGTCATATAGTCCATCTCCCTGCCATTGCAATTATTCCCTGTTGTAAAATTGGACTGGCTCATCTAATGCAAGTTGGTCAGAGTAACGGAAATCTCATTACTGTTCATTGAGAGACGATTCCCAAAGTTTAACAGATCTCACTGTTGGAAAGTACTGACGTGGTTCTGAATTTTCAGTTTCATAATTTTATCCAGTTTGCTCCCTGGTGTGTGGACCTGCTTGTAGAAACTTGAATTTCCTTCCTCCTTGATATTCCCCAGTGGACATTTTCAGAATTCTCTGACGACTTCCCAGAATAACTGCTTACCTAAACCACACACCTTGAATTCTTTTAGTATTCTTAATCAGTCAGTCATCACAATCTGTTAATTCAACGTATTTCTTGGATATGACAATATAACTTTGAGTAATTATTACATTGAATTATTGCTCTAACTGAATAAGGCAAAAAAATATTTTTCCTGCTATATGAGGACAGATAAGCTGATCCAAAACCACAGTGATGAATGGCCATACATGCATAGATGTTTCTGCATTTCCAGCAGCAAAACAAGTCAACCGTCTTTGCTTTCATATAACTCAGTATCTAAAACTCTCTTGGCACTTGATATTTTTCAGTTTCTTCTGCTGCAGTTTTCCTTGGATACGTTGGAGGTAATATTAAATTCCTATTTGTTTTGGCCTGCAAATTTCTGAACACATTTTATTTTCTGTTTCAAATCCCTATTTCCCTTTGTGCTATCTCTCTGTCCCTGTTGCAACATTTCCCAATTTAGCTGTCAGTTTCATTAATGTGTTTTCTATTCCCCCTTGCAGAATGTAAATGAAGATGTCAAAACTAAATTTAACATGAATACTGGAAATATACCTCATTTCAACTTCTCATAACTAAGTGCATTATCATTTATCATTAGGCTTTGTCAGGAGACCTTTCAAATCACTTCTCAGTTCAGTTCCTCAAGCTGATTTGATTTAAGTTAATTCTAAAGTACGCATGCAAAAAGAGGTGATGTATGCTTGTACGTGACAATACTAATACTGTGAGCACACAAACAATTATTAATAAAATAGAATGTATTTCATGTATTCACTGTGCAGATCACCTACTACTAAAGGCAACTAGGATACTGAGGATGCCCCTCATCTCTCCCCCCCAGGCCATAATGCTGTGTGGTTTTTTGTTGCAGAAACTCATTATACGCTCTTGAAAGTAGCTTGTGACTTGTGGCAAATAGTTTATGAAGTTATGATGTTCTGCAGATCCTCTCAAACTGTCTATTGCATAGTTATATTTGACATCAGAGAATACAACTCAGCACTTCAGGTATTGCTCCATATTCCTTGAGTTAGCTTTATGGAAATCATGCAATTGCATGTGGAAATAGATTTGTAAGGTAAGCAGGCAACGATGTTGCTCTAGGCAAGTGAAGTAAATAAGACATTTTTAACACATCTCTACATGTCATTTTCTTGTAAAGCGAATCATTCAGACAACTTTCTGGACTTTTAAATGAATGTACTGATTCTGATATAGTTCATAGTACTGATAGCTTGAAGATCTTCATACCAATACCATCAGTTTTCATAGATAAACAAATTTAGATAGATATTCTTCTGTATTCATGGCTTATATAACTATAAAATCAATTGTAATGGTTTTTTTAAATGAAATCAATGGCCCGGAGGCAATTATTTCAATGCAGGTAGTATAAAACCCACGTATTTGATATATATGCAATCTGTTTCTAAACAGCTCCTGAGATGCACAATGTACTGTGCGTTACTCGGTGCTCCTGAGCTGAATCATCAAGTATAATGCAAAGCCTTTTGAAGAGGTCTTTTTTTGAAAAAAAGTATTCTTCCTGAGAAAAGCAAATTTAGAGCTTAATTGAGAATGCATGCCTCCTCTTCTGCTTACTTAAAAGGTTTTCTGACCTGAAATGATAAACGGCTCTGAGTCAGCATCTCTGGAAGAAGATGGTGCAAGGGGCCACAAGAGTGGGCTGCTTTGCAAGGGAAGGCAGCGTGACAGCAAGGCAGACAGAGCCAGTGTCTTTTTAGAATAGAGGGAGAATCCTACAGTATCTGAGTAAGAATTGCAGAGCATGTCCCATGACAGCCATTGGGATCAGCCACAGGCAACAGGCTGCTCCCGTCTGCTCTCACACAACAACACTCTCACCTCGTCCAGGGTCCTGTGTCTGCGCCACCTCAGAGCTGGCCTCTGGCAAAGGTAGCCAGGTCCCCGGGGGAACAGGGGTGTCAGACCCTGCTCATGCCCTGAGGCAAATGAGAGCTGGATAAGAAATAAATTGCATGGTGTTTTTTAACAGAAACTGCTGTTGTACTGCTTTGTGTATATTGTGCATGTGTTATTCTCCTCATATCAGAAGCCTCTTATAACTAAAAATAAGGCCTGATATGGTGTCAGTGCCTCATAAGGGCAAGACTGATTATGGAGCTCATCTTCTCCCTAATGCATAATTTGAATGGAAACCAAGTTTAAAAGTGGCTCAGAAGAATTAAGTCATCTGTGTATTCCCTGAAGAGGGACAATATAACAGAACCTGTATAAGCATAAGAGGCCAATGTATGAGCCCCAAACTTAATGGACTGTCTTTTGGGCTCAGAGTAATCCATATGCTGTACTAGTACAGCACATCATCGCTCTGCTGGGAGTGCAAATGTTTATGTAGCAGTTGGTGCATTTTTTAACATCTTGCCAAAAAGTACTTCCCAGGTAGCAGTTACCAGCAGGTATTTACTCAAATCTGAATGTTAAGTCCACATGAAAATTCTCCTTTAAGAGTTGTTACCACAGCATTCATGCTGGAAACTCTTCTGATGTTTGTCAAACTATTCTTTTAGAACTATACTACAAGAAAGGCATTATTTCTGAGGAAATATTGTACTCAGCTCATTAAGAATGATCCCTGTATTTGCTAAAATGAGCAGGTCCCTCAGATATGCATATTGACTTTTATATCTTAATAGCTCTCTCGAAAGAGAGGGTAAGTCCCATCACTGATGACGTCTGTCCCTTCAGAAGCAAGTAAGTCTGATTTCTGGTTTTTCTATCTGACTAAAAATGAAAATCAGTCATACATCTCTAAAAAATATGTTGAAAAAAACCTTTTTTTTTTTTTATAAATGGCCCTGGAATACATAGCTAACAAGAAGCAGGAAGTATCATGCTTGGAAGCCGTGGCAGAAATCATCATGGGATGATAGGCCAGGAACATGGAAGATTTGCAGCCTTATAGTTTATATGTTACATAGTACAAGTCACCCATAAACTTTGACATTAAAACTTTGAATATGGGATGAAGGGTTGAATTGTTAGATTTTTAATTATTGTTATATTAGGTCAATGACACTTTTATTAATGATGTACATGAAAGCATTGTACATTGCTTTATATAGGGGCAAAGTCATGTTCCCTGCTTCCATGACCTGCTCATGTTGCACTCAAGAAGGTTCAGACTTGTCAGAAAGGTATCGTGAGCTGATGATGCCTCTAAAGCTAGTGAAAAATTTCATCACTTGGATCGCAGTTTGATAGAAGTGATACAGAAGAGGTTTGCAGCTCTGTTTGTGTGTGTAAGAGGAGAGAGAATCAGACTGATGAACTTGCAAGAAAAACATAAAGGGTGTGAAAGAAGGAAGAGTATAATAATGAAATGCTGCACAGGTGTCAATTTACAGACAGGTCTTTAAATTTCAGGGGCATTTCTGAAGATTCAGCCAGTATCACTCATACAGAGAGGTATCATGATTGGATTCAGTAGCAGAAATGATCTTGGGATGACTGGTTGTATCTGAAGAGTTTTCTAAAGCTTTTTCTAAAAATTTACTGCAAAGAACTTCTGCACCATTCTGTAATACAGTGAAGAGTTTTTAAAACCAAAGCAAGTACTCAACTCTGTAGAAAGGAAAACTAGAAAATTCAGGCAAGAGATACTTGTTCTTTAAATATAGATTTTGTGAGCTTCTTTTCCAGAGTGTGCAGACATCATGACCAAGTGGGAATAAAATTTGAAGTGCATTAGTTAATCCTTATTATATTCAGCTGTGGGAACACAGTATGCTTAATGAACCCAGGAAATACTATGATACAAATGTGCAAAATAAGTATTATTATAGGTTTTTTTTTTTTTTT
>VXBO01009658.1:49627-63897 GCA_013400135.1 Rhinoptilus africanus
TTTTTTTATATCCCTTGTATACTGAGGGAAAATGGGAAATCTTAAAGTCAAGATAGCTTTAAAATGGAAGTAGTATAGCCAGTAGGGGTGGACAGAGCAATGAAGATCTCACAGTAAAATGCTAAAGAGCAAAAAGCATAGTGAACCAAGAGAGTAAAGATTAGGAAAACCTGAAACAGTCACGGGACTGCAGTTCCTATCACATAAAGTTAGTCTTGTCTTATTGCATACTTGCTGGTTTTGATTTGTTAGTGTTGAATGTATACTTTTTCCAACAGAGAGACAAAATTTCTTGACTAAGTTTTATTCTGTGCTGTATGCTCTAAGGTTGTAGAGGTATGCATCTGTTTGAAAGCTAATACCTTTTTCCATGTTGTTCTACGAGGCCTTGTAGGGCAGGAGATTATGCTGGTTTTGTTTTTATTTTTCTCATCATTTGCAAGGCAGAGATTCATTAAAAATTAGAAGAGAGAACACATTGGTATCCTTCTTTCTGAGTCTTCTAGTGTAAACCTTTTTTGCTTACTGATATTCTGTTGCTGAAATTGTATGTGTATGTGTATCATCTCAAATAGGATCATAGGATAATGCAGGTCAGAAGACACCTTACCCACTTATTATCTTTAGGAGATTTTTTTCTGTAATACAAGCAGAGTTAAGAGCATAGGGGTTGAAAGTCTTAGGCTGCGTTTATTTTGTGTAGTATTGATAAATAATATCTAAAGTGTTTAATTTATCACTCTGTATCAACTTTACCTGAGATTTCAGAACAACTTGATCACTTTGCTTTTTTTTTTTTTTTTTGCTTACTGATAAGCAGACTTTTAGAGCCTTATTTCTCCATTTTCTTTGTTAATTACAATATGAGCCCCCAGAGTGAAATTCTGAAGTTGCAGGACTTGTTTCAATCTTGATTCACAGAGTGAGCCTGGAAGTCCTTTAAGGAGTATAATATATTAATTTAATTGTAGCTGAACTGTTACATTCATTGCAAACAGCGAAAGTCTCACATTAACTCAGACAAGGTAGGTGAAGATTCATTCCTAATTATTGTGCCTATTATTTTAATCTTTAATTGCATATTCATTCATTTGGCAGTTTCAGGCATATGTAATGATGGCTTAAAACACAGGCTATTAACAACTGTAACAGCACATTACATTTTTGCTTATTATGCAAATGATTCTAGAGGTCAGAAATGGTTATCTATTTCACAAAATACATGGGAAACAAGCTGTTCAATTGTGCACAAAATTGGAATGTTAGGTAACAGTTCTGAATCTTGGTTTTTAATAATTCACTCCAACTTGTCCAGAGAAACAGTAAAAAAAAGAACTTATTTAGTATTTGCTACTCTGATGACCACTCAAAAGACTGTGCTCACTTAAAATCAGTAACCATGTTTGATCTTCTTAAGTGATGATAATCATGTCTCTTTGCATAGGCTGGCTGTCTCCTGTTGATCTGTGACAATAGACAGTGCTTCTAACTGGGTTTTTCTCTGCTCATTATCTGAATATAAAGGTAATATTAAGAACTAGACATCTCTTTTTAGCTCTGTTCATGTAATTGTCCATCTGTTTAGTGAAAGCAGTGGCCTCATTTGAAATCAGATTCTCAACAGCAGCCAGGAAGACATATCACAGGCTTGCCCGTGACAAGCTGTGGGATGACATGCTGTCCTGGTTTGAGATTGAACAAAACCAATTTTCTTTTCAGTAATTTTCCTTTTAGTTGAGTCTCTTCTAAATCACTGCACTGACTGAAATTAATGGCATGTTTTTCAGACAGTATCTGCTTTGAGACTGGTAACATCTGATGTTTACAGTTAATATCAAGGAACGGTATGCAGAGAGGCTCTTGCTTATACTTATTCCCCTAACAACCAAGGTCAGCTAACTTTCTTGTGTGCCACATTGGAGGGTTGGAAGCAGAAAAGCGCAGAGGGGTCCCACCTGCGAGGAGGAGTGGACAAGAGAGGTGAACCAAAACTGACCAACAGGGTATTCCATCCCATCTGCATCATGCTCAGTATAAAGCTGAGGGATCAGCTTTATACTGAGAGATCAAGGGGATCAGAGGTTCTCTTCAATGGCTAGCATCCGAGGAGGACTCTGTTCCTTTACCTTTGACTCTGATCCGTGTGATCCTGAATCCAGATCCCATCTGCTCCTGAATCCAGTCTGGGATTTTCTGAGTGCCTGCCAGTGACATGATTGTCAACCTGTAAGCTCAATTTTGGTTTTCTAAATATTTCATTATTTTCTTATTAATAATTCTGTATTTTCATTTTACTGTTAGTATTTCATAAAAGCTTTTTTAGGATGTTTATAAAAAGCTTCAAAAAATTTTCTGGTCCTGTCACACCAAAGATACATGCCAGAAAAGTCAGTGGGAAGGAGGCTACTTCCTGATTACTAATGGTGCTATGATACTACCACACAGTATAGGGACTGAAATTTTTCTCTGGCCATTTTTTTTCTGGGACAGGGGAATATCCCTAGCACTCTCAGTGCCAGAAGAGTCTGGGCCTAACTGTACTCTTCCTTTTTTAAATCCTCGTTTAAAGACTACTTTAATACTGCTCAGAATTCTAAATTACTAAGTATTTAAAAATTCATTATATGCTATAAAATGTATTATATTTTAAGAAATAAAAATAAATGCAACATCTGTGTCTGTTTTATAAGCAAGTCTATTTGGCATTGTTTTGGAGAAATACACTTTAGTCCTGCCGAACATTAGAGTTCCCTGATGATTGCAATTGTCCCCTCAGTCCCTCGCCATTCTGTTCACATTCTGCCTCAATTGCAACAGATGTTAGATTTAGATGTTTATTTTTCTGGAGGAATGAGATATTTTGTGTCACTATCTCTTATAATTCAGGACAGACCTGTCCTTACCTGTTCTTCAAAGGTACTGAGTGTTCACATTAGAATATTAGATGCTGATATATAGTCAGATACTGATATATAGGAGCAGTCAGTCATGTACTCTATGAGTTCCCCTACTTCCCTGAGTAGCCTACTTAAGGGATTCTTTTCTGTCTACTTTATCCTCTTGGTATTTCTGTGAAGATAGCAGGATTTCCACAAAACTTACTCTTTTATCTCATGTCAATATGCTAGCGTTGCCGTAGTCAACACTAGCTTATCTGTTCATTTCTGTGTACACATTTATAGTTCATAATTTTATAAACGTATAATCGGTAAGACTTATCTAAAAATCAGCACCTTGTTAGGAAATTCAGAATTAAGTTTTCTGCAATATTTTTGTTGCACAGCAGATAAAATGATCTCTTATACACAAAGCAGAGATGTTAGAAAATGTTTGGAAAAAATATAGTGGATGGAAACCTAAAGATTAACACCACTGCCTTGCATCATGGGCAATTAAAAATTAAAAGTCTCTTAAAAATGAAACCTTCATACCTTTCAGTGTAGTGTTTGCATCTCATGCTCCACCTTGGCAAAGCACATTACTTAGGTGATCCAGGCTTCTTAGGTTTCTCCATTACCCTTACATTCTTTCCTGAATTTTTAATCTTTAATTTCATCTGTTCTTCTCATGACCCCTGCAACTGATTTTTCAGTGAAGTCACCACATCTGTTTCTTGGGATTCTCTATCTGTTCTCATACCACATTGCATGTAGTTGAACTGCAAGTTTTGCAGCACTAGTCCTGAGGTGTTCAGTTACCTCCCCCCATTTCTCTCTGCAGGGAGCACATGAGGTGGTCTATTCAACCTCTGTGTCTTGCATATCCATCGCAGATACACGCTCTATTACCATGTAATGACATCCTTAGGTGCTGTTACAATCCTGAGCTGTTCATGGAATTATTCCATAAAACTGTATTTCCCTGCGGTATGCTGTTTAACATTTGAATGTTGTGAAGTATCATCACATTAGGTGGCTCTCGAACATATGGTAACTGCAGTCAGCTCTGCATGTAATGTTCTCATTTCTAGGGAACTAATAAAGTTAATTATTCAAAATCATCAAGTATACCATTAGCGTTGTAGACGGCCTTCTGATTTTTTCTTTCTCTTCTTTCACTCAATGCCTTGCATATATCTGTTTTAGGATTTCTTCTTCATAGTATTATACATCTGCTCCTTAGTTTCCTCTAAAAAAATCTTTATATAAACATTACATTCTAAAGCAGTGTTTGAACAGCTTAAATGTACATTTTGTAAGAAGAAATATACCTTTTATTGTAAGGCATCACAATAATCACTTTCAAACTTCCACATTTGCATTTATGTGAAAATTATTCTTTCTAATAATGTTCTGGTTTTTGTGTTTTAGGTTGTTGTTTTCTTTGTTGCCCCCCACCCCCCACCNCTTTACTGCCTGGCGTTTTCCAAATAAAATAAATGGTTTATATCACATTTAAATCATATAGAAATGTCGAGATCTTAGAAATCTTAGAAACATTTAGGATGAAAGCTCTGTGCCACATCCTGCCGTTGTGTGATTCTATAGCCCAAGCAGTCTTGCTCTGCATCAAGGAGGTTTAATATGTACTACGTGTATCTTGCCTTAGTGTTTGTGTTTCTAAAACTTGAGGGTTCTTGAGACATCTTCTATCTGTGCTAGAGCACAGGGAGGAATCTGTGAAGTGAAAGCTTTGGTCTTATTCCAGCTTTTGCCTCTTCCAGGCATTTGAATCTTATCTTCCTTTGATCCTGCTTAGGCAACATAAAAGCTGCTCTAACTTGATTTGTGGATTATGGATTAGCTTTGTCTTTAAAATTCCTTCAGCAAGTAAAAAATACATAGTTGTGAGGATGCTCTTTCACAGAAGGGACCATTTAGCTGTAATATCCTATAGAACATTGCCTTGCAGCTCCCTTCCTTGTCTTCATGTTTGATATTTACAGTGTATTGTCTTGAATGTCTTTGTGATATAACAAGAGAATTCTTGGCTACTTGCTTAATTGCTTGGAACTTGCTTGGTTCTGTGTGCCATATCATTGAGTCGGGTGTTCCCCTAGTGGTACTTAAGAAATTATGATCTTGAATTTTGGTGGCACTTGGTCTCCAAGCAAAGCCTTAGAGTGTCAGGAGCTTTTATCTGGTGAGAGAAATGGCTTTTCTGATTTTCCATTTTTTATAACAAAAGGAAAATACGAAAGTAAAAATACTTGGAAAGGATCTTTTAGCTCCTTTATGGCTCTAATAAATTCAGTGAAATTTAATGAGTACTGCTGCAACTGGTGAACGCTCTGCTTATATTTTTAAGACTATGTAATTTGTTACTGTAGATCTATCTATTATAATCGACTGGATTTAAGGCGATATGCTAGAGTAAATGTAGTGACCTACAGGTTAGGAAACTTATAATAATGAATTCTTTATGTCTTCTTTCAGAAAGACATTTATATAACAGCTATAACAGTTATAATAGGTTTCAGAAAAGGATTTTACTGGCAGTCATTGTAACAGAAACTCACATACATATAATTGCTTCTTGCCCTAATTAACACTGTGAGAAAAGCTTCATTCTGGAGGTATAGCCTTTAGTCACTCTTCACTCTTACTATTGTGCTTTTATGAGGCAAGTATAATTACTCTGCAGCAAACTACCATAATTACCAGGAAGTGTAGTACATAGCATTGGTACTTTCAGAAAACAGAAATAAATACCAGAGTACGGCATAGTAAAAGGTATTTTACACTGACCAGAAAATTTATTTTTCAAATATTGTAGCTGTCAAGTATCTCTTAGGTTTTATTTGCAAATTTATATGAAAAGACAACTTTTAAAATCTTACCCCACATCCTTATCAGCTTCAGAAGTAAACATCTACAAAACACAAGTGAGAGAGAAATCAGTGTAAGTCAGAAATTGGATGAGACAGTTCAAGGAACTTCACATTCCTTCTGGTTTGAGTATTATGGATTATGGCTTGAGGAAAAGCCTTCATAAGCAACGCTATGTAGGCTTTTCATATGAAAAATTTCTCTATCTTTTACCCAGCAAGTAAGAGGGAAAAAGAACAAAAAGTTCTGAGATGGGCCAAATCTGAAAAATATAGATTTGAATTGTGATCCCAACCCATGCTGAAAACATAGAATTATAAGGTCTAAGGTTCTTGACCTTGATTTGACTTTGTTTTCGTTTAAAAGCTATTTACAATTTAATGTAATTTTTCAGGTCAAAATGTTATGACAAATGCTTGGGTTTTTGGACTGCACTTAAATTTGATACCAACTACATTCGGTTAACCTGAATTGCTCTCCATCATTTTGTGATTATTTCACAGTTCACGTAAGTGCATTCTCCATTCTGATAGACACAGCACAAGAACTCTTGATTACTTGGTGACATTGTGACAATCAAGACCAGGAATTGCTGTGTCATTTCTTCTCTTGGGTGTCCTTAGTTTTTGAACTTCCTTTTGAAGACTGTGAACTTCTATTTAGCACTCCTAGATGGTTTTGGTGACTGTTTTCTGAGTTAAGAAGACTCTAATTCTGCTTTGTATTCTGGGATTTAGCTTCCTGTCTACAAGCAGGAGAAGTCCTGTTTCTGCTCTACTGCAGGTCAGAGTCGTAATGACCCTCCCTTTCTGTTTACATGCTCTCCTCACGGTACAGCTAGGCAGTCAATTATCTGTAGGAAAGCTTTATAAATCTGCCAGGTACTTAAAAAAAAAAAAAAAAANTTCAATAAAAAAAAAAAAAAAAAAAAAAGAAAAAGAAAAAAAGAAAGTGAACTCTGAAAATAACCCCTAAGATGGAATCAGTGTGTGAGAACATATTTACAACAAGTGTTTAAAATATACACAAGGATATATTTTGTCTTCCTGTCTTGTATTCACATTTGCTCATGGGTTCATAGTTTGGTACTTAGTTGAGAAAGTTTCCTTTCAATAAATAGAGACTTCACTAAGTAAGACTTGAAAAAAAAAGTTTTTTCCTGCCTTCAGCAGCATTCTAAATTGTCTTTCATTTAGCAGAGGAATGCTACGAAGATCTGTAGCAAGTGTTATGTCTTGGCCAAACAAGGTTTTGTCGGTGGTGGATTGACCCTGGTTAACAGCCAAGCACCCACACCGCTGCTCACTCGCTCCCCTTTCCTGCAGGACAGGGAGAAAATAGAAGGAAGGCAAGAAGGCTTGTGGATCGAGATAATGGTGGTTTAGTAGGGAAAGCAAAAGCTGTGCATATGAGCAAAGCAAAAAGAAACATTCATTCACTTCTTCCCATCAGTGAGCCCATAGTTAGCCACTTCCTAGAAAGCAGGGTGCCATCACATGTGTGAGTTACTTGGGAAAACAAACATCATAACTATGAATATCCATGCGTCCTCCTCCTTTCACCCAGATTTTCGAATGGTATGGAATACCCCTTAGGCCAATTCACATCAGCTGTCCCAGCTGTGTCCTACCTCAATTTCATGTTCACCCCAAGCCTACTTTCTGTGGGACGGTGGGGGCAGAGAGAGAAAAAGAGAAAGTTTTCATGCTGTGCAAAGATTGTTCAGCAAAGCCCAAATGTTGGTATATTATCAATACTGTTAAGCTACAGCCGGGTCCTGCAGCGACTGTGTTGAGCACCACCATGTGTGCTGGTGTTTCACTTCCTCCACCCCAAAGCTCCGAAGGTGCTATAAAATTTGTAGTATGGAATTACTTCATCCTTGTAGGATTTTATTAAGCTTTATCTTGAGAGATTCATACATTCACTGACACTCAGCCACAAATCCCCAAAAATGTGAACATCTTCAATTCAAAAAAACCTGACAGAGACTTCAAGAAAACGCCTTTCTCTCCAATCTTTCTGACTGAGATATTGATTCAATCAGAAAAGGACCACCAGACTGATTGGTCTTACCAGGCCCATCATTAAGCAAGCATTAGAGCCATAGAGGTTATAGCCACCTCTGTGAAACAGCAGAATACAGACACCAGTCTTTCTTAGGGTCATGCATGGAGTACGTGAGTCTTCAGGCTGATGCTTCTCTGCACATTACACAAAGCAAGAAATGTGAACTGTGTGCATCCATTTTTAACTATTTGCTTCCCTGAATGTCGCTTCTGTTTCTGTGCTTTGGACAAATATGACCAGTACTATTCTGTCTTGTCTTCAATCCCATTAGTAATGCTTGGTGTCTTTTCAGCTTTTCTGTGAAATACAGAATGTATCTTCCAATAACTAGAAGTGTAATCAAGCCATTACAGATTGAAAGAAGTAACTCAACCCATGGAGAGTCTACCTCTGGAGTAGAGTTGATTCAATATTACATTTTGACCTGGAATACCATCCTTGAAACAGCTTTTGACTTTTTATTCCTATTTTTATATTAATTGTGCCAACTATTGAAGCATTTGCATAATTTACATCAGGATTTACCTGCTTTCAGAGATGAATTGCTAGTTGAAAAAACAGTGTCTCAAATACACTATAAAAGAACCTCCGTCTCCCGTCATCAAAGCTTAAAAATATAGTCTTCTGTTTTAAGTAAAAGAGGGAAATTCCCATTCCAGAGTTATTGCTGATGTTTCATGTCACAGGAAATATCAACAACGATGATAGTATACAATAAATTTTCTTCTCTGTCATGGTGATAAAATCTGAATGAGGAATGAGAGACTTGAAGTACTTTTTTGGCCAGGCAGAGTATTGCAACAGGTTAAGAAAATGGTAAGATGATCAGAGAAAATTTGTAATTCCACTCCCACATTAGCTGGAACTTTCACAGAATATTTAAAGCTCAATATGATTACCATGGTGTGGATGCCAAAATTCCCATTAACTTTTACAGTTTGTGACCAAGGTCGGAAGTCATTTAATTGCAGATTATCTAGAGTGCGTCTTTGTCTAGGCCAGAATTAAAATTGTACTATGATTATTATTAAAATGTAGTCATATTTTGGTCCCAAATCCAAAGCTATTCAGCTTGTATTTCTTAAGAGAGAAGTAATCATTTTGTTATCGTCTCTCCACAAAATAAATGTCTTTGTGAAGATCCTTATCTCACTGTTCTTGATATGAGTCAGATTAAAAAAGCACACATATATCAGGAGAGAAGCATGTCTGTTTTTGTATTAAAGCCCACCAAAGTAAAACTTTCTTGAAAGCTTCAGCAAAGGCTTGACATTTTATGATCGATGGAAGATTTTACACATATCTTTGAGTAATACGAAGACAATTTATGACTTTGTTTCAAAGTCAGAGGAGGTTATTAAGTGACTACAATCTTTGTTAAGGTTTAACTTGTGTTTAAATTTTAAATGAAGTGAAAATCTGGAAATGCAAATAACTGTTCTTCCTTTGGGAAAATTTGCTGGAGTCGATGATAGTGTTTGTTCAGGATATTTGTCAGATGTTCTATCTCTAATTGACTTAGGAACAAAGGCTTGTCCAATTCAATTTGACGATGAGATTTAGGACTGCAGACATCATTTGCAAATAGCTCTGTAATTTCATTTAGCATCCTTTTGTATTTCTAAGAAATTTTGCTTGAAAATAATTTAGCAAAATTCAATTTCAAGGGCATAAAAATGTGTCAGTGCTTACACCCTAAGCCTTCCATCTGTAATCACAAATAATTCACATACTGCCAGTGAATATACATATATGTGTCAATGGAAGATACTACCGAGCCAAATGCAACCACAGTACATTTACATGCATCTGATCGTATTGTCATTCCTTTTTAGTGATTCCTGTATACAGCACTGAAAACATGATTTGAAAGTGCTGATTTATATCTCACTGGTTGGTGTGTGTTGCATGCCTGGTTAAAAAATTATATGATTGTTAGAGATCACAGGGGGGAACCTGGATCTTTTATTCAAACTTTTAAAGATTTATGCTTTTATCTTTGTGGCACCTGCTGGTAAATGGTTATTGTTCAAGAGGCATAATATTTCTCCTTTATTTCAACTTGCCTAGGTAAGGAACATCCGAAAAATTACAGTCTCCTGATAGCATGCAGGGTACTTCACTGTCATACTAAAACTACGATCATCCTAATTCCTAACATTGCATACACAGATCACATTAAGAAGCTTCAGATAAGCAGTCAGGTGAGAAAAGTACAAAAGACCAGAGTTTAACAAATACATGTGTGTACTATTCATATGATAGTCGTAAAAAAAAAAAAATTATACCGTGACCTAGATTAAAAAGGTAGCACAAAGCAGAGCCTATAGAAAGTCGAGCAAGAGCTCAGGCTAAAAATGCCATATCATTTTTGGAATATTTATATTTCTGATAACTTCAGAGATTAAAATAATAGCTTCATCCATTTAATTTTACACTATTTTACACTATTTTTTTTCTATTTCTACATAAATGCAAATGGAAAAATAATCATAGCTGGATGGCTTGATGAAATTAAAATAATTTATTACAATGCTGGCTTTTATAATGGTATGTCTCAAACCATGAAGTTGTATAATCAAGTCACTCTTCTTCACTAGTAGAATTAAAACTCAGTAAATGTGAACATATAGAGAAAATCTGTTCGTTTAACCCTGTCCAATCATAATTTCTTTTATTCTCCTTCTGCCTCTTTTTTCTGTTGGTTTTTTTTTTTTTCCTGTTATGTGCTACTAATTTACACAACAGCACTAACCTGCTTCCATATTCTAGACTAATGTATTTGTCTGTATGTGCTGAACTTTCTCTTCAGTCGCAATGTGCTGTGGGAAATGAGCTAGACAAACAGCATGTTAGAACCTTGGACTTCAGGAGAACATATTTCAGCTTGCTCAGGGCTCTGCTTGGCAGGGTCCCACCAGATACTGCCCTGGAGGGCAAAGGGCCTCGGGGAGCTACTTGACCTTCAAGGACATCCTCCTCAAGGCACAAGAGCAGCTGATTCCAACGCACAGGAGATTAAACCAGCATGGCAGAGGGTCAATGAGGATCAACCTTGAGCTCCTGATGGAGCTCACATGCAAAAGAATGTGCACACAATGTAGAAGTGGGGGTGGATTGCCCAGGAGAAACACAGGGGCAACTGCACCAGTTAGTGAAACGTTAGAGAACAGAGCAAGAAAACAGAGAATAACGATACACTATTGCGCCTTCTCTTTCTCAGGACAAGTTGATTTGCTTTCAGAAAATTGTTTGCTATCACCATTGAAAAAAAATATTGTATCTAAACTCATTAATCAACAGAATGAGGCTCCACAGAAACTGACCACTGATTAAGCCGGCAGATATGGCTGTTTGTACTTGTGTTCTTCCTTTCCTTTTTATTTCCTTTACTCTTCCTATGACAACTGAAAGCTTTCTTCTTTCCCAGTGTGTGTTTAGCACAACCGGACCAGGACCGAGTTAATTTAATAAGAATTATTAGCATTTATATAGGATTTTGTATTCTGAAAGAATTTTGCAAATATTAACTAATCTTTAGGCTATTTCTGTGAAATAGGTACCTAATTATTATCTTAATTTTAAAGATGGGAAAACAGAAAGCAGTAAGTTAAATGCATCATCAGGACCCCACAGAAACTGAACAATAGAGCCAGAAATATAGCTGAGGAGGACCCCAGTCTCAGTTCCCTACTTGGATAATGTTGATTACCTTTGACTCAAAGCAGGATCCATGCAGTGTTGAAGGCCAGGGTCAGGAACAGGAGTAATGCAGTGGCTACCCAAAATGTCAGTTTAATGACATGGTATTTGCTCATTAGCATTCGATTCTAGTATTACATCCTGGAATACTTCCTGGAACGATATGAATATAAAATGTCTTTCACTAGACAGATCTTCATAGATCAAGCAGGTGCTACCAACCACACTGGGTTACTGGAAGCTGCTAACTTTATCATTCTCATCTTCTTTACTAGAGATATCTGCTTGGACACTTGAAACTTCACATGCTGCCGTATTATTGATCACTTGAAAAAGAACAAGGAAAACATAGAACCTCATTCCTTGAAACATTTTTGTAAATAATAGAACAGTACATTACAAATTCATATATATTTAAACAAATATTGGCATATCTATGAATCTGTAACAGAGGCATTAGTTAAAATTTGATACCAGACCCATGTCTGGATCAGATGTTGTTTTTAGGTGGTTGCATAGGATAACAATGGCCAAAAAGCCATGTCTGAAAATATAGCCCAAGATATTTTAATTTTGGAACACATTGCATTTGTTGTTCTTTATAGATGGTTTACTCTGAAAAGAATAATGTTTGATTTTTGCCACATAATTCAGAAAAATTTCATTTAAATTTCATTTTAAATAATAAACAACAAAGAATCTAGCAGAAATTTACAGTATTTATACTCTTTAAAATTGAGAATACTGTTCTTAAAATTAGAGTCAGGGAACATTGATGGAGGCCTTCCATTTTGATGGAGGCTATGGGTTTATATTGTCTATGTATATGCCTTTTAAATTAAGCTTCTTGACAGAAGGACAATTAATGGAAATGTTATCAGTAGTATCAGTGAAACCAAAATCTTGCTTTTATTTTTCAATGCCCATAGATAAAATGAAATTGCCTATAGATAAAATGAAATTTGGTTGATTTGTATTTATTGATGCAAATGCACAATTTCCTGTTTTATTCTGGGAAGCCGGTTTCCTCAAGTAATTAAAAAGATGTTATAAAACTGTCAAGAAAGATGTGTTCAATATTATTTTAAGGATAAATACTAGTGTTAACTGCAGTACTTGTAGGAGTAGTAAATAAGAAAGTAAGTATGCCTCAGTGTTTTACTGTAGTGACAGTTTTTTAGGTTCTAAGTGTAGACAAACACACTGTAAAGAAACTATTGATACATACAGTTACTTTGATATTTTCTTTTCTCTTAAAGTATTTTTCAGTTTCCTTTATCTGTTTTTACATTTTCCCTATGTACTATTTCTATTTTATCAAATAGATCTGACAGCTAACTGACAGTTAACCTGAAGCTCTGCTGTGTTTCGGCTCTTGTCATCAGTAGAAGTATAGTGCCCTATGCTTTTGTCCAACCTAGTGGGCACCATATTTATTTGATTTCGTTTGTTTTGATTGTTTTTACAAATGAGCCGGTGACCTTGCAGTATTTGACACATCTTTTCTCTTCCTTGAAAAGGCAATTGCAGACTGAAAGAGGATCTGAATGTAGGGAAATTTCTGCAGTATTCCTGCAACTCATTTTGATTTCAATCATGACAATAATGTTTATCTCAAGCAGTATTTAAGCCTTACCTGTTATGTACTATTGAAAAATTAAACAGATTTTTTTTTTTTTAATTTGGTGTCTTAACTGGAGAATTGCATTTTATTCAGTTAGTGTAAAAAAGTTTTGTTAAAACCACCTTATTAAAAAATAAAGTAATTTTAAGTGCTGTATGATTTATGTAAAATCTGACAAAGTCAATACTTACTATTGCTTATTTGAAATAAAATTGATCACTCAGATCTCTGGACTGTATTTGATTCAGAGGTGGGAGAAAAAGTTAGGGGAAGAGCTCAGCTGTCTTTAAATATTAAGTTTAAAAAGCTTGTCACAGTCTCTGTAATCTTTGCAAAATATTTCACTGCAAAGTGTCCTCCCGTTGTAGATAAAAGACACACTATCCTTATTCCTCCATTTAATGAACCGTGAGAAATTAATTTACTGTCATATTCCAGTACCTACTTATGAGAAATGTAAAGAGAGATCGATAAAAACTGGTGGACATTACTAGTTGTTCCCTGTTTTCCAATCAGAGTCAGAAAAATCTACAAAGAATGCGGGCAAACCAAATCTGTGGAGCCAAACTATTATTGAATAGTCTCATAGTCAAAGGACAGCTCCTGAAGCAGTCCTTTGGGGAATCAAAAGATGATACATACTGATGTAGAGCACTACACATATTTTGCTAGCAGCTTTGAAATATATTTGAAATAGATTGTGGTCTTGTCAGTCCACTGCTTCGTTCACAGGATAGATATATTTTTTCATCTTCCTTTAACAAGAAATATCTTAAATCAAATGTTTCTTGTTAGTTCCATAAAATTGAAAAACTGACGTTGTTGAAAGAGCCATGACAGGTTAATGATGTGAAGGTGTGTTTGTTGGCTGAGGGTACTGAATAACATAAAAATACTGTGAAGTTAGGTACCTCACAGGACAAAGTTCTCAAAAATAATTCAGAGAAATGCCTGAGAAAGGTTCATTTTTGAGGAAATTACTTGAGATTTTTCACTCTTGGCCTCATATTTCCTGACTGAGTTAATGGATTTAGGGTAAGTTTGAATCATTTATTGTAAAAGCAGGACTTTTTGGTTTTCTTTTTTTTTTTTTTTTTTTTTTTTTT
>VXBO01009661.1:0-17990 GCA_013400135.1 Rhinoptilus africanus
TGTTATCCTAGGAGCATAGCAGCCTTTAAGAGTAAGATAGTCCTTTTATTTTTTTCTTTATAGAGAGGTTCTTTTGGTGCACTGCAATACTGGGGAGGTTCTAGAATGTCAAAAATGTCTCCCTTCACCTCTGTCCATAACACTCGCAAGCTGTCAGTCCCCCTGCTGTGAGCTTGTTTTTCTTTTCAAAGACAGTGCTGACCACTTGTGCTGGCTAAAGAACCGCAGCACTTGGTGCCAGAGGCAAACCTGCAACTGGACTAGTTACAGCTGTTGAGACTTCAAGCCAAAAACCTCCCTTTGCAGAACCAGCGGCGTACGACGTGCATCCCTCCATGCTGCCCTATCCATCTTGGCACACAGGTTTGCATTTCCATGGTGGTTTCAGTGCAGTCAGTGTTAGCCCCTTGTGTTGTTGGGCTCAGCAACATCCAACCCCCCAGAAAAACTGACAGCAGCCTAGAATCCAAATCTTGGTGAGATGGACTTTTTTTGCCATTTTTTTTCCCTCTCCAAATGTGCTAATTGAAAGCTGCAGTCTGAAAATCATAGAATCGTCTATGTTGGAAGGCACCTTTCAGATCATCGAGTCCAACCATTAACCTAACACTGCCAAAACCACCACTAAACCATAACCCTAAGCACCATGTCTATCCGTCTTTTAAATACCTCCAGGGATGGTGATTCAACCACCTCCCTGGGCAGCCTGTTGCAGGGTTTGATAACCCTTTCTGTGAAGAAATTTTTCCTAATATCCATCCTAAACATGGCACAACTTGAGGCCATTTCTTCTTGTCCTATCACTTTTTACTTGGGAGAGGAGACCTACCCCAACAGGCAAATTTCACAGGATGTACCTGTGTAGGTGGTACATGAGCACAGCTGGCTGCTGGCACACCACCAGATCTGTAGCCACCAAACCACAGTGCTGCTGGCATGAGGTTGCCATTGCATGAGGATTTAGCTGCTGTCTCCATGATTTTGCATTATCATGGGTTAAAGTGCACAGGTGTTTTACGGAACCATATGGATAGAGGATGTCAAGGTCATAACTGCCAACTTGATGTCACCGATCAGATACTTTACCATTGATTGTGTTTGGACATGTATTTACCAGCTAGGATCCTGAACAAAGCAGAGCTAGCTTTTTAATGTTAAAAGAAAAAAAAGAGGGAAAAAAAGGCAGCTTCATAAATGTTTTTATTTCTGACTTTTAAAACCTGGAGCCTGAGAACTACAAATATATTGAGGAGTCTAGATCCTGGTTAGGAAAGCAGCAGGGATTAAAATGCCTGAATAAGTGACAGGCACTAAGCACCTTTTTGCTCCTAGGCCTAAAATGTTATTGATACAAGGGATTGTCAGCAGACTTATTCTGGGAAAGAGTTTATTCAGTTATTCTGAATTGTTACATTTTGTTCTGGTTGTGGATGTACTGGTGAAATCAGAAGGGCCAATGTGCCCTTTCCACAATAAATTAAACAGTAATGTGCTTTGGAAAGCAATAGGGAGGGATGGCATGGGCTTTAGCAGAGCTGGTTTTATTTCACATCCATTTCCAAATTCTTTATACATTTGTGGACAAATCATCTTATTAGTTTGAGCCTTTATTGCCTAAAGTATAAAAATATTTCCTTTCTCTGTAATCCTTTGTCCCTCTTGTCTGTTCAACTTGTAAGTTTTCTCTGTGTACATTGTGAAGTAGCTTTAACAGGACGCCAATATTAGATGGCAATTCTAACACTGTTGCAATAATAACTGTAGCCAGCTTGCATTAAATCACCATATATTTGATGTAGCAGTGACAGTTTCAGTGGAATTAGGCTAGAGAGAAATTTATCCAAGAGTCTTTAGCAGTGATTTAGACATGAATGCCCTTTTTATGTAAAGCGATAGTTGGAAGGATTAAGATTGGGAGGTTAATCTTTCCTAACGGCTAGCTCATTGTTTTCTCACGATTCCAAGATTCTTTGGTAAGAGACATGGTCTGGATATCTCACCATTAGCAATTTTGGAATGGAAAGTTAACCGCAAAATAGTCAGAGCTGGATATCTTGCAAAACTTGCTCAAATACTGATTTCCTTCTGAGTCTTTGTTCTAAAGATGCCAGACACATTCCTATCCATGTCCAACAACTCCGTTTTCTGAAACAGGAACACTTAACACATACACACATATCCACGCAAAGACACACACACGCTCAAAAGAGACAACTTAACAACTCTGCCAAAGAACACGTACACTGGAAAATATATCAATTAAATAACTTGTTTTCTTATCACAGGCTAAGAAAGATTAACTTGTGTAAGAAAGGGTGCTGCTTGTAGGGGAGGCTAATATCAAAGTTAATAATAATTAATCAGAAATTTTTAATGATTTTTTGGGGGGGGATTTCTGAAATGGGAAGTCATCCCAACAAATATTTGGGACAGAAAGGAATTGTGCTGCTAGTCCTTTCCAGAAAGAGAAAGAATTTCTGTCAAAGAACTGGTGGGAAGCGAAGAGGGAAGGTGCCATGAATACTTTTTGACTTGAATCCCAATGTCTGGAATCTAAAATGAGACCGTTTGTAAATTTTGTCCTCAAATCCAGCGATGTAACAAGTTAGCAAAAGCTTCGTTTCTCCTTGGTCTGTCTGCAACAAGTCTGAAGTTCAGCTTTGTGTCTATTGGGCATCCTGTTGGTCCACGTTCCCTGTAGGGCACTTTTGTGCAACCACATTTTTGTGGTTGTAAGGCCATAGACTCAGAGGGAGCTTGCTCTTGCAAGGGAGAACCTTTGTCCATGAGGATTCAAGCATATTTATAGGCAAGTGTAGAGAGGTCTGGATTTTTTGAGGTTATGTCTTTCATATATCAAGGGTCTGATGACTTCAGGGCAGCTTTTGCTGAGGGGCCACCTGGAATAGAGGATGCTGCTCCTGCTTTCATGTAATCATTTCAAACCATATGCAGAATACATTTAGGGACAGGATTTATGAAACGGCCTTGCATTAGGCAAAATCTGCTCCCATGGTGATATCTGAGTGGTACATGCACATAAATGGAGCAAGGCTAGGCCAGCGAAGAGCACTTTTGGAAAACTGCCAGAGTACACAGTTGTGGGATGGCATTTCTCAGTCACACCCCGAATTCTTATATTCTTCCTGTTAGAAGTGAAAGTCCTGTTACTTGGAGATTGTTAGTTATGCTTACAGTTCCTAAACAATTATTAAAGAGGGCCATCTCTGGTTATTTATGGCACAGCTGCAATCAGAAAAAAAAAGGCTGTAAAAGTGCCATTGTGGATATCTGGTTCAGGAGCAGCTTTCTTCGTTCTGTTTACAAATCAGGGGAGTTGTCAGCCTCACAAGCTCAGCCAGGGAGCTGAGATTTAAATGGGGTCATTTCTGGCTCAATAATCATTAGCAGTACTGAACTTTCTGCAAGATAAAGAGTCCTCCATCTAGGCACAGATTTATATCGGTAGGATCAGAGCCTGCAGCCCATAACTTCTTTCGAGGCCAGCACTGCCTACATTTATGTTTTTAAAGTATCTCACTGTAAGGGGCCTCAGAGCCACATTATATCAGAATTAAATGTTATTTTTAAACCAATATGTTCCTGAATCCCTTACACAGTTTTGGCAAACCCAAGGCATTACTGTTGATAGAAAAACAATAATATAACTTTACTGGCTAATTCATTTTGGACACCTTTAGGTGAGGCAGTGACCTGATGTCCTCTGAGACTGGTAGAGAGACAGAGAAAATACAGGAGAGGAAAAGTCTTTGAAGCTTCAAATAGGAAATCCAAATTTGGAGGAAAGGATTCTGTGCCATACAAATTATATTATTGTGAGTTTGGGACTGAACTGTATCATTATTTTTTATAGTGCTATAAAATGAAAAACTCTTTTTATGAATCCAGTTCTAGCTGTCCCTCTTGGGTTGTCATGTCCAAGCGTGCTGTGCACAGGATATAATTAGCTTAATGCACAAGCTAGTGAAATAAATGGACTTTTAATGATGCTCAGGGTGCTCAAAGAAAAGAGTAGCCAATGCAAAAAAAATGCATTAGACCTGGAAGTAAAATAAGATTACTTCTTGCAAATGACTTTTTGGCTTGCTTGCTCATTTTGTCTCTGGATGTTTCTATTTGCTTTTTTTCTTTCTTTCTTTTTCTTTGATTAAATTATTCTTCATAACTTCCAGGGAGACAAACCTGCTACAGGCACAAACTTCCCTGACTATCTGATCTTCCCGCCCAGTCCCAAACAGCTGCCATTTCCTATGTTCCCTCATAAGGAACAGCCTTGCCAGCTCTGCCCTGGCCCACCGCCATGCCAAGCTGTCTGGTGAGGATGCCCCTGGGCCAAGTGGGCTGCAGACTGAGCAGGCTGAGCCTCAACAGGAGACCTCTGATCTGCCCCCTCTTCACTGAGCAGGAATGTCACTCAATTTTCTGTCTTGCTTTTTTCTGGGAAGTGGAAAAACTCTTCTAGAGCCCCCTGACTTCCGCTTCTGGCTCTTTCTCTTCAAGAAAGAGCAAGTCCAGTCCTGAAATTGGAGCCCTTTGCTTAGGAGCTGTCATTTTAAAAGGAACTTTTCTGGCTTTAGAAGACTACGGTCCTTAAGTGCATATAATTTGTAAAGAGCCTAAGTCTCATGCTAATTATACACATCCTGTGGATGTTCATACTGAAAGGCCATCCTTCTTCCACAATGTACTGAAAAAGGGAAATGAATCACAAAATGCAAGCCTCCGTGAGTTGGACGGAGCACAAGTGTCTCCCTATCTTGGTTCAAAGAAATATTTGGCTCTGAGCTCTAGATCCATTTGAACTGGTGGCAACCTTTCCACTGCCTCCAGTCACACTAAATTTGGCCCTTGTGCATTTATGTTGTTAAATGGAGCTAACAGTCCCTGGGCGAGCCAGGAGAGAGGTCCCCTCCAGCCTACAGGGTCATGGGGTCTGACTCTCACTTACTCAAACAAGGAAAACAACACCATCAAATACTCATAAACAGCGGCAAAGGCTGGAGGTTAAACCAAATGCCTGCATGCTTCACAGAAATCCAAAAGCAGTTGTGCAACTGCAAACGCATTAAAACATGAGTCAGCCCAGCGTTTGAAGGGAAAACACGTCCCATGGTGGACAGATACAGCGGGTAGATGGACCACATGGCCCACTGCCATCCTAAACTTTTACTATTTTAGGTCTCTTATGATACATTATTTGCAAAACAACCTTTTGAAACCAACTTTTGTGCCATGAAGTGGGGTGTAACTTTCCTGTAGGTTGGGTTTCTGCCCCAGATCTCATTATTTCTCCTGTTACGCTCTCAGTTTTCCACTTTCCTTTTCTATAACTCACATTTTTCTTAACACAGACCTTTTTTGCCTCCTGCTGCCTGCTCACACCTCCTTAATCCCAATGTTTGCAGTTGCTCTCCAGTTGCTTTTCCACCAGTCAGTATCCTTCCCAGTTAAACAAGTTATTTACAGAGCTCTGTTTAAGCGTTGCTTTCTTCTCACCTGATCCCACACTCCATGCTTTCTTCAGCTCTGTGCCAGTATCAGTGCTTGATTATTTGTGTGCTATTATTATTAACTGGTCTGATATGTGCCCATATTTATGCTAGGTTTTTTCTAGTTCAATCACTACCCTCACACAGTTTGATGAACTCTTCCTTTGCTTTTCTAAGGAGCTTCTTTGTTAAATGCTCTTTTCCTTAACACATTTATGGAAAATCAAGCCTGGTGGAAGCTCAGCTGTTAAAGATCTTATTTGGTAAGAGCTGGAAAAGTGAAGATGAGTCAAGCCACTGATGCAAGATTGCTTTATAGGCCGTATTTGGCTGGTCACCTTCTACTAACAGGTGAAGTCAGCATCCCCTTGCTTACCTTGTCACACAGCTGTAAACCTCATGCAGCTTGTGACACCATCTATAGAGGTCAGTATGTGGGTGAAATACAATTTCAGCTCTAAAATTTTACACACTGTTGTTATGAACTGTGAAACTATGGCAGCTTTCTCTCCGGAAACAGCTGGACTTGCATGGGGATGAAGTAAGCCCTGTATTTTACATCTATAATTGTCTTATCTACCATAAGGTAAGGATTTCTGGAAAATGGATCAGTCACTGCATTAATACACACAAGCATGTTGCTATCCTCACAATTGATGTCATAGAAATAAATGAAATTGTCACACATATCCCATGATCCATTTGCATGTAGATTTTCAAACCCAGCTTGGCATGTTTCCTTGGAAAATGTGAGTTTTTAGGTGAATTAGCCATTTAGTTGTTAAAATATGGCCTTTTGCAGAGCATGATTGAATGTGTCTTGGATGCCAATCAGCTCGCTCAGTAAAGAGAAAGAACAGACAACACTCTTGGAGTGTTAAAAAGCACCTTAGCTGCCATCCACCTTCCTGCTTTCCTTAAGCAACCAGCCTGGTGGGGGGCTGGTTTTTCTCTCCTTGCAAAAACACTTGGGCAAGTGCAGTGCAAGGCTTGAGAAAAGCAGCTTCCAGCAGAAGCAAGTTAATTTCTTACCTAAGAGCATGACTAAACGCAGTGGAGACAGAAATGAAAAATGAAAGGTTAATATTTTGGCTCCAAGGTCCTTCTGGCAGACTTGAGATTATCTTTGGATGTGTCAAGAAAAGCTTTCAGGACAGACCCCAGAGCCAAACATTTCTGAAGTGACTAGCAGTTTTGGAAAACTCAGCTGTGCCGTGCCTGGCTTAAGAAAGAGACATCTGAAATCTCACCTTGTGAGAAATCAGGCCCCTTTGCAGGGCTGGAAGGAGATAACTCAGCCCTCCCCCTCCAGTAACTCCCCACCTATAAGAGCATTGAGCAAATTCTTCTCGAAGCTGCCTCCATTTCTTCCCAGTAAGACATCTCTGCAAGACAATTCTCATTTCACCGTGAACGTCTGGACCACATTAACGTTTGAGATTTCTGTTTCAGGTCCTAATTGCTTTCAGCAAATCGCTCCCAGTGGAAAATCAATAGAAGTTTTGTCACTTATTTCAATTACACTGAGACGTCTCACAAGTGAGAGCTTAGATGTCAGCCCACCTCTGCAAAAAGACACAGTAAATCACAGACATGAGGACACAGCATACTTGAACCTATGTTCATCGGTCAGACCTCAAAGTTGGCTCCATGCAGAAAAAAACAATTCTCCCTTTCCCCCTAGGGCAAATGAGGAGTTCTCCTCTGAAATCACTGGGGTAAAAAAAGTCTAACTCAACAGAAAGTCTGTCTCAAAAAATTAGCCTTTTAAGGCTGTATTCTGATTTTATATACACTAGCTTGGATCTGGAGTGTACCTGAGACAAAGATCCTGCAGCTTAAAACTTGCACTTAAACGTGAAGGCAGATCACAGTAGCATGGGGGATAAAACTGACAAAAGAAATGAAATATTGCCATGCATGTGTGAGTATTTCCAGAGGTGTGTAATTCAACTGTGGATCCTCTGCTACTGTAAGGTCTGGTCTGCCCTTCCTTCAACTCTCTTATATAGCCATGGGGTGAAGACACACACTTGAAATGTAGGAGACTGAATCCGAGGTTTGAAAACAGTGTTCCATCTCCAGCTCATCTCTCCCTGTCTCCCCTGACCTGATGGATATTTGACTGTACAGGAAGTGAGAAAACTTCAATAGGGGTGCACTGATCCAATAGCTTAAAGGCTATTTGACCTTGCAAACAATGCGTGGACTGACAGCTCAGCTAAGCTGGAGGGGAGGTTCTCCACATGGCCACATGAGCCTCTCAGCTGACCTTGAAAGGCCACTTCCCTGCATTATTTGGATACCCTTGCAGTTTGGTCCACAGGCAGGAGAAGGTGAGGAATGGCTGGTATCAGAATCCCTAGAGGTCATGCACATCTCCAGGTATCTTAGCTCTGCCAGGGCTTGGAATGTTTTCTTAGACTTTCTGACAGAAAATTAAGCGCCTGCTGTATCAGGTGACAGCTGAGATGAAGTTTGAAGCATCTAAGCAGAGCCTGTGTGCTGAATCCAGGCACATCAGCCAGCCCTGTTCCCAATGCTTTTCTGGAATTTAATCCCTTCATTTCCCTGAAATGCTGCTATGAGTTCAGACTTGCAAAGAAACAGAGCTCAGATTCAGATGGTAAAAAACCCCAGAGAACTCTGCTGCACCACCTCTTCTCCAAGAACTAGAGATGTCCAGCATGCAGATGTGCAAAAGGCACATCTCTTCAAACTGGTTGTGATCTGCCCAGCACTGTACAAACTAATTATGTTTCTTTCACTGAAGAACATTTCTTCCAGCATCTCACCAGGTCAGGGATAGTTGCATTTGTCAACTGAGAAGAAAGGTTTGATTATTGATCCTTTGTGGATGGTTCAGGGAAATAGTGACTCAGCGGTAGCAACACACATGCTCCAGACTCCAAACTGGCTGTTGCCTGCTCAACTCAGCCTGTTTACGCCTTTTTTCATCCCCAGACATTGGCAGCAGAGCACTGGAAAACAGAACATGTTCAACATGTAGGAGTGTTTACTCTTGTCATGACACAATTTGGGATTTTCCATTTAAGCTTGAAAAACAAACCCTAAACAGAATTTATTAGGAAAATAGTAGCTATGAGGTAAACTTATGTCAACAAATGCCAAGAGGTCAAACAGACAACACTTGACATTTTACTTGAATATTCTGCGTGTTCCTAGAAGCAGTGCGAAAGCTGGCCCTCAAAGTATTTGCCAGAGCATTATAGTGACTGGGGAATATGGCAAGTCCAGAAAGTTCCTGAAAGCAAAACCTTATTCTGCTTCGTTGTAACAGAGGTCTTTTCTTCATACACCAAACCCAAGAACTCCAGATTCCAGCGCTGGGGAATGGCAGAGGATGGTGACACCAGCACAGCCATGCCGCCAGCAGGAGCCAGAGGTTGCAGGACAGGATGGTGCCACAGACATCCCCACTCCAGCCTGGGTGAGAATAACTCTGACATTTCCCATGCTGCTCCCAAATTAAGTAGTCATAATTCCTCCCAAAACCAGTCTTAACAACCCTGCCAAAGTGAGAGATTCACAGCTGTTTCTGGTGAAGGTGCTCGGCTGTCATTAACAGCGGCAAAAATCCACTCAGCCAACAAGAGGGGAAGCAAGACTAATGGTGAAAGCTGAATGTGAGGAAGAGGAGGGTAACCTTCCCTGCTTGAAGTAAGGTTCATATACTGTCCTCAACAATCACAAACAAGTATGATGCAGCCCACTCATTTTTACATCATACTCATTTTTATTCTTACCTTGTTTTTAAATCCAAGAGTTGTGTTTTAAGAAGAATGTCACATGACATGAGATTCATAATGAATATCACAAATTAGAATATTCCTTTATTTAGGCAGCAGCTGGTGACTATATAAATCCTGTTTTAACAGAGCTCCTGCATTCCTGGGTTACTACCTGTCTACCACAATCTTGCACTTGTCCATCTTCAAGATGCATTGGCATCATCTGAATAGAAATATGAAATACATAAAATATCACAGGTAATCATAGTATCACAGAATTACAGAATGGTTTGGGTTGGAAGGGACCTTAAAGATTATCTAGTTCCAACCCCCCTGCCCTGGGCAGGGACACCTCCCACTAGACCAGGGTGCTCAAAGTCCCATCCAACCTGGCCTTCAACACTTCCAGGGATGGGGCATCTGCAGCTTCTCTAGGCAGCCTGTTCCAGTACCTCACCACCCTCACAGTAAAGAATTTCTTCCTAATGTCTAATCTAAATCTCCCTTATTTCAGTTCAAGACCATTACCCCTCATCTTATCACTACACTCCCTGATAAAGAGCCCCTCCCCATCTTTCCTGTAGGCCCCCTTTAGGTACTGGAAGGGGCTATAATGTCTCCCCGGAGCCTTCTCTTCTCCAGGATGAACAACCCCAAGTCTCTCAGCCTATCTTCATAGGAGAGGTGCTCCAGTCCTCTGATCATCTTCATGGCCCTCCTCTGGACTTGCTCCAGCAGNCATCTTCATGGCCCTCCTCTGGACTTGCTCCAGCAGGTCTATGTTCTTGTGTTTGGGGCCCCAGACCTGGACACAGTACTCCAGGTGGGATCTCATGACAGCAGAGTAGAGGGGGAGAATCACCTCACTTGGACTGCTGGCCATGCTTCTTTTGGTGCAGCTGAGGATACGGTTGGTTTTCTGAGCTGTGAGCGCACACTGCTAGCTCATGTTGAGCTTCTCATCAACCATCATGCCCAAGTCAGTCCTCAGGGCTGCTCTCAAGCTATTCTCTGCCCACCCTGCATTTGTGCTTGGGATTGCCTCTACCCACATGCAGGACCTTGCACTTTTCCTTTTGAATTTCATGAGGTTCACATAGGTCCACCTCTCAAGCTTGTCCAGGTCCCTCTGGATGGCATCCCTTCCCTCCAGCATCCTGACTCTGCCGCGCATCTTGGTGTCATCAGCAAAGTTGCTGAGGGCGCACTCAATCCCAACATCCATGTCACTGGCAAAGATAAACAGCAGCAATCCCAGTACTGATCCCTGAGGCATGCCACTCCTCACTGGTCTCCACTTGGACATTGAGTTGTTGACCGCAACCCTTTGAGTGCGACCAGTGGGCAAATTTCTTATCTACTGACTGGTCCATCTGTCAGATCCATGTCTCTCCAATTTAGATGCAAGGATGTCATGCAGGACAGTGTGAAATGCTTTGCACAAGTCCAGGTAGATGATGTCAGTTGCTACTCCCTTATCCATCAATGCTGTAAGGCCATCATAGAAGGCCACCAAGTTTGTCAGGCATGATTTGGGCATAGTGAAGCCATGTTGGCTGTTACCAATCACCTCCTTATTTTCTGTGTGTCNGGCAAAGATAAACAGCAGCAATCCCAGTACTGATCCCTGAGGCATGCCACTCCTCACTGGTCTCCACTTGGACATTGAGTTGTTGACCGCAACCCTTTGAGTGCGACCAGTGGGCAAATTTCTTATCTACTGACTGGTCCATCTGTCAGATCCATGTCTCTCCAATTTAGATGCAAGGATGTCATGCAGGACAGTGTGAAATGCTTTGCACAAGTCCAGGTAGATGATGTCAGTTGCTACTCCCTTATCCATCAATGCTGTAAGGCCATCATAGAAGGCCACCAAGTTTGTCAGGCATGATTTGGGCATAGTGAAGCCATGTTGGCTGTTACCAATCACCTCCTTATTTTCTGTGTGTCTTAGCATACTTTCCAGGAGGATCTGTTCCATAATCTATCTGGGCACAGAGGTGAGACTGACTGGCCTGTAGTTCTCTGGGTCCTCCTCTTTTCCCTTTTTAAAAATGGGGGTTATACTTCCCCTTTTTCAATCAGTCGGAGCTTCATCAGACTGCCATGACTTCTCAAATATGATGGATAGTGGCTTGGCAACTTCATCTGCCAGTTCCCTCAGGACCTGCAGATGTATCTCATCAGGTCCCATGGATTTGTACATCTTCAGTTTCCTTAGATGGTCTCAAACCTGTCTTCTCCTACAGTGAGTGGTTTCTCATTCTTACAGTCCCTGCCTTTGCCTTCTGCAACTTAGGTGGTATGGCTAGAGCACTTGCTGGTGAGACTGAGGCAAAAGAATCGTTGAGTACTTCAGCCTTCTCCATATCTCAGATCACAAGGTCTTCCATTTCCTTCTGGAGAGGGCCCACATTTTCCCTAGTTTTCCTTTTATCACTGACTGTAGAAGCTTTTCTTGTTGCCCTTGACATCCCTGGCCAGGACAATAGGTTTTAACAGTTACTCCTGTTTAATATATTCCAATAACTCTTCAAAATTAAGATTTATACATGTTATGTACCCTTTCTTACTATTCTGCTTATAGTTTCAGTTTTAATGATGCCATTTCCAGGCCTCCATTTCCAGAAATTATTCTCCCTGGTGTACATTACAGCACATAGTGTTTGCAGATGGTGAGTAAAATGTACTGAGATTATGAGAGGAGAATTAGAAGAAAGTCACCAACCAAGACAAACAGGACAAATTATCATCACTAGAGCACCCCAAAGAAGTTGACTTAAATGCTGTGTAGGACTATTTTGCAGAGAGGCAAGACGCTCCAAAAAGCCCTCTCCTCGCACTAAATGGGGAAAACACTCATATAGATACATGGTATTCATAGACTATGAGTTGAAACCCAGTGATTCAGGAGAAATCACATACCACAATTAGGTGTGCTAGTTTTCACGACTGTGATAACCGCACTGTGATGGACATATCCCACCAGGTCGCTTGTAAGCTGCAAATACTACATAAGACTGCAGTATGCACAGGGGCCCCTGAAAGATGCCATGAAACAATTCAACATTTTGATGTGTATCTCTCCTGTGAGCTCCAAATTCACGTGGTTTATGAGACTTAATTCACAATGCTGACATACTGGAAAATAAGTAATACCACAGAAAAGAAGAAAAGATCGATGGAAAACATAAGAAAAAGAAAAGATGATGGAAAAAATTTCCATCTGCATTTGTGTGACCCTGAAGGGTAAAGCCATGTTTCCCTGGGCAGCACGTTTTCCTGGGCAAGGCTGTAAACAGGAGAAGACCTGGTGTACAGACCATGGGCCAAGCCTATCATGGGTAAGAACAAGCATTTACCCACAGTCAGTGAGATGAAATAAAGTCATCCCCTGGCTCACTCTGTGATGATTTGTTTGTGTAGCTATGCCCTAAATCTCAGTTCAGAAAGGTCAAGTAACTTTAAAAACTAGAAGTCTGGGTAATTAATGGTCAATTTTTTGCAACATTTGTGACACCTAAAGATGCTGAATAAGATTTCAAAGTTGAAATCCTGTTAGAATCACAGAAAAATTCAAATCCAGATTTCAAGAGTCCAGGTGTGTAAAGTGAGCTTATCTGCAAAATGTATGTTCACAGAGTTCTTCAGCTATAACTCCAAAGCTTCCCCCTAAAAATTTTGACTTGTACTGTCAACTATATTTCCAATAACAGCCTTTCTGCCAGGGACCTGATTCATGCCGAAACCTGGTAGGGAACAACCACTGCTCTGAGCAGAGGTCCTGGGGCAAGCTCCCACTCAGACCAGCTGGGATGTAAAAGTGCAGCCAGCTTCCTCTGATATCACAGTGTCTGGAAAATTAACCTTTTACAAGAGGGGGAAAGAGGATAAATCCTGGCCTCTGGTCACATTTTACACACATGTATGTCATATAGATTGAGATGTAAGGATCTCCATGCTTTTGATGAGCATTGAATTGAGATGCTTTAGTCAGCAGGCTATAGCTTCCCCAAGTTTCAGGAGGTGCAAGATTGCAAACATATACCAATATTTAGCCTTTCCTTGGGGTTAATTAGGGTGGGTCACTATATGTTGACTGCTTTGTACAATTTCTTAAGTGATGTGTGAATTATACAAGCCACAGCCTCCCAGGTCAAGGGTCTGGATCCCTCTCTAGCAACTAAGCATTTAAGGCAGGTTCTTAAGTGACTGAGCTTTTTCAATCCAAATCTTTTATTATTTCTAGCTCTGATCCTCATACCTAAAGTGTGATAATTAAACTCAGGAAAAATCTTATTCCTTCCCTGTGAAGAGCCACATACACATCTCTGCAACACCAGCACATCTTTCTTGCAGAGATTGTTTTGGTGAGGCATCCATCAGTGGTGGAATCTGAAATACAGATGTTAGACATTTGCCAGGAAGATTCAGTATTAAGTAAAGTGAATTTAGAGCTTTAAAATGTCGATTTTGAACCACTAGATCCATCTGCTGCCAACATGGTGGAGCATAGAGCTGTAGGATGAGATGAATAGGATAGCAGAATCTGGTCCTCTCCAATGTGGGGGAACAGAGCCCAAATCCTGCCTTGGGCACCCTGGCTAAAGCTAGCTGCTGTGCAGAGGCACTCCTTACACAATCCCACAGCAGATCCCAACAAAAAGATAAATGGAGGTCAACGCGCTTCCCCACTCTGCCATTCTTTGATGCTAGCTCCCCCCTGCATTCACCCACACAAACCCTTGATGTACATGGGTCAAGACGCACTCTCCATATGGGGCAGTGCATGCTATTTTTAATTTTTGAAAGTTAAACCAGCTCTGAAGCTGGATTAGTGATGGTAGATCCCCCTAAACTATAGGCACGTAAACTGAGGGTGGACAGCTGCTCCGACGTTCCTGGCTGGGAACCCAACCCTTAAACACACTAGATGCACATACATGGCTTCTTGGCTGCCCCATTTATGCCCATCTGTTACAGTGGCACACTGCCTGCTTAGAAGTTGGTCAGATCTTTGCCCTTGGGTAATATACCAGGCAATGATGGATATATAAGGACAGTCTGCATACAGTGGCAAGAGATCTCCTCCCAGGAAGTGCCTTCTCCTGCTCCAGCTGAACCTTGCAGTTTGGTGTGCTGGTACATCCTGGCACTCCAGGCACACCTACTTCATTACTGGCCTTCTAATAAGTAAGCAACCTGAGGAGAAGAAAAGGAGCCTGTGTACTTAATGGAAAGTTCTGGCTGTCAACAATGAGCCAGGTTGTATTACAGAGCATTCCCGAAATACATGCGGTCACCAACAGGGACATCAACATGACAGTTCCGCCCACTGCCACTCTGCATAACAGGCAACAGGACCAGGGGACAAATCAAATTTCAAAGGATTGCGTACATTTGAGCCCAAGATACCACTTGTACATTTGCGTCAAGAAGAGAGCCAAAGGACATAACCTTTCCTGGTCTTTAGTAGGGTACACGATGCCCTTTCACATGGGAACATGATGACATGAATAACTATGTCAGGTGAAAAGCATGGATTTTGTTGTGTTCCTTTAAGGTACGTCCATTTCCCTTTGCATAAAGTGGGAGAACACCCTTAAAGTAAAGACTGAGAATTTTATGGACTTCTCTTTCCTCTTGCCCCAAAGATTTTTTACCAGAAGCAAAGATCTTGAGTCTATAGGACAAGTAATATTTGGTTTGATGCAGAAGAGGGTTTGCACTGATCTGCTTTTTTATTTGCAGTAACACTTAAAGACCTTGGCAGGAGATTGAAGCCTAGTCACTCTTTAGGACAGATTCTGTTGTGGGAAGCATGAAACTTAGGCACATAATATGGAAGAAGGAAAAAGATTAATATTATACTGCAGTTAACTACCAAGAATTGGATAAAAAGACCAATCTGTTCTCCGAAAGTTTTATTTTATTTTAGGAAAACCCTATACATCCCTTTCACAGGCTTTATCTACAATATAAGTCCTCATATGTTAGAATTGTCTCAAATACATTTGCACTAGTGCAGGTTGGTAACAGCACCTCTTTTGCTGCCTTTCTTTCTACATCTTTTCCACCACCACATGATTCTGCTTCAAGTTGATTTATTTACTTCAGCAAAAGCTTAAGGACACCAAAATTGTTTTGATGTCATCTTGGAAGCATTGTTAGGAGAATGATCCCCCAAGATCCAGGATCGTGTCTCAGGAGAGCAGAAGCATGCTTGATTCAATGCATGGTGCCAGTGAGGATGCTACAACTCTCTCACCCTACTCTACTTTCCCAGTAAATCTGCACCTATTTCTACACTCTCTGTAAAGCAGCTTCCAAACCCTGTGTGAGCTGTGGGGCTCAAAAGAGCGCAGTGGGTCAGTGCACCAGCGCAAGCGCACTCCTGCTCCACCATCTCATGGACAGGCGGTTGGCAGCCCTTCAGAGGCCATTCTTGCATGATGATACACATGTCCCCAAGGGTAGGTCTTGGAAGGGTAACTGAATGTCTAGATCCCACTGAAATCCTATAGTCTCCTTGTCCCTCAGGCCTCCATATAAATTGGGAATAACAGGAAATCTCCAGCTTAGAAGAGTGCCATGAGGCACTTAGATACTGATGTAATTACAGCTATTTATGTACTTCAGGTGGACGGATCTGATGTACTACCCGCGATGGCCCTTTTACTGTCCAAACCAGCCTGCAGTCTGTGTACATTTCACTGCAACACGCTGGCCCATATCCCATCACTAACTGCTATTTTGAGTGCACTTTGAGACTTTCTGGTGAAACCTCTATCATTCAGTCACCAGGATGAGATAACACTTTAACAGGAGAGAAAGTCCAGAGTTTTCTCACCACCACTAGTGAGAAGGCCTTGGTGTGAACTCCTGTCTCTGGGAGTGGGGTGCAGGGTGCTGCCCCACTGACCTCTGAGCCTGGCTCAGACCCAGAAGCCAGGAGTGGACAATGTATGCAGTTTCTGACCATAGGTCATTCCTATCACTCTAATTAAGTCTGACAAGCTCGGTTTTTCCTTACACGTTGAGCTCACATGTTCCCATATGAGAAACTTTTATTCCAGCTGCCATTGTATAATCAGAAGTATTATAGGTTTTGTTCTTTTCTTGCCAGACAATGTTTTTTCTCTAATTGGATCCATAAGAAAGCCCTTACTCCTGAGATGAGACAGACTTTTGCCAAGACTAATGCCTGCAGAGAGGAGCTAACCTCATTTGCACCTTAAAAAGTCATGATTTTAATCCAGCAAAAGGATTTTATCATTGTGTTATTTGGATGAACGATATGGGGTGGAAGCCACCTGAGTGACCTAATAACTCTTAAGCAGTTAGTAGCATAAGTTCTTCTTCCTAGAATATCTTCCTTCATTTTTGTGTCTGCTGGCTGCATTTTGCGAGATGCCTATCCTAACAGGTGCCCTGTAAACACCACTGGCTGGGCAACTTACAGGTGAAAGAGCTAGAGAAATGCCTCCTGTATGCAGTCTGGCAGGATTTAGCTGTAGGTGAGATGTGTGTCCAGCATGTTCAAAGTTTATCTGGATGTGCACAGGGTGCACTTGGTGTGTATATATATATATATATACACATATTTGGATATCCAGCAAATCATCCCTAAATTCTGGCAAAACATATGCCAGGTAATTCACAATGGATCTGTCCCAGCTTTTCAGTCCTCCAGTGTCCTTAGGAAAAAAGGAATATTCATGTAAAGGACTCTCCTTCCCTGTGATGGTGCCTCTCTGTATGTCTGGACCGCTGTGAAGCGCCTACTATGAAGTGAAAAGAACTAGGTTATTCACACATGTGAACACCTGAATGTCCAAGTCCCCGTGTAAATCATGTCCCAAGACTTCAGTAGCACACACAGACAGCAGCTGAGCCAGGGCTAGAAGATCTCAATTTTACACTTACGGATTTTATTATTCGTTTTGTGGAGCTAGGTCAAGAACACAGATACTTATTTTTCAAAATGTCTCCTACTCATTAAATTATATTTCTGTTGGCAACTGTTGGCAACTGAGGGTCTTTGACCTCTCTGAGCAGCACACTCTTTCCAGAAGAAAGTTTATGTGTAGACTGACTAGTTCATTACCACACAAATGATCACTTTTTGTTAAGAATAGACAGTACTTGAGTATGGTTAAAAATGAAAACACAAAGGAAACTGTTCTTTTTTGGGCAGAATATCATGGACGCGGGCTTCAGCTCTGAATGAAGTCACTGAACTGCTACTCCTTATGGTGGCATAAGACAGGAAAGGCACGATACAAAGCTGTGATGTGACGCTGCCAGGTAATTGCTGGGGTTGGAATCACTCCTGAACTAAAGACCCAGAGAACCACGGGCTAAGGACTGCCAGTGTTGTCTGAACCTTTTATTAAAGCTTTAAATGCCAAACAGATCTAGCAAGCTCTATCCTACAGAATACTTGAATGCTCAACTTCAGGCTGACTATAGAAATGATGCAGAAGGGAAGGGGGAAAGCACAGGGATATATCCAGGATGTCTGACTTACACAATACCTTCCAGAAGAAAGGCCAAGATTTCTAACTTCTTGGACATACTCACCCAAAAACTTGCCAAAGCTTTTCATTCTCTGTGCTGTGAACAGGAATAAGGTAATGGTAACGGGAGGTGAAATTCAATTAGGTGGAACAAAAGGGACCTTTTATGGATTTTCCATCATAAATCCTTTTCTTGGACTTTTTTTTTT
>VXBO01009661.1:17997-33502 GCA_013400135.1 Rhinoptilus africanus
GGTGGAGGGGGCGGGAATCATAGTGTTTAAAGAAATGAGGCATAACATATAAACCAGTAATGGTGATTAAATAAACATAAATCAGTGCTTAGTGAAAAGTTGGTGCAAACGCAATAGCTGCACAATATGTCATTGTCCTTTTGCCAGGAAGACAGCTTAAAAGTAATGGGTGAAAAACTGTTTTTATTTCGGCATCCTCTAGGCATCAGATGGATGCCAAATGGCATTTGGGATTTTAAATCACAGTCTATGTTTAATGCACTAAGTTCAATGAATCTTAAGCAAGGGACCACTTTCATTCCTTAGACTCTCCACACTTAATTCATACTGACTTACATCTTGTTGAGTCCCAATATGATGAGGAATTACAAAGTTTATATCTGGGCTTTGTCCACTTATATTAAAGGGATTGACTTAGGTCCTACTGATGTCAGGGCAGCTGCTGTAAATTTAGACCCTGACTACCCCCTTTATTATATTATTTTGAATTTTTCCCTGGCATGTCTCAAAACACTTTAAAAAACAGTATAAATATTGTCACATTGATGTTTGTATGCCACTGTACAAACCAACAATGCATCTATATCACAAAAACTGTCTCCTTCTGCCCTCAAAAAAATCCAAGTAGTGAAAGAAGGAAAATGACCATGCAGAATCTGTTTTCCCTCATTTCTTCACCTTGGGGTCATAGGTTGAGGGAGAACAGGGTCATGAGCCCACCAAAGACTTCTGGCACGTGACCCACGTTTACCTGGTAGTGTTGCCAAAGGCAAAGTGGGATGTCTAGGCCCTTTCTGGACCAAGGAAGATGAGACTATCATCTCCTGCATCCCTCCAGCCAGTTTTACATTCCTCCAAGGGCAATGATTCTTCTCCAAGAAACCTTTGTCAGAGTCATGGTCTCCATGTCACTCTCTGAAGCCTTCGTGGCCTTTGAGTCATAGATTTTCCATTTTGTCCCCAGTCAAAAAAATGGTTCACTGCTCAGCACCTTTCACACAGCTGGATCTGCCATATCCCCTGGCACTGCAGTCAGCCACGGAGGGTGATATGAACACTGGATCTGTTTCTTCAGGTCATGGATGAGCCAGAGCCATGGCCTCCAAGAAGAGCGCAGGAGTGGGGCTGATGTTCCAGGTGATGGAGGCGTTCAGCAATGGCAAGGGTGACAGTGTCAGCTCCATCATCACCATCATCTGCTCCTCTGCAAGTGATGCAGAGGCAGGTAAGGCTAGAGATTGCAGACATATGCCAGTGTCATTGTCACCTAATGAAACATTGAACAGTGCTGTAAGGAAGAGTTCTTTGCATAGTTAATTAACCATGATGATTAGAACCTGAGAGTGCTCTATGTCATGGGGTTGACCCACCTTCAGTAATCTTCCAGTTTTCCTCTGGTAGAGCGGCGGTCAGCAAGAAAGCAGAAGACATCTGGAGCTTAATGAGGAAGAGCCCAGGCCAGTGCTATATGGATACAGGCACTAGATCATGGAGGTGAAATGCTCAGTACCTTTGGCTGCATCTATGCCAGCAGACAAACTGTCACAAGAAGCACTCTTGGTCAGTGCAATTCAGTTGTCTTTACAGTGCATTGCTAGAACAGCCACTGTCATAGTTTTGTCCAGGGCTGGCTAGCATTGCTGAAAGCAATTTCTGGGTATAGGTCAGGAGTCAGCAGCTTCCAGCGAGCAGTTTTCTCATGGCCACCACTTGGGAGATTTAGAAACAGTGGCTGGAGTGACTGGGACCATTTGGTACAGGCAAGTCTCAATACCAGCCACACATCAAATGCATACTTAATTTACCATTACATACATAGCGCTTAAGGCCAGCAAGGTCCATTTTGAGCAAGAGGAGAATGGCTGGAGCCCTCAGACCCTAAACCATTTTTGTTATGCCAACTTAAAAGAGGGTATCCCAAGGCCAGAAGAGTATGTGTGACTCTCTTCAGTTATCAGTGGTGTCACACAAGGTCCCATAAAAGCTGCATCTTGGATGGAAATGAAAAGGTGCATGACTATCCAAGATATAGCAGCATCAGACTCATCCTTGTTTAAAGAAGTAATTCCTTGAAGATGGTCGCCAGCACTCATCTGCTAACTCCAAGACCTGAGTCAAGAAGTGTTTTCTGAGTGATAGAAAACCTGCAGGGAGGCAGTGTTAGTGGGCCTTTAAAGAGGTTTTACATGAAGGCAAATGCCTAGAGACTGTAGAGGAGGAAGAGCTGTCTATACTGTCTCTGCGCCTAGTCATATGATTTAGTTATTGGTAGTCCTGCGAGGAGCAGGGAGTTGGACTCGATGATGCTTATGGGTTCCTTCCCACTTGAGATATCCTATGATTCTATAATTCTATGCTTCCACCCCTATTGCCATGATAATTCCTATCTCCCTCAGGAGAAAAGAAAATAGGTCCTAGACTGATGGGGTAGCTTAAGTTTCTCTTCCCTGATGAAGCAAACATTGCAACAAGAATGTCTGTCTTCTTGTAGGGTCCAAATCCCTACAAGATTTGGTAGAGCAGTTTTTGTAAACCAAAATAGCACATACACTTTATTACAGAACATGACACCCCACAGACATCAAAAGAAGGGAACCACATATTTTGCCTCTCCCCCAGGAGCCCACAGCAACCCAGGCCTTGGATGGAGAGGATGTGGGCACACCAGCCACCCATCATCAGGCAGCATTTACTGGTCCTGCCCACAGACAGAGACATGTTGGTCACACGTACGTAAAAGCTCGGAGAATGGCCCATGGCAAAGTGTACAATTTAAAACCCATCCAGTTACATTCTTGGAAATATTCTTCCCCAAGTCAAACCAAGAAAAATATGTACTCCAAATACCAGCAAGAGGCACAAGGAATTGCATCACTCTCCTACGGCTCCAGGGTTGCAGCACAGCCAAACAAAGAAGGAAGCGCAGGAAGGGTAGAATGCAAAATTGCAGCCCTAATTGTTACCTCAGAGAAGGCTTGAGGGTCCTTGGTTTCAAGCAGGAGAGATTATAGCCCTGCACCAAAAACTGTCCTCAGCTACCAGCATATCATCCATGGAGATGGCAAACTGATTTCGTAAAAGACGCAGTCTTGCTCTCAGTGAAATCGATGACAAGAATTCTCCTGACTCTTAATGAATTAAAGGCTCATGCAGACTCGAGTACAACCTTGCATCAGTGTGGCCACCAATGTTCAGCTCTTGACACAGCAGCACACCAGGTCGCTGGTAACACAGGGAGCCCACAACAGACATGCAGTTGTGCATCCACATATTCATGCATTCACAGATGTTACATGTGTAAATAATCTGATTTAAAACATGATGATGGAAATGAGCTGTGCATCTTTAAGAAGGTGGGGGTTTCTTTTGGAGAAACAGCAATTTTTTTTTTCATATTTTCAAAGCGTAAACAAAAGAGTAGTAGGTTTAATTAATGTTGTTTTTTGCAGGGGCCATTATTTGCAATTTCAAGAACAGAGATCTTAAAAAAAAAATCAAATTCAACCTGTTCTTTAATCTGTCTTTTCTTTGAATGTCTCCTTTCTTTGTAGACATGTCCACTAGTCCTTAACCTGATTTATGTGATTGGTCAATTGTGAGTTAATGAAGGGGATAAAATGTTTTCTGGAATGCTGGGATAATCGACAAATAGCAATGACCAGTAACTGGACCACAGCCAAGACAGGAACTTAATCCCCTGAAGTCCAAGGGTATTGTGAAGTTGCACTGAAGTGGGAACTGAAAGAAACCAGTTACATCATTCCATTTGTTGCCTTAGATTGGGACAAATGCGCTCACTTCAGAAAGCATATTTGAATACTAATTATATACAGAGAAAACAAGTTAGGAAGGAATTTCTCCTTCTTCTAGGCATATGTGATTTCAAGTGTGGTTTAAAGGTTTTAATCCTCTTCTTTTCTCACAACTTTTTGCTGTTTGATGCATTCAGTGCAGGCTGTTTCTTCCAGAGGTCACACACTCTCGCCCCCTGCCTCTGCTTTCCCTAATGATGCAGAGCAGCTCCCTCACCTTCTGTCAAACATTTCTCCTGAATTCTCAGTGGCAACACAAGAGCTGAATGGTTCGGCTGCAAGGATTAAAGAGGTGGGTTTAAAATGTATGTATATCCTTCAAGTGTAAAGTTTAAATTAGAATACAGAGACATCCTTGCTTGTTCTGTCTTGGATTTCATGTAAAGGTCAGAATTCATCACTGCTGGAGTCCCACTGAAGTTAAGCAGTTTTGTCAAGGATGAACTTGGGGCTCTTCCGTCCAGCCAAGGCTTCTCAGCCTGGATCTTGCTGGTTTTGAATGCACAGCTCAAGACACATGGTTGGGGAGGATGGGGAGAGAGGATTTTCAGGTGATTGGTACATAGTCATTGAATCAAAAGTTGAAACTATGCTCTTGAAACCCTGACAAATACTCAAGAGTTCAGCATCTAGACAGGGACTGAAGCACAGCACCTGTAAGACCATGAAGAAGTGAGTTATCATGCCTTTGATGGAGGAAAAAGGGTGGGCTATGGGCAGCCCACTAGTGATAGTGAGAGGACAAGGAGCACTCTAAAATATCCTCTTTGCCTGTGATGGGTATCACCAGCACCGAGGAGCTTGCCAGGAGTAGAGGGAGGACAACCCAATTTGCCCTAGGTCTCCAGTTTTGAGAAGTTAGACCAGGTCCCCAATGCGTTATATGATATATGTCAGTACAAAGAGGTTCTTTGATGCAGTCTTAGTACTAAGACTATGCAACACTTCTCCCAGAAGGGGATTCTGGGGATATGGCAGGATGACCCCTGTGCTCTGATCAACGATCAGATGCTTAAAAATGTTTTCTCAAATAAATATCATCTTCTCAGATCTTAGATCTTACTGGAATAAAAAAACCAAACGTAGAAACAAACTGAAGTGACAGAAACTCTTCATGGACTTCCAAGCTAACACCCTCCCCTGTCTTTTTGTGCTGCTTAAGCTCACTTTTCTTTCAATGAGTGGTTAATTTTTATACCATTTTACAGATATTTTTCTGACAAGAGGCCCTGGAGAGCAAATGTTGCATATGGAGGTGGATTGCAAATTCTCTGGGGAGAGGGCTGAGGTTTATTTGCCTCATTTGCACCTCAGACAGTGGGTCCTGATTTTGCTGCTACGCCTAATTCATATAATTGATAGGCAAATAACTGAACAGCTTAAAATGCCTGGGAAGGCCCAGGAGAAGGTTCATATGGAGCCATTGCTTTTCTTATAAGAACAGTTGGGGACTGTAATGATGTGAGCTTTGAAGGGAGCAAGAGATGGCGTTTGTGGTAATGAGATTTCCACAGCCGGAGGCCCACAGGGAATCACAAAGAAGAGAGTGAAGTGAGACATCAGGATTGAGGGTAGATTAATTAGTGGTAAGAAACATCCTCTCGATACTCTTTAATATGCCAAAACACTGAAATATGTGAGAACTATGTTAATAGCCCATGATGAAGCACCAGATGGGCCAGCACCGGAATCTACACCCAAATGTAGGAGCTCTGGGGCAGCCCTGCTTCTCCTCTCCCTGTCTGGCTCTGATCCAAACTTGCAGACTCCTCACCACCCCAAGCCACTTGGCCATACCTCCAATGGAGTTAGGTTCCTCTTCCACCTTCCCCTGGCTCCTCCTCAATGATCTCTTTATGCTCCTGGCCTTGATCTGAGTATTGTTTCATCAATTTTGCCTCCTCATTAGCATTTCAGCAAGCTAATTGCTGTCCTCCCGTGAGCTGGCTGGATAACTGTATCGGCCAGGCAGCTGCATCTGTCTTGTGTTTAGGGATTTGTTGATTAAAACGATTAGCTCATCCAGTTTGACCCTATCAGCTCCAGCTTCCTTTGCTGCTGATGAGAAGCACATGTTGGTGGGCCTGGAGCATTTCACTGCAGAGCTCATCAGCAAAGCAAGGGGCTGGACAACAAGCAGGTGGGCTCTAGCAGCGTGAAGTCTTTCTTGCCATGGGTTCAGGATAGATCCATAAGGAGCAATGGTAACCATTAGTATAAAACACTGCCGGTAGCCCAGGATTCCATTTAAGACAGAATTCAGCAGTAGGTGCTTCAGAAGACAAGGTCCTTCTAGAGAAAGACTGAAAAAAGATTATGTTGGTTGGATGAGGTCTAGGAAGTTAAGGGAGAAGAGGTGATAGTTAGCTCTAATTTGCTTGCGATAACAAAAAATAAAGACAATAATTATTGTGTAAATGTCTTGTGAAGAAATAGAAATTCTCATTTGGTTTGTATGTGGTGTACTAAGGACTTCTAATATATTGCATAAATTTCGGAGAGCTGCTCTGTGTTTCACAGACTTCAGATTAAGCTTTTGTTACTAGTCAGTTTTCCAACTCTCTGAATAAAGCTAGATCCGATTAGGTTACAGCTCAAGGGGCTAAACCTCATCTCCAGACCCTTTTAGTCAAAGAACAGGCTTGGAGAAGAGGTCCAGGAAGGTTTTATTATTCATTTGTTTTCAATCCTTAAATGCCATATTAAGGTACAAACTTTTAAGGTCTAATCTGTGTTGGATTTAAATCAGGAGGACAATTGCTCTTAAAGACAATGAAATACAGGTGTCCAGCAATGAACATCTACGATAGCTCAGTTTCAGGCCTGATTCATCTATCTCAGTTCTCTTAAAAACCTGCTGTTAGAAATCTTCCTATGCAGTCTATTCCAGTGCTTGCCTATCTGTTGAGTTACAGAGCTTTCTGGTTTTCAGCAAATCTGATTCTTTCATTCGTCCACAATTTTTTCATTTATCTTCTTTTCTGTGATTTGGATCTCGTGTGTCTGGAGTATGTATTACTTGAGCTGTAGTGCCTGAAGCTGAACAAAGCGCTCCACATGTCTCAGATATGCCTCTCTCAATTAAAACCATTAAACTAGAGCTGCCAAGTGCTGACTTCACTAATGTATCTATTAATAGTGACTGTTAAGGGGGAAATGGGAAGAACAGCAGACAGACAGAAGGAGAAAAACAGTATCAAATTAGACATTTCTCTGAAAATATCCTCCAACTTCAACCACAAAATATAGTGAGATAACCTACAGTGTTATGGCTATGTGGGTGATAAGCCTCCCTTTAATTTTTGCACAGGAAACTGTGTTTTAGATTAGCTTTTCAGAAGGGATAACAAAAGTGATTTACTCCTACATGCACAAAACCCCACACCAGCATATTTATGCATTGCCATGGGCAAAGCGCCTTCCAGACACTCAAGATCATTCCCTGCTCTAAGCATTGAGCAAACCAGACCGTTTTTGTTGCTTATATTAACTTTGTAACAAAATCTCAGGTAACATAAATGTTTAGAAAGAGCAATCCCAAGGGATTAAACAAACATAGAACCTTACTCTTACAGGATTTCCCCTGTGTTGTTATTCAACTTGCGTGTTTTAGAGATAGGAAAACCAAATTGTGTAGGGCTGTGCTGATTGCTCCCGAAGACTAAATGCCTGTACACGTGGGACTAGATTCACAGGAAGGATTTAAGGATCAGTATAGACTCTGTTCCTAAATCCTAATTAGGCAATTCCTAAAGATAGTAGTTCACAAACCCCAGCACCCTGAGCACGGTTCTGCCTAGTACCAGACCCTCTATAAAACACAGAAAATGCTGAAGGGGGGAAATTTCTTGTGGGATTAAAAACTGGATTTTTTTTCCTAAATCTAAGCACTGAAACAGGTCAGTCATTCTCTCCGTTCTCTTAAAAAACAGCGGAGTTGAGGTATCTCTTGCAGAGCTCTCCTGCCCCAAATATTAGCCTACGCATCTCTGACATGACAGACCCCCTTCAATGTCCGCACCCTGCACTGAAAACCATCTTAGAAGGTGGGTCATGACACCTTCCAGTGTAATTATTAAGGGTTTTTCATGAAGAGGGGATGGATCTTTGATGTGATGGGGAGTGCAAGGAGTGGGGGACAGGCTTTCCCCAATAGCCCATGGGATATGCACTTGGTCTCTGGCGTGTTTTTCCCATCCCATGGCTTGAAAAAACCCTAAAACCCAGCTCAGAGTTGGGGGAAGCAGCTTTACGTAGTGAGCCACTGGGATCGTACACAATGAACCCTGTTTTGGATGGAAAAGCTTCAGTTCCAGCTCCAGAAACATGCTAGCGTCAGGGGGCTGACCAAGTTATAATTGAATCTCTTTGTGTTATTGGTCCCTTGGCCTTCCTAAGCTGAAGCAAGCTACATTTGATTTCTTTGGCATAGTCTAGTGTATGTACTGCCAGCATGTTGCCCTGGGTGCCTTGTGTAAGCCAGACTGGCCACTTCTGTGACCTCTTGTTCCTTCTATACATGGAACATATTTCAATGATTTTATAACTCCTCAAATAAGGTCTCTTTTATTCTAATCTGAATGCCCTGTTAACTTGGTTTTGGATCTTCTCCCAGCCTCCAGAATACCTGATGCTTTATATTTTGGATATACCGGACTGCCTGTTTCTCCAGGCCATGATGGTGTCTGGTTCACATACTTCTCCCTTTAGATTTAGACAGCTTATTCCAGTTCCCCACCACTGCTTTAAAAAAAAAAAAAAAGAAGAAAAAAAAAGAAAAAGAAAATTCTCCCAAACATCTTTGTTCAAAATTCTCACTGCAAAAGCTGCCCATCAGCTGAGTTGTGCTGTCTCATCAGTTAGCAAAAGCAGAACATCCCTCTTGTTGCTCAGTTCAGCTTCTCCAGCCCATGTAAGTGGACAGATTTTGAACCAAAAAAGCTCAGTGTGGGTTGTTCCAATACAGGTCTAAGGATAATGACTGAGGCACAGGAATAGAGAGATAAGGATGTTGCAAGCAGTGCAGGAAACTGGCATGAGAAAAGTCACATTTTCTGGAAACTGGCTTGTCAGAAGCCAACCTGCTTGCAGGAATATTTTGGGTGGGAAGAATCTCCAGACTAAACATTTTTAAAATATACTTTTCAACTTGCCATAAAGCTCGCTCTCTGTCTTTTTTTTTTTTTTTCTCCCCTTAAATGAAAAATTTCTTTTGATTTTAAAGCACCTTTGAAATTGCAGTACACTAAACTTTTCAAAAGTTTTTCAGTATCTTTAGATATCAGAATTGAAATAAACTGTTCCCATATGCTTCAGATTAAAAATTTCAGTGGAACCAATATGAAACTGGAGGGGGAGAGTTTGGCATGCAAAGTTTTACTTGTTCTTCTTATTTATTACAGGAGGGGAAAAACAAAAGCTCTGAAACCTCTCACAGGATGGGGAACAAGCTTCCTACTCGCTTGTGGGGGCCAAGTTCTTCAGGCAGAGCTGCTCTCGCAGCAAACCAGCCCTGGTGAAGGTTTCTTCCCATCAACAGATGGAGAGGAATTACTCCTCTCTCAAATATGGGTATTATGAAAACTGGGGGGGGAGATTAAGCCAAAGTGATCGACCCTTTCTCTCGTTTTCAACTCAGCTTCCTCCTCTTCCTCCAAATTAACTTTTTTTCTTTGTACTTCGCCTGGTTAGTATTAAGCATGCAAGCTGTAGCTCCTGTAGTGGTGGAAGATAAGGGTGCAGTTATATTAAATTGTAGCAATTGACCCCAAACTTCTCCTGCTTTTTTTGCTCTCATGGTTGCTTTTGATTTCTCTCCCTGGCCTTGGCTATTTATTTGTTGAACTTCACCCTCAAAAAGGCCTCTCAAATCCTGAAACAGCCTCTTGTGTCTCTCTCGTCTGCAGATTTTCCAGTTGAAGCATCCCAGACCATGCCAAACTGGATATCTTTTAGAAAAGCCTCCCAGAGGGAAGATTCAAGTGTTTCCCCCTCCTCTCCCCCTGCTCCTCTTCACACCTTCTTTTTATGGTTTGAACTCTGGGCTGTATCATCTCTGCAGACAGTAAATTAGCCAGGAATTCAGCATAAATATGTTCAGCAGCATGTGTGTTCCTATCAGTTTCTTTGCTGTGCTCTATACCACAGCATTCAGGGGAGAACAGTAGCTTCAGCAGAAAAAGGCAAGATGAGCAGCCCTGAGTGCCTTGCTGGTCCTCTCCTCCTGTGACATTGGGAAGTGCTTAGCGGAAGCTACTGCACATCCAAGCCTTTAGCTTCACTATGGACATAAGGTCCAAAGGGTCATGAGGTCTTGGAAGCTTGGACAAGACTGTCTGCCACCCTCGAAAGCTTTTACAAATCAAACATCAGCCTCTCTTCTGGTGTTACCATGAAAGCATGTGGTTACTTCTTAATTTCTTGTCCCTTGTGAACTTTCTTTTGCACTCAGATTCCCATAATAAAGGTTTTTCTTCTTACTGTCTGTCCCAAGCTTTCAGTCAGGAAGAAAGCTAACAGTCAGGACCCAAGGAGACCTTACCAAGAGACCTCACCATTCACCAACCCAGGAACAGCAGCTGAGGCAAAACGGAGCCCAGGCTGACTTCTCCTGCTGGAAAGTCACCAGGGGAAATTTCTCCAAGTAGCAGATACGACTGCACAACTCCAGGCTGTGCTCCAAGAGTCATCCCGTATTGGCCTAAGATGACTCGGTGCCATGTGAAGTGCCATCCTATGTGCACTGGGAGCAGATGCTGCTTGCAGAAACCCCTGCCATGATTTACATCCGTAATCCTGGGCTGTGGAGAAGTGAGGGTTCCCATGGGAGTCCTGTGACAAGCCAAAATTACAGCAATGAAGAATGTTCAACGACCAGCACAGATCAAGTAAGGCTTCAGTGAGGTCCTATGAGCAGTAGAAAAATACTTCTAAAGGTCCTTCTAAAATCCAACTTGCCATTTCAGCTCTACACCTTTTTCTTCACAGCAAGGGAATTTTTTTGGACACTGTTGCAAGGATGATCCCAAAGGAGCAGGGAAGTGTGAAGCAATAAGAGGAGGTGAGAGACAGAGAGAGATGGCAACTAGAGACTGGTCTGGATCAGAAATACAAGACAACATGGAACAGCAAGGACCAGATACCTTACCCTAATCTCCCATGTAAGGATAATATCCAGGTTTTCCAAGGCATCTCCATTCAGAAATAAGAAAAATAGAGGATTGCAATCAATCTATCCCTACATGTCACTGATGTTCTAAAGCTTAAAATAATAGCGTGTAATCCCAAGTGAGGAAGCAATTACTAATTACAAATATAATATAGAAAACATGTTTTTTAAAAAAAACACACCAGTTCCCCTTTCCTTTTCTGGCAAATCATTCCCTGAACTTTATACAAGTGTTTGCTGTTTTCGAGTAACAACTTTCAGACAGTGGGATACCTGTGAATTGCTCTCTCAGTCTATATAATTTCCCAGTAAGAGATGGCCACGCTGCCATTTGCAGTGACAGAGTGGGCAGTTAAACCTTACAACAGTATCTGTATACTTCTGTAAAATGAACTATACTACAGCACGAGGTGTACTAAAGGTCAAATGAAATGATCCTCATCAGAAACGAGTGGTTAAGGAGATGCAAACTTGTTAAGAAATTCCCAGCGCCTGCACCATGCGTTTGCAAATATGTTATTTAATTATTTGATGGGCTCTGGGTTGCTATGGGAACTTGATGAACTTGGAGAGACACAACAAAATGAGGCCCTTCCACTTGGGACAGCGATGTCTTTGGTCCCAAGCGTTTCCTGATGTACTGTAATTATTTAAACGCCAGCAGAGCAGTGATATCATGCAAAGACATGACAGATCACACTTCCCTCATATTAGGAGAGAGGGCTGGAACATGTGAATATATGTACAGGAGTCTGTTTGTAATGAAACTGCTGTTATTGGGCCCTTGTGTGCTTGCAGTCTCATTTCATCAAGTTAAGAGTACTCACTTTTCTTAATGCTTGCTTAATGTGTTTACTTAAATATATTTAATAGCCTATGGAGTCCATTTCCATTTACTGTTGGAGTTTTTTTAGAGTGTCATAGTAGCAATGCTGCATAAAATACCCATGAAAAACATCAGTAATGATAACATATTGAAACATATTGAAGAGTGCATGTTCAGGATGAAAGAAGGTAACCTTCAGTTTTGTGATGAAAAAAAGTAAATGAGGAAAACTGTGTGGATATATTAAAATAGAGCAATCAGACAGGAAAGTAACAAAACCCAACATGTACCCAAAGGGAAAGAGTGAAGAAGGACAGTTTCTTTTTTCAGATATTGCTCATTGTGGAAGCAAGGGATGCCCAGTTTAGGGAGAAAAGTAATAATAGTACAAGATACTGCGCGCTCTGCTCCCTGTTCACCATCTGACCTCATCCTTATTGCATTCCTGGCTGCAAACAGCTCAGCTTCAAGGAAAAGACTGGACTGCTCTCAAGAGACCCTATGATCTAGTGGTTAGGATACTGTCTTAGAATGAAGGAAAGGAAGGTTTAGTGCCCCTTTTAGCGCATCTAGTGCTTCCTAGATGAATGCAGTAGCATGCAAACAGCAGCCACCACCAAGACCAAAGGTAGTGGCTGTCCTGACCACACTCTGGGACCTTCTCTGGGAGGCCTTGTGTTGAAGTGTCTGTGACTGTGATGGAGCTCTTGGTGGGAAATCACCACCTGGAGGCTCTTCCGACCATGTCTGAGGACTAAAGGTAAGCATCTAGGGAAATTTTAGGCAAAGTTGCTGCAAGTCCTACTTGAATAAGACTCATTTCTATGTCAGTATACAAGAAACTCCCTGCTCAGTGGCCTAGGGAAAAAGGGGCAGTGGAAGAGGCTAAAAGCCTTGAAGCAGAGGCACCGAGTAATTGAGAATCCACCCTTAAATTGCAGGAATGGCAAGGGGATTTTGCAGTCACCCCTTCTGTGTTTGAGTACCGGCAGTCCTGTTATTCCTGCTAGAGACATCTATATGCTGGAAAAGCACGTCCTGGTGGCAAGGGACACAATGATCTCTTCAGAAGGGTCCCAGCTGCCTTTTCCTGTTCAGTGTCACTCATACCGCCAGGCCCAGGGAGCCAGTGCTCATGCATGTAAAATCACTCTTTTTAATTTTCTGTTTCTGTAACATGACCTGTTCCTATACTACATCTTCATGAGGCAGAGCTGTCTGGAGAACATCTGTTGCAGTCCCAGCTGTTCGGGTACTTCCTCTGTCTGATGTTTCAGCCCCGATATGTGCAAATCACTGACAGTATTACATCCCCCAGTTCCTCCCACAAATCCTGTTTTCTCTGTTCTCACAGGGAGAGGAGGGGAGGGGGAAATAAAGACACTTTGTATGGTTAAATATGGGCTAGATGCTTTATTCTCACCAAATCACACCAGTAGGGTCATTGTGGACTGACTCATACCAGACAGACAGTAAAAACCATCCCAGTGTTTACTCCCTTTGGAGCCTATATAATTAAAGCTGCCCACCTGCTCCTGAATTTTGATGTCATTTTTTGATGCTATGGGCAATGTGATACTCAGTTATTATCAAAAACTATGTTAAGCTCTATCCACTATGGGGTTTATGACAACAGTCCTTGAGAAAATTGTAATCCTCTGTGCTCAAGTATATCTCCTTGTTATAATGCTTATGATTCTTGGCTTGAGATGATGGCAGATGATGGCCATGAAAGGCTTCCAAATATGGGTCCTGTCGACTTGCTCTCTCCCTAGCTTGCCTGCGTTAGATACTTTGGACGAAGCCCATTTTCAGCCCTTCTATTCCAGCCTTTCAGCAGAGCCATCATTCCTCTTCCAGGACACATGACTGAAAGGTGTGATAGCCTACCCTAAAGTGATGGTTCCCCTCACAAAGCTGTGCCTCACAAAGCCACTGAGGATCCAGGGGGAATTAAGGTTGCTGCAAGGAGGTGGGGGGGCTGGAGTGTCATCTGAACACCTCTCACGCTGCTTTATCTCGGAGTCTGAAAGAAAGTCACCTGCCTCCTTTACATGTCTGGCCCGTGACTCTTGTTTTCATCCGCACCATGATGCTTCAGTGCACCTAGCCGAGCGTGCTCAGTAAGGATTTGGGGCACTTTCCAGGGCTTTGGTTGGAAAATTTGCAGGGACTGGGGTGTAGAGAGCCCTTCTCTCACACCTTCAGTGAGAGTTACAACCACTAGATCATGACATTAAAGGGTGGCAAATCCTCTTGTTGTGTTTTAAAAGGAGACACTGCCTGGATTTTGAGAGAAGGGTTGTAGAGAAGAGCACTCCAAGCTGTGGGTCCCACGCAGACTTGTCTTTGAGTGCTTCCAGTGTGCAGTATTTCCCCTTGGAAAAATTAGAGTTATTGACTATTCCTCCTTACATACTGCACAAGCATTGCTAGAGGCAAAGACCAAAACATGTCTCCAATGCTCAACATTTAATCCACTGCATTTTAAAAAAAAAATCTATCTTCCAAGCTCTGAATACTGTGGAATAACCTAGGGACATCAACTTACAATATTACAAATACAACCATGGGACGGCTCAAATATTTGACAGTCTTAGAAATAATAATATGAGTTTCCATATCACCAATGCCAGTGACACATATATTAAAACAACCAGCATAAAATGCTTACTGTAACTTCATGATTGAAAACAGCAATAATAGGTTTTGTGTCTGTAAACACTCTTCATTGGTTTCTGGAAAATTAAAAAGCATTAAGAATATATCTTTATAATACAATTTTTCAAATGGTACAAACATTGAAGACTTTGGAAATTCAAAATATTTTATGACTTTTTAAAAAATTCTGAATAACCAAGCATCCAAAATTTAACAGCAAATGGTTATGAAAAATCCACATCTGATATAGTTTTCCCTGTACTGATGCCTCCAGCTACAATCTCAACAATGAAAAACTATCAAGATTAACAATCCAAACATGTTTCCTAGGCAGTCTGGTCATCCATAATTTTTGGAAGCAGACACTTCTCTTCACTGCCAAAATTTTGTCTATCATTTGTTGCCTGATACTCCTGGAGGGACTTATCAGTGTTTATTGAATAATTTGAATATGCTTGGTAAAGTTTCTATTTAATGCTGGTTGAAATGTGAATTATTTATCTTTTTTTTCCCTCCAGCTTTCTGAAGGACAATACATGGTCTTTGATAAAAGCTTTTGAATGCTGGATGTGCGTGAGCTGGAACCACACACAACTAACTTTCTGTAGTAGCTGTAGGACAAAGCTTTGATCTTAACACATTTTGCACAGGTCTTACAGGATGGTGCAAAGCAAAGTTTCCCCTCGTATTTCTCTTGCATATACTTACCCTCCCAAAAAAAATAATAAAAAGAGACGTTGCTCAGTTGTATTGGGTTTGCATGGCAAAGTTTTGGTAGCAGGGGGGCTACAGGGGTGGCTTCTGTGAGAAGCTGCTAGAAGCTTCCCCTGTGTTCGATAGAGGCAATGCCAGCCAGCTCCAAGACAGACCTACCACTGGCCAAAGCTGAGCCCATCAGCAACTGTCATAGCGCCTCGGTGACAGCATTTCTAAGCAGGGGGGAAAAAAACCCTGGGTGTCAGCAGGCAGAAGAAGGGCATGAGAATATATGAGAGGAACAACTGTGCAGACACTGAGGTCCGTGAAGAAGGAGGGGGA
>VXBO01009662.1:3678-69524 GCA_013400135.1 Rhinoptilus africanus
CTCCTGTAGCATCTATTCCAGGCACATGATACGTGCATCCAAACAAATTCCAATAAAGTCAATGGCAAACGCTTCTCAACTTAAACGACATTGAAATGAAGACTAGAAAAGGCACTTTCCTCAAATTGCTAACAACGTCATACAGAACCAAGGCTCATCACCCATTATAGTCACAAATTTATCTAGTCTTTTAATATAAAGATTAATGAGACTAAGATCACAGCCCTGATGCGTTTTTACCTGTGAAATAAATTGACAAGAGTTCGAGAACGAGTTGCATGGGCCCACGAAGCAGTGCAATAGCTGGGGACAGCTAGAACCCCCCTACACCTGAATTTCCAAGAACAGAAATCCTGTTAGTTTTCATACAAGTTATTAAAAAAAAAAAAAAAAAGAAAAAGAGAAACAACAACATCAAAAAAAGGGAATGCTTTATACAATGCTGGAGCCACTCCAAAATAGCTGGGATCTGAACTGAACTAAACAATTTGGCCTAGCCTCTGTTTGTATTTATGCTGGTTTTGTGTCAGAAGAATTACTGCAAACTTGGACTGATGTTAGATTTATTCTGACAGGCTAGATGCTAAAGCAATGGCCCAGTAAAGGACAAGTCACACAACTGTACAATTAAAAACCTGGTCCAAATTACACTGCAGCAAAGTTAATTTCTCTGTTGGCATCACTCAGCTCCCAGAGTACCCTTGACAAGGCCAGAAGAATGAATGTCGGCAGACGTTCCCTGGAAGGTGGGCTGTGCTACTACATGTAATGCTGCTGTAGTCTCCTAGCATGTATTTATATATTGCTTTCTTTAATAGGTAGCGATATTTCACAGTAATTGCAAAATGTAAAGTTCTTTGTCTTTCGCCAGAATAAAACTGTTACATTATACAAACGAGAAATTAGCTGGGCCTGGAGCTGGGCAGTTACCGTTCCATTATGCCAATTGCTTACGGTCACGGAAGAGATGATCTGGGATATTAGCATATGGAAATAACCCTAAGCCAACAGTTTAGCAGAAGTAAGTTAGTGAGGCTAATAAAATTATTAAGTGGTAATGACTAAATCCAAATTTCGCTTACCAAATTAGCTTACCATCTGCAGGTCTGATGAATAAGTAAGATCAGAGACAAATTAAGAATGGATTTAAACTCTCAACAGTGCTAAAGTTGAATAAAAACGTTTTCCAAGATGAACATCATATAAAGTTGTAGATTTTAAGAAAAAGACACCTGCGCATCTTCCAAATCCGAAGCAGTTCATCTGACCGTGTTTCTAACACTATTCAGATTTCAGTGCCAGACACCGGCTTGCTTTACCGGGCACAAGGAAGTCTACAATTTCTCTGCCTGGAATCCATCAGTATTCAATGTTCTGGACACCTCTGACTACCACTGAGCAGTGAGAGAGAAGGAAACAGCCCCTCATGGGATCATGCCTGACAGNGTCCAAATTACACTGCAGCAAAGTTAATTTCTCTGTTGGCATCACTCAGCTCCCAGAGTACCCTTGACAAGGCCAGAAGAATGAATGTCGGCAGACGTTCCCTGGAAGGTGGGCTGTGCTACTACATGTAATGCTGCTGTAGTCTCCTAGCATGTATTTATATATTGCTTTCTTTAATAGGTAGCGATATTTCACAGTAATTGCAAAATGTAAAGTTCTTTGTCTTTCGCCAGAATAAAACTGTTACATTATACAAACGAGAAATTAGCTGGGCCTGGAGCTGGGCAGTTACCGTTCCATTATGCCAATTGCTTACGGTCACGGAAGAGATGATCTGGGATATTAGCATATGGAAATAACCCTAAGCCAGCAGTTTAGCAGAAGTAAGTTAGTGAGGCTAATAAAATTATTAAGTGGTAATGACTAAATCCAAATTTCGCTTACCAAATTAGCTTACCATCTGCAGGTCTGATGAATAAGTAAGATCAGAGACAAATTAAGAATGGATTTAAACTCTCAACAGTGCTAAAGTTGAATAAAAACTTTTTCCAAGATGAACAATATGATAAATTTATTTTTCAGAAAAAAGTCACTGCTGTCTTTTCCTTCCCTAATATTAGACACAGTAGTAATGTTGTTAAAAAATACCCATTCTCACATCACCAAAAAGGGCATTCTTTATAACCAAGACATATGAATACAAAATTTGATGCTGTTTTTCAAATTAAAATATCAAATTCTTTAAGGCTGTGGTTTTAAAATTTGCCCAGTGGAAATGCTCTGGAAGTGATTAAGTGCACTACAAATTTTTTTATTTATCTAGATAATTAAACTACAAAAAGAAAAAAGATCAGGCAGCTGGAAGGTTCATGAAATGAATTTGCTTTCATTTCTTGATGTGTTCAGCTAGTGTTCGGTTTTCTGATATTTATGTTCCTTGAGTACTCTTAATACATAAAGTGAATTTTAATTTTAATTTTTAATATTTTAATATNATTATTACTTAGACTTGAGATATGTTTAGAATTATCTACCCTGCAATTCATCAGTCACACCTATTTTACTTGCGTGGCCTATTTCTCTTTGAATAAAACCTTAGAACCGAAAGTCCCCTTTCCTCCTCCTTTTGTCCTCTTAACATCACCTTTTTATCTTCCCAGCACCCTTTGAAGGGTATTTACTGAAAGGATGAGAGAGCAGTTATCACAAAGAACTGAAAACTTAAAAAAAAAAAAAAAAAGACCCAGGAATTTCAATAAACCTACTCTGTAGCTAGATCAAGAAGTAGAGATCCTCACTCCACTGCAAACAACCTGCAAGATCCAAGATGATGTCTACCCAGTTATTTCCAGTTTACCTGTTCCATTGAATTATGACGCCTGTTTAACTGGGCTCTACATGTGAATGTTGCAAGAACATCTAATTTAGAAACCTTGCTTCAATGATAAATTTCATGGCCTTTTCAGCTTTTAAAAATTCAGTCAAACCTTCTTTAGGAGACAGTTTATGTAGTACCTAGATGCACTGTGTTGACAGCCCTCTACCATTAAAGCCTGGAGATGTTTGAATTCGTGAAGTAAGGTGGGTGACTACAGACCTTTCATTTCTGGGTTTATGTGTGTATAAATAAACTTGCTACAAAAGAAAGCATATTCATGCTTTTTTGGTTCAGAGCAGCAAGCTGCAAAAAGTAAAGGCAGTAAGTTTCACAGCACAGGATGAACTGGAAAATGCCTAAGAAATATTAACCAACTACACTGGTGATTTGCTACGGCCAGAGTTAGAACTGAAGCACACCAAAATTATCCCACACAACTGTAATACCTGACTTGCCACAGGGATCTGTTTCCAGCAGTCAGTCTCCTACTTTTCCCTCCCACTTAGTGAAAAATGGCAAGATTTACTATTGCAAGACCTATGCTACTTCAGGAAATAAAGACAACGGGTGTTGACAGTTGCCATCAACACTTTATATGCCAGTGCATGTGGGTGCTCAAGTACTGCGATAATCCATTTAAAAATAAAATCTGAACTAAGACTGGTCAAAACACCTAGGCAGTTTGGTTGACAACCACTCAAGCACTCACCAGAGGGAGCCCATTTTCCCCAAAAGCCAACATCTGTAGTCCAGCAAGCTTGCTACCTCCTGGGGCCTCAGAACTACCCCTCTACAAACTACTTTCAAATGGAACCATTCTGAAGGAAACCAGTCATATATCTGTGGCATGCCACTGACAGATGGAAACATTTCATATTGTCCTAGGTAGCCTTCGCCTTTCTGTTTGTTAGGCTATATTTGTGATATATTGCCATTTCATATTTTAAGATAAATTCTTGCAAGAAAAGTATTACTTTTTCAGTAGAAAAATAACTTTTTGAAGACACTTCTCACTTTATCTTTCCTTGAAGGGAAGAATCAGCCTTCTGAAGTATTAGTTATTCTCATATATTCTTTAAAGTCCAAATGAAGATCTTTAGTAACCTAACTTGCATTGCAACTAAGCACAGAACAGCCTGAGCTCATAGCTAACACTAGAACATGTCCTGGTCAGGAAGGACTCGCAGCTCCTTCCAGGGCTAGATTGTGTGTGCACACTCAATGTTTGGAACAGGGCATAACGTAGAGGTTTCCTGGCAGCTTTCAGAACCTGACAGAGCTGCAAAAGTTCTTGTTTGTTGTTGGTTTTACTTTTTTTTTTTCAGTATTATGCCAGCTAAACACAAGATCCATTTAGCAGTACAACCACACTGCTGCCTATCTGAACAGGAAAACCTTGCTAGTGGAGATGTAGTTACACCAGCAGCATGAGTTTCTGGCACTAAAAGATTACGTAAAGTTGCACACCTCCTGGCATCTGTCCTCTTCTTCCTTCAATATCAAGAAATATTATTGTTACTACTTTTGCTTTTAGTATCTTCTTAATTCTTCACAACCTTTTCTTAATTACTGATTAATACCTTTTCTCAGCTTTTTTCTTTTTGCAGATGCTCCTAGCCAGCGGTCAGTAGACGCCACAGCACAGACCTGAGCTACTAATAAGTAAGAATCAGGCCGCGCTGATTCTCTCCTTTCCATAAAAAGCAAATCTATTGGCCCAATTTTTTTTTGTTGTTGTTGGGTGGGGATTTTTAAATCTCTCTTTCAGGTTTGCAACAGTGCAGCCACCCATTTTTTGCCACTTAGACCAATTCAATAGTAAAACGCAAGTGACAAAGATCTGATCTGGGTAAGAAATAGTTGTATCTAAATTGATAATTAGTAGTTATATGAATGATTTCAAACTGTTAATTAGTAGTTATATGAATGATTTCAAACTAATTATTAGGATTTTTTTTTTGCAGCCTGTAGCTTCAGAAACATTCTGAAATACAGTCAACTAATTTTTATTTAAATATGTGATTACAGAAGTAAGGTTGGATATATCCCCTGTCTTTGGAAGTGCTCCATATTAATGGGGACTCGCTGGTCCATCAACTTTCCCTGAGTAGATACTGACCCTTAACACAGCACTGGCTACACACAGCCTATAACAACGTTGCTTTACAGGAGCACCAAATTAATCTGAAATTGAAACAAGAAGATAAGATAAAGTTATTCAGTTACTAAATTACATACAGGCATGAGTATGGAATCTGGGGAATCCCTTTGACAGACGCAGACAGGGTTTATGCTTACGGCTCAAGAGCGCTGTTACTGTTAAGCACGCAAAAACGGTGAAATATTCAATAGGTATTTTTTCCACTAAAACTTTTAAGTTGGAGGACATTTGATAGTATGTTTCTTGATTTTATGCACGTGTTTATAAACCACAGACATTTATGCCATTGGTTCAGCCTGAAGTTTCAAATTTCACATTTCAAAATTTCCCTAAACAAAAGCAGCCACTGCTGCTTATAGTTACCTGCAAGTGATTGGTAAACATGCACTATCAACTCACTCAATGAAAAAAAAATTATGTGAAGCTATTTTTTTCCTTTGCTAGATATTTTCAATAAAATAGAAATTTGTATTTAAAATCTGTATCTGAAAACTAGTAGATTGCGATATGCGTCCAGATGCTGTCCCAAAAGGAAGCAGATTACTTGCACAGCCCTTGCAGAAATACTTTCCAGCTTGTTGGGTGTGGACTTGCACATGTTGAGTTTATTGGGTTAGAACCATAGTGATGAGAAGAGGTATGTCACACATTTCTTCCTGCAGGACTACAATTAAAAACTAACAGCGACTGATTAGGCAGCTGCAATGGCACTGCTTACAGCAACTTTAAATAATATGTAATGCTGAACTATATAGTTTCCTAAAATGTATACTTAATCAGGATTAGACCCCCCGTAATTATAAAGATTATGGACACAGACTGCTGGTTATTGGCTGCTTTTACAAAGCACAGATTATTATTCACCTTTACCCACATAAGAAGAGTTTATAGGTTCACATATATTTAATGTGATTTCATCCACAGAATAGCCATATCGTCGTTATTTATACAGGTGCAGGTAAAAATCTATCCAGCAATACTGAAATAAGCGATGAGTAGAACAGTGTAGCTGTATGACAGAATTTGATAGCGAATATTGTGAATAAATTACTTTTTCAGCTCTGTAAATTTCAGTGATATATCTTAGTAAATAACTTAGTTAAATATTAGTTAAATATATTTTTACAGAAAAAAAATATTTAAAAACGTGAATTAAATACAATACTTGGCACCAGAAATAATTTGGACATATCAGTGGGAAGATCACAAAGCGTTCAAGGTTATGTTTTAAATTTCTAGCCAGAATCAATAAATCTATCTTAGTTACTGTATAGCATGATACATTCACTAGGGAAAGTTTTCTTTCAAGAACCAATTATTACCCACTGCTCTGTTAAAAGTATTTAAAAAGTGGCTACCCAGCTTGAATCTTAGAAGAGGAGTTGGATGCAAGGGTAATACTATTAAGACATATTTCAAGAAAGTAAACAATTAATAATCAATTGTGTAAGTTCAACAAATTATTAAAACCCAAAGTTCTGAATCAAAAGTGTTTAACCACCTTTTTGGCTAAATTTCAGAGAAGGAGCTCTGACCAGACCCAAGTGCCATGGAATAATTGCATTTCTAAACTGAAGAGTGGTCCAGGGAGGAAAAAGCTGAGAACTACCATTTCAGAAGACTCTGAAGATGAAAACTGAGACGGTCAATCCAGATCACAGAGATAACTGCAGCTTCAGCCCTTTGTCACAAGCTAAACTGGACATTATTTTGAATAGCTGTTGTGCATCAAGAACTCCAGCAAGACAGCAAAGGGATGTAGCACTCCTTGAGAGTTTCTAGGTGACTGCAACACCAGATGATCAACTAAAAGATGCGTTTATCAGGCTACTACCTACTACTTTTACCTTGTAATTGCAGGCATTCTGAAAATAAGAATTCACGCTTTTTCCAAACCCAGATTTTGTATACCATGTCACTACAAAGGGCATTTGTACGCTATTTTTTCTCCAGTAATTGCTTTACAAAGATATGTTAATATTAGTAACATTGATCTGGACCTTTGGGAGCTCAGGACAAACAGATGTTCTAACTGACCTGTCTAAAGTTGCAGTAGAGTAGAAAAAGGACATGGATGAGGTGCCTCTTCCCCTCCAGTTTTAAGTGTAGTTCCATGCTGAACATAAGGATACTGTTCTCAGACTCCCTTTCTGCCACATTCCTGATAAAACTCTGGTGAAATCAGAGCACCATTAGGACTCTTTGGCAGATTCTCCTTTGGTAGGCTGACCGGTCAGGGATTAGCAATAACAGATTGATTACAGTCAGTTGGGAAAAGGGTAAAATCAGTTGTCCGAAAGAAAACTAGTAGTGAGGAACCCAAACCAAATTCAGAACTTCACTTCTACTGTGCATTCTGTGAGCTATTCTGGAACTGCAGCATAACTCTAATTTCTTCTATGCGTAATTACTTTTTTTCCACATTAATCCCAAAAACCTGTAAAGTGTTGAGTCATACAGATAGAACAAAAATGGCTATATTTGTATATAAATCAGCACTTATTGTATAGCACACATGACTACATAACCAGAACTAGTGTACTTGATTTTGTTCATTATTTTCACTACAAAAAGTGCAATGGCAAGCTAAATTTGATTTTAAATGAGCACCAAAATCTCTGACTACAAGAAAAGCAAACTTGTAAGTAATGAATAGTCAAGTGACTTTTATAATTATTCTACTATTAAACAAGTGAATGAATCAGATACAATTATTCCTTTCATAAATTCTATCTGATGCCAAAATATACAAAATACAAAACTATTAGGAAAAACAAAGTAAGAAATATTGAAAAATTAATTTATACATCTAAACCCTCAAATTTTGACAATACAAAAAATATTTGCCACCTGATAAGAGAACATTTTTGCCTTTTTATAAAAATAAAGGTATTGATATTGCTGATTAAGTATAGGTCCAATTTCAATTTGGATCATTTTTTTTTTTACTCTCTGTAGTTTTGTTTACACAATTATTTCACACTGCTTAATTTCAGACTCTTAGCTTAGGGATTTGGGATAATTAGTAGGAAGAACCCCTCAGAAAAAAATGATGTATTTTTTTATTTTGCGTTTTTAAACACTGGGTAGTGCCACTTGCGAATTATTAAACCACAGCTATACCCCCTCCAAGCAACTACATTTTTGTGAAAAGGATTTCCTTATATATAATTTGCATAGAAATTTTGAATCCTTCAAGATAAAATTCTCTGCAAATATGTATAGTCATTAGAGATACACATGTTGCCTGCACTAGGTTTCACAGATACCTTTTTTTCTTGTAGTAAAACTTAAACAGAGAAGAATTTCCACAGTAGTTTTTTCATAAGTATTTTCTCTGTAAAATGAAAATCAGAGATTGCTTGTCAATAGTTCACTGTCAAAACAGAAGGAAAAATAGACTGGAGTTTTATATGCATCAACCAGCAGTAAAAACAAAATTTTCCGCAAGCTGGCTGATAGAAGAGGACACATATTTATTAAACTCGCAAACTTCCAGCACGTGAGGAGGGGCATCAAGGAGGTTCAAGAGCAAGACTATCATTAAAATTATCTTGAAAATTACACAAAAGGCCTAAATATAATAAGATAAAATTGAACACGGACAAATGCAAGGTATTTTAGTGATATTATTTAGATAGATAGATAGATAGATAGATAGATAGATAGATAGATAGATAGATAGATAGATAGATGAATAGATGAATAGATGAATAGATGAATAGATAGATTAGATATTTAGATATATTATTCTTTAATCTACATTAAAGATGAGGAACTTCAAAGCAAAAAGCACTACTGAAGAAAAAGATTTGGGGATGTAATTGTAGATGATGGTCAACAATGTCATTCTTCCTGAGAGGAAAAGAAGAGAAAAAACCCACCACACTGCACTATATAGGTAGACATGTTCTCTGCAGCCTGTGAAGCAACCTTTCCTTTCTCCTCAGGGAAGAGCAGACCAAATAACAGTCTTTACGTTCCCAGGGAGTTGATGCAGTACAGATTAATATCCACAGAGGACAGGACAGAAAATCATTACATATTTAAATTGCATTAAGGAAAATTTACCTTTAACGATATGAAAAATAGTTTAAAGAAAGTGAAAACGGTGAAGTGTTAGAATATGTAGCCTATGGAGAATATAAAACTCTCCAGGATTTAAAAGCAAGGAACAAACACGTTTTAAAAACAGACTGACAAACACCTGTTAAGAATAGGACACCTACAGTTGATCTTGCATCAGGTCACAGAATCACAGAACAGTTGAGGCTGGATGAGACCTCTGGACGGCATCTGATGCAACCCTCCTGCTCAAGTAGGACCACCTAGAGCCAGTTGTCCAGGACCATATATCCAAATGGCTTTTGAATATCTCCATGGATGGAAACTCCACAACTTCCCTGGACAACCGGTGAGGGGGCAGACTAGTCCACCCCAAAGTTACTTCTATCCTTAGTTTTCTAAACTTCAGTGAAAAATTATGCTAATATTTAGCTTTGACTTTAAAATTAACTTGCTGATTTTTCATCATTCCATATGTAAATATTTGTTTTACCATTTCAATTTCATGGTATGGCTTTGTTCATTTAGGAATTGCTATTCAGAAACCGCAGAGAAGACAAATCTTGTCCTTTGTTACACTCAGCCCTCAAAAATATTTAATAATCCCCCTACATCTTTAATATTCCCCCCTAATAATCTCTAAAAAAAATTAATGAATTAATTGAGCTGACCTTAATGTTTCTTGCATAAAAAAAAGGCATTTCTAAAATAAAATTTAATAAATAAAACTTATGCCCAGGAGGTATGCAAACAAGTAATGACTCAGTGGTGTTCCCCTCAAGAAAAAGTTCTAACTACACAATTCTCATTTTACATTGTGCACTCAGATTATGATAACTCTTCACAGTTTAATTTTCAACCTCATGCATAAAGTACATTAGTCCCATTGGTCAGCCAATGAAGAGAAGGCAGATCTTACAGCCATTTTAGATATCAAATGCCTTATAAGCTATTTAATATTTCCAGTGAACAAATATTCTGCATATACATAGTATTAACTGCTCACAGAAAGGTGTGAAAAACTAATATTGAAAATTATAAGGGATACAAAAAATAACTATAGGCTGAAAAGCTTATTTTTCAAGTGAGTTTCAAGGAATTTTTTTCTAACTCAACTAAAATGTTGGAGTCAAAAAAAACCCTAAAATCAATACTCAAGTTTGAAAACCATCACAAGAAGAAAATGTCAGAGACATCTTTCAAGGAAGCATACAGTTTCTTCCACACTTTTTCATAACCAGAATCACATACGCTTAGTATTGACCTTGCAATTTATATCTAAGTACCTGACAGATCACAGGTGATTAACATCTCAGTAAGCATCTCTAGCCTACCATGGTTCTGTTTTAAGATATTCTGCTACATCCTAGAATACCTTTCCTAAATAAACTCCAGAAGGTAAATACTTAAGACAATAGCAAATGAGGAGTGAATGAATGTAAGAACATCAAAGGTTCTCTGAGGGAGCTGAACTAAAAGAGAAGCTTTGAACCCAGGTTAAAAAGTCACAGGGTGCTACCTGAGCACTGCATTTATCAATTTAATTCCTTCAGAATCAACAAATAAACTTTGTGACACAGATAAAGAAAATTTAAACCTGTATTTCTTTCTCAAAGCTATCTTTGAAGTTACCTTACACCTTAATGTGTAACTACCATTGTAGACACTCATTTTAAGACATGTTTAAAATTTTCCCACTAAGTAATGAAAAGATGCAACCATACTGAGTCACAAACACACCTCTCAAAAAAACCCCAATTATCATCAAATGTCAGAATAACAGTAAAACTATTTTTTGTTTTATTAAGAATTTTGGGAAATAAATACCACTCTTTACTCAAGTAGTGCGTATCTCTTTCCAAGAAGAACGGCAACAGACATGAAATATAGGACTTTACCTAACAAAGTAAATTACGTTGCAGAAACTCTATTCATGAGAAATTCACAGCACCAAACAACATGCCCAGATTTATTTGCCAGCCTTTTAAAGTTGAAATCTAAAACTGTGCTTGTGAATCTAAGTATTAGTAGCTAAAGCCTGGTTTGCATTCATATCTGTATGTTAAACAAAAGGATTTCTTTAAGTGGTACCAGTTCTGTGTACAGTAATCCACACCTGAGATGTGTTTCTAAAAGTCTCCCCCCAAAATCACTCTCTTTACTGAAGTTTCTAAACACTATTTTTTAACTTGTCAAGTCTTGGAACAATTCTATCCCATGAAAAAAGCTAAGTCTCAAACCCTCCCTGTTCACACAGTGGAAGGATGGGCAGACAGCCCCAGTTATTGTTTTTCTTATTCTTTTTTTTTTTTTCCCCCTCCACTTTGACATTGTCTGAACTCCAGCAGACAAGAATACTGGCTTCTGATGTACAATGAAGAGGGTGAGGAAAGGGAAGGTCGGCTTTCTCATGCTTCCCATAATTAGAAGAGTCAAAGAAAAAAAGTGGCCTATAAAGATGTAACTGTAAATTAGCAAAAGTCATATATTTTTCAGATGATGGATGCATAGAAATAATACAATATTAGAATATATTGGCATTCAGGATGTTGCTGAATATTCAGAAAGGATACCAACTTGATTCACTGTAAAGAAATCTCTAGTGAGAATTTTTAGTTCTCTGAAAACAAAGAAGCAACTTGTGGATTTTTTCTCCCTTAGAGCTCACCAAGAATGACTCCAAGAACTAGTAAATACAGTAATTTTTAAAAAAAGTTCTGGTAAAAGGCACAGTTTTAATAACTCACTGCTATACTTAGGCATGTACATTCACTGCTTTTTCCACTTGTTAAAGAGATTAATGCCAAATCCCCCATAAAACCAGGTGGGATTCATCAGAATCCTATGACTTGATGTTTGCAATTCTATTTCAGCCTACTGTCCTCAGGTGCTTGAAATCAAGCCAGTGATGAATTTAACTGGGAACAATATGTAAAATACGCAACACCTATTACTGGAACAGATAGACATGGAATTGACATTGAAAGAGTTTGTTTCTGGAATTTTGTTTATTTTACACCAGTATGGAAATAAGGAAACACATACTACATCTTTAAAGGAGCGAAGGGAGCTCAGTATCCCAGATGATGAAATGTAGAGGAATTATAGACAGTGACAGTTCTTAAAGGGCACAGTTAATTTCTCTTAAGTTGCAGGACTTGCAGTACTGTGGTGGCCTGGAGTAGGGTACAGATAGAGAGTTTTCTATAATCTCTCATGTTAAAATACCCCTGCCCTGGAAGAGCTGTGTCTATGACCAAGGACAATGTAGAATGCTTGGTAATAGACTCATAAAAAATAGTGTGAAAATGAAAAGTAAGAATCCACAGAATTTATTTTCTCATGGGTATTAATAAAAGAGATCTTTGAAAATTCCTTTTAAGTAGTAGAAATTGTACCGCTATGCAAATAGTATATATTTTCTGCAAGTATCATGAAACCTGACAAGTCAAGACTCTACAGAAGTCTTTCAGTCCAACTTCAAGAAATATTATCCTCTAAAACATACATTGTTATAAAAACCAGCTTTTAAATTGGATCCCCATGTTCAAAAGCTGGCTTCTTGAACTCTAACAAGATTTATTGTTTGGTATGATTTTCTGATAAAAAAATTTCTTCCAAGGCTCTTTAGGAAAGAGATCACTGAATTTTAATCTGAAGAGTTTATGAACAATATATAGATTCTTGTTTGAGAAATACCTGGCAACAATGCTGTATAGTGATTCCAACCAGACTATCTGTGTAAAAGATAAGCAGATTTATCCAAACATGGCTCTATCCCGGCCTGCAATGCATACAAAGAATCCTGAAAAACTTCCAACTCCAGAAATTAGCTGTTTATTTTGGAGCATCTATATCAATAACAGCAAAACCTACCACAAGGGTACGAACTGCTCATCTGCTTTACAAAATCAAAAAGGAATGTTTTGCCTGTAAATCTGAGAAGGAATAAAATAAAAGGAAATGAAGATGAACTGTCATATGTAGATCTTCATGATAAGTTAACAAAAAGAATCTAACAGCTAACTTACAGAACCTTTAATTTTTACTACAACAACAATTCTAGGATGTTTTCATGTCTGAAAATTAACTGTCTCTGCACTTTTGAAAGGAAAAATCTGTCAATACCATTCGACACCTTCTCATATATCGTAACCCTGTCATCTCAACTTCTTAATTTGACTTCAAAATGTTAACACCTTTATGCACTAAGTAAAACAAGGTGCCTTTAAAAACAAAGCTACATTAACTAAGCAGAAAAAAAACCCTGATAAAAAAAGTTACATCTGCTTGGCTGTCAGCTATATAGCTGGCAATGGGCTGATAACCTGCCCCAGCACTGAGCTGAAAATTGCACCCCAGAGAGCCGGGATGGGAGTTAAATACCAAAATTAGAACCAGCATCTTCAGGTAAGAGACAGCTTTTCTCTAGATGCATCTCTTTGGATGTCTGTTCCACTACCCATTAATCACTCTTTGGCTGATGCTTTCCTATGACATTCAAATCAGGTCTATGTGGACTATTCAGCATTTTCCCATAATTCTGTTCTTCTTGTATATTAAAAATAGGATGATACATTTCTGATTTTGTTTAAATATATGTCCGTTCTAGCCTATCGGCATATATTTAAACATATCCCCATTCTAGTCACTAACATGACTATTCTGATTTCGCTTTTCTTTTATTCACTGTTATTCCAACATCACAGTTTTTTCCACTATAGTGTAAAGTCTATTTACTAACCACATCACTTTCCTATCAACCTGCTTTGTTTCCCTTTTTTAAAAAAAATATTTTTTTTCATTATTCTTCAGCTTGGATTGCCTGGGTTTGCAGAAGCTGACTGCCTTATGATGACATGAATGGTACCAAAGCTTGAAAAGAGAAATGTAAAGCTGTGCAATATTTAAGCTCGATTCCCTCTTCTACCTGCAATATTCTTTTATAAAGTAAGGTCCAGAGGTACAGCTCTCCAAAATCTACCCACAAAAGCGGCACACTCTCTGTGAAACCATTCATTGTCATATTTTTTACTACTGGCTATTTAAAAGGGGATGTAGTTGGGATGCTTAAATGTATAGCTTGATTGTTATTCCTCATATAAGAAAAATGGAGTGTTTCAGAAATGCAACACTAATGAAAAGTTCATAGCTAACGAAAAGTAGGAAACAAAGAATACCTGCCTCTGGAACCAGTCAAATGCCACCAATATACTAAATAAAACTTGGAAAACTTTTATTGACTAGCAAGCTCAGCATGTTGGAATAATAAGGAAGCTTGGAATTTCCTCTCTCATTTGGAGTGTCTTTGCAGAAATATCAGCTGGTAACTACATCAGACTGTGCTATGTATAGCTTTGTTGATTTACAGAGTTCTTTAGACAGCACACGCCCAGTGTTTTGCTTCACATGAATAACCCGTATAGAAAAACTGCCTAGCATACCCAAAATTTGGACAATGAGAGAGAACGTTACTTTTGAAAGTTTAAGTCATTAAAAAGGATACTTGTTTAATTTCAGCATTATCAAATTGATGTAATGAAAGCTTCCAGACTTCCAAAGGACAACTTCTTGCAACACAAAGCAAGAACAGTTATGAAGAAAAGGAGGAATGCATTATTTCATTCCAATCCCTATGATTAATACAATTTATCTGCTTTATTTTTTCAAAATATACTTACTTTGAGTTTTTCAACAATGTTAATTAACTTTTAAAAAATGTTATTTTTGATAGTGCTAAGTGAAAAGCAAATGGAAAAATGAAAGCAAATGAAAACATTAAATAAACAAATCATTATTATTCGATTATTTACATTACAGCAGTACTTTCAGAGACAGAGTATAACATCTTTCTTTACCACAACACATGCAGTAAAAAAAAAAAAGATACACTAAGTATTATTACTCCTTTTAAAATGATATAGAATAGAGTTAGAGGTTAGATGATTCACTTCATGTCACATTGGAAAATCTGTGGCAGAGGTCCAATTAAAACTTGTTCAGATGAAGAAAAAAAAGCAGTCAAGTGATAGCCACACAAGCAACCTCATTAATATAAATATGTGGTGGCTGCTCTGCATCACAGTAAGTCATCTCACCACCCAGCTTGCTTTCCTCCTTCCTTCTTCACACGCACAAGTTTTGCCCAGCTGTGAATAAGAGTGGGTGAGCAAAGGAGGAGAAAAGAATCATCACTAATTTCCTAATAAATAAACACACAATTCTGACAAATTAACATTGTTAATAGAACAGAATTAATGCAGTTCATCAAGTATACTTTCTCCATAAAACTCCTAAATATGTTGAATGCAGTACTGCGGTTTGGGCTGGATCCTGCATGATGCCTACCAGTCATGGAGAACTGTTTAGTATTCCTACTCCTGCTCAGCACTTCTGCAAAGCTGCAGATTTTTTTGAGGTTACAGCAAACTTCAAGGAAAGAAGTCACAGATCTAGAGATAACAAAATGATTTCTGAAAGCCATTAGCATTAGCAATAAATACTGTGTGTATGATGAAGGGTTTACTTTCCCAGAAGTGCTTATGGGACTTAAGATTGCACAAAAGGGCTGTGAAATGTGTTTCCCTCAGTTCTGGCTCTTTGGTTCCTGGAGCCTCAGGTCACATTCAACTCATAGTTCCTATCAAGCTTTTCCCAAAGGACCTTTGGGCTCCTGCAGTAGCCAAACTTCCCTGGAACAGGAAACTCTATTTACACTGATGTCTTAAAGCCTGGTGCTCATCCATAAAAGGGAAAAATAATCCTTTTAGGAACTGTATTTTTCTTAACCTTTTACAGGCCACAAGTCTAGTCTAAAATGCACATATAAAAGCTAGTTTTCAGAAACCCAAGAAAAACTGTTTCTGAACAAGTGAAAAAAAATCATTCCCCTGAAGCGTCTGCAGCATTTGCACAGTATGGAATATCTTGACAGGAATGTGGGACAGAAAAATTCAAATTAATTTGTCAGTTTGCAGTGTCTTATATGAAAGAAAGGCCATCTATAAACATGAAGAAAATAAAATGTTAGTATCTTCTATCTGCATCCTTTTTGATGCAGGTATATTTTTTGGGGGGTTGAATAGTGAGTGGGCAAACTTCTGTTTCAACTACACCTTCACAGGGGAAAACCAAAGCCTTCCTTTCGGAAGAGCCTTTACTAGAAATTCCGCCAGGAATTGAAAATAACCCTCCCAATGGCAATGTGACTCTTGAGCAGAAAGAGCCAGTAAGATCTGCTTCATATGTGATAAATTACAGGGGGTTACTGGGAAAGTAAAGCAGAAGTAGCTCCTTTTCCTTGCTTATATGTTTCTGTTCCTCACGCCCCTTAACAGACTCTTATTTCACAAGGAACACACATAACTTCCATTTGTCAAGCAGCTTTTGGATTTTTTTTTTTTTTTTTGAAACTGCATTTTGCAGACAGGAGAGTAACAGCTTAAAAACTCAAAAAAAAAGGATTTTCCTTTTTTTAGAGAAAAGAAACTCACTGTGACACCATCTAAATCTTAAGATGATCTTTAATTTAAAAATAAGTTTATCTTCATGAAGATACGAGGTTTTATTTGCATTTTGATTACTCCAGTGCCAAGATCAAGCTTTCCTGCATTACTACAGCTTATAATCACATCCTCTGTCTTTCCTTCCCTGCAACGTCTTTTGTTTACTGCTTTCTTTTTTGTGACATGTAAAGGGAGTGGGACTGCCAGCTCTCTAGGTTTCTTCAAAATGCCTGTCACTTTACAAACCACATAAAATAACAGCAGCTGTTCTCTGCAGGATAGGTGTGCTGAAGGCTGCTTTGAGATACCGAGAAAAATACTTCTGAAAAGCTGATTGAGTTGCTTGCATGAGTGCTACTGAAAATGTGACAGACAATTCAATGCTGCAGACATGTGAGTTTCCATATAAAATGTCTAAACAGCAAACTTCATATTCCAATTGAGTTTTTGGTTTGAATACATACTGATGTTTTCAGTAGACGTTCCTTAATTAGCTCTCCTTCCACAATCATTGTATCAAACTAAATCTCTATTCAAAAAGATAATATACTTAATTTTGGATTCTTATTCATATTTTACAGAAATCTACTTTCCAAATACAAACAAAGAAATCTCAAATCCTTTGTTAAACTTGATTTAGATGCAGCGAAGAAGCTGAGGTGCAGATTATGTAATCTGATTATAAAGTGAAATCGCATTTTTTAATCTAGTTGAAAAGATAACATGAAAGGTAAAGGTGCTGGACAGTTATTTGGCCTCAGACTTGAAGTCTGGAGACATCACAATTACATTCTAGGAGATTAAAGAAAGCAGAAGGACACAGGGGTTTTCCATAACTTTCTTTCACTATCACAAGGACTTGACAATGTAATGTCTCTAATCTGTCATCTAGGAAGTGAGTAAGGTCCCTAAAAATAACTGGGAGTATCCCAAGGTGAATAAGTGTAGATCTATGAAAAAAAATATGATATATTATCTCTGTATAATGCTACTGGTTTCTTTATCTTGGCGTTTGTCCACCTCTGTCTCGTTCTTGTGCTGAATTCTCTTATCTGTCTGAGCCTCATCATCACCTCAATTCTACAAGTTCTTCAAAGAGGCTGGTTAGATTTTTCATTACTTCCTATTACTACATTCTTATTTAAAGCTGAAATGTAAGAAGAGATAAGCTTACTATTAATAGCAAAACTTTATTAAAATGTTGTTCTCCCTCCAGATTTTAAGTGTTCATAGTGCATGAAATAAGAGACATTGCCCATTACTATGTAAATGTTCCATTTCCATCTAGATCTTTTAAAAAAATTAATACGTTTAATTCTACCAGGTTGCTCTGTTTTACACTCATTCTTTTGAACGTCTGATTATTTTCTTGATTTAAAAAAAATAAAGCCTATGATACCAATCACTTAATAGGTATCCAAACACAGGCTTTTGGGTTTCAGTTACAACCTACACAACAAACCTGGAGATGTGTCTGTTTGGTTAAGTGTATAAATGGTGTTACTAATTTAAAGTTGCAGTTGAGCATGTTTATAAGGCTTTGTTCTTTTAAAACTCTTAAGGTGCCTAACAGACTGAATGTTAATGTAAACATTTGTAGTTTACTTCCATTAAAACACTGAATTAAAACAGTGAAACACACTGACATTGATTCAAAAATATTATCTTATAATGACTAAAAAACCCAACTAAAGGTTTACAAGTTCTGACAAATTTTACAACGGTGGAAAGTGGTAGCATCTAGAAGAATAAAACATCTCCCTAATATAACACATATCCCTCTTTTTTAGATATTTTCACTCAGAAATGGAATAAAATATTTCAGACGTTCTGTTTCGTATGTAAAAGAGAGATCTAGAAGTCTCAGCTCTGAACTCCCTTTCCTTTCCTCTCTCATCCACTCTCCATTTCAAGTTCTGATTATATCTGGGAGCCAGGAGATATAAAGAGCATATCCAGTGTAATTGCATTATCTAGATCTACCTCTCTATCAATTTGCACCAAAATCTGATGTTCATCATCCAACGAAAACATAGATTTGCAATGTAGTTCTTCTCCGTCTCTGACTGAGGTACATCATAGTCCCAAACACATATTTTGCTATCCAAATATGCAGTCATGTTTTGAGTTATCTTTTGACTTTCTGCAATTTTTTGTTACATGCTTTCAGTCACAAAGCAAAGAGTATCTAAACCAATCACTTTAAAAATTGCAATCACTACAATAGGTAGACAACTCAACTGGTAATCATAACTGCTAGTAGCTTGAGCTTCTACGGGTTTGTAGACCTAGACACACAAAATCTAGCTTTAATAATTAAAAGTCTATGCTTAACAATTACAATTGGAAGGTTACTTTTAAAATGACAGAATACATTCAAAAAGAGTAAAAGAGAGAGATTGATTTTCATTTAGTACCTGGCTAAATAGCACGTTTGTCAAACATCTAGACTATGGATCTAACAGCTTGGAGTCATATTCAGGAAATACTAGGAAGTCCACATATATCATAGAATCATAGAGTGGTTTGGGTTGGAAGGTATCTTTAAACATCATCTAGTCCAACCCCCCTGCCATGGGCAGGGACAGCTTTCACTAGACCAGGTTGCTCAAAGCCCCATTCAACCTGACCTTGAACACTTCCAGGGATGGGGCATCCACAACTTCTCCCAGACCTTCAAATATCCCGAATTAAATATCTACTCTTAACATGAATAGCTCCCACTTATTTTCAGTAATATAACCCCATACATATAACCCAGCTACCCTTGCTTTAATATTGTCTGGAGAGCATTGGACAGATAAAACAGTTCTCTGTTCCTTCATTAAAGGGTCTCAATTCTGTCTTTTGCATGGGCACAGGACAGTTGTACCCAAATGTATCACATTTAGCTGAATCTCTAGAGATGTCTTGTGATTTCAAGCTGCTCCTTCACTTCCACCTGGGACGTTATGCAAAAAGCTCGGAGGCTTTAACAAATAAAAATTCCAGAACTTGTGAGAAAACTCCCCACTATTTGTAGTTAGTTATTGTACAGTTTTTAAACAGCTTTTTACCATTCTTTCAAATAATTTCAATTAATATTAATTTCAGTTTAGTGCTTCATAAGGCTGTATTGTATGAAAACAAGACTGCTGGCCTCAGAAATTTATCATCTAAGTGTTCATCTATGAATAATTTTGCAAAACACAGTTTATTTACATCCACAGGCAAAGAAGAAAGGCATAAAATCAACTTATGTTTACTGGAAAGTTGGTCAGAAATCACTAAATATATTCAATATCTAAGTGATATGTTGGTTTATTATGCAGTACATTATCATGTACTGCATTTAGAGGATCAACTATTAACTGGCAAACAAATCTCTTTATGGCAACGAGACATTATGGGCCTTTTGCAAGAAATGTATTTCAAGAAGGGACATTTAAGAGGAAAGGGTGGAGGTATGGAAAGGTTTTGTTTAAAGCTAGTAGTCAAATTCACCTATAACGTGACAATACTGACTTCAAATTTTCACTAGAGACAAATCTGGAGTAGGGATTTTAAAGCGGTTTCAAGTATTCCATCGTCATTCATAGAGAATTGTTCTACTGGAGCCTCTTCAGAAATACGAGGTCTCAGTCATTTCCTCTTCCTTTTATTCCCTCATTCTTTCTTATCTTAATTTATAGCGATGTGTTTATAATAATAACTTAGTGATACAGACACTGCTTAAGCAGCAGGAACCATCTGAAAGTGACTTCATCAGCCACATGAAGACTGTCTTTGGCACTTGTCCTTGACCCGGGTATGGGAGGTAACACCAAAGCAGGAGATCTCACTAACGAACATCAAATCATCCACAAAATTGCTAGCCTAAATTGTATGTAATTATGAAATCTTCCAAAAACTGTATAACCGTTTGTTTGTTTATTAGTATACTAAAAAAAAAATAAACCAAAACTTAAAAAAAATTATTACTGAAATTTCCTCTTAAAATCTTTCAATTCATAACTGACTGAAAACAGTAATGTAATGAGTCTGTCCACTTCCCTTCCTGACTTGACTTTAGAGGTGAGCAATACTCAGGTCTTCCACTTCCATCCTTTTGCCTCTGGTGATACCAAATCTCCTTTTTCCTCACAGTACAATTTCATTCTCTTCTTTCCTTCCCAGTAGCCTAGGAAGTAAGGGCCAGTACAAGACTGGAAGGCAAGAACAGGAAGTGTGAGAAAAGGTAAAGATTCTGTATCTCAGCAGGATGGGATGAGGAGAGTCCTATACCTGTTTGTAGTCTCCCCAGAGTTTCCACAGCCCTCTGAAACCCACCTTCCCACACAATGCTTCATCTTCACTCTCTAAAGTATCAGCTGATCCTTCACCGATTCCTGCTAATCCTTTTCTTCCCCTTCCTTTTCCCCCCCAGCTCTGTTCATCCAGTGCTGCAAAAACTGAGTTTGTGTACACTGCTGAAAGGCTCTACTGTATCATATGGAGATGTCAGCTCTAATGGATCTGATTCCCCTTTATTTCTAGCTAAATATTTAAACCAACAGCTAAAAACGCTCTGATATTGAGAAAATATTGTACATAAATGTTTTAGAGGGATAAACACAGTCACAACGTGTATCTGCACCACAATCCAAAATGTAACTCTAGCTTGTGTTGACAGACAAGAGTCATTTTGAAACAGCCTAAGCCAGGTATCAATACAGCCTGATAACAGTGAGTTCAACAGCAGCTGCTAAGTCTCGCTATGCTTCCAGGTAAGCAGTGGCTAAATCCTGTGTTACCAGTTCCCAAACTGGTAACATGAATATAAGCTTCAGTACGTTCAAATGAACAGACGCGCCATCTTCAGAAAGAACTAAAGACACAAATAAGCAGAAGAAAGGGAGGTAGTCACAAATACAACTCGTATATTAAAATGGGGACTCTATAGAAGGAACAAAAGGAAACTTGTCCCCCTTCATTACTTCATGGTTTTGTACCCGGATCAATGTAGATTAATTATTCAAATGATAAGTACCACTGCCTTTTTATGCTACACAAGTATTCCTCACAGACCTTGCAAATACGGTTTTGATTTTGACATACATCCTAATACGGAGGTCAGTCATATATGTACTTACTCTTACAGAATACCATGCGTATGATCAAATAGTAGGACAAGAAAGATCTAGAGAACCACAGTTTGGGCTTATGTATACATAACACTGCAAAGAACACTGACAGAAATTCAAGAGGGAAGAATTTCACACATCAGTGAAAAAGTTCTCTTTTAAGTCTTCATTTGAAAAAACACCAACACTATAAGACTTGAGTCTGAAAAAAAAAAATCAAAACAAAATGATGCCAAACTGCTTTACTGATGTCATAAAGTCTAGGTCTAACTTGTCTCCCGAGAAATGCTCATGGCTTCCCATGAGATAAGCTCTGTCCTTCACTTTGTCAGTGAAGATATAAAGTGATAGCCATAGTTTCTCGCTCATCCGAGCAGACTTGGCAGCTACCATGCTTCAGCAAAGAGCTCAGCTCTTTCACTATCACCAGTCTCGCACATGTGAGCGTTACAGACATGTCTGCATGAAGCTGGCCAACAGACCAACTTGTGAGGTCCCTATGACAGGAAAACTATAAATCTATGAGCATACCAAATACCTATCCATTTCTGAGATTACCTTTTCAGACAGATAGACATACAGTCATTAAACCCACTAGTATCACTTACATGTTTAAAGTGCAAGTATAGAAACAAAAATATAAGAGTCTTACATTCATTAACTACTTCTCCACCTCAAAGTGACATTAACACTGCAGTCTGAGGATTCTTTATAATACACATTTTTAAAGATTATAACAAGGGAAAGAATTGTACAAATGTCATGTGTTATCTGGTGAGCTGGAAGCAGCTATGGATGTGACTTGATGAATGGTTTTCCTATCTACTTTCAAATTATATTTCAGAAGCTTTCCAGAAAAAAAATAAAAACACATGGAATTTTTGTATGGAAAAATTATTTCCTGAAAATATTTTCTTATATCCAAGTAGTTATAAACACTTTTCATTTTGTAACGAGCCTTCAGAAAAATTAACATTCAAATTGTCACTACAGAATGGGGAACTGAGTAGTCTGATGACGAAATAATGATACACTTCCATTAGTAATAATGTGTGAAACAACTTCTCATGTGAAAAAGATGGTGGTTTCTTTTTTCCTTCTGCAGGAATGAGTTTTAAGTAAAGCAGCAATACATGTGAAGACACCTGTTATAAAATTAGAGTCTTAATTTCTATACGAAGGCAATTGCAAAACTAAGACATACCCAGCTAAGTAACTAATTTTCTGTACTTTATTCATGCTAAGAAATTCTGCCAACAGGATTGCAGAAAATTAAATGCTAATTACTTTTTAAATCTAGAAAAAAATAATTGAAATCTGATAAACTACTGTGAGACCAGTAGACAAATTAGTAAAAAAACCATTCATGAAAGTGATAAGCAAGGAATGTATGGCAGGTCCCATTGAACTAATTCTGATAAAACACCAGAGGATGTTCACTATCAATTTAGAACAAGCGGGACCTGAATTTTCTAGGTATTGCTTTAACTCTCCGTGCACTGGTTCTACTATGCATCTGTGTAGCTGATTTCATCATCTGCATCTGATATTTTTATTAACAAGCATCAGCACTGGGAGGGGTTGTCATACCTATGGATCATAGAAAAAGCACTGCAATCTTCCTTTCTGTAAAGGGAGCTATGGATTTAGGTAGTGATCAAATGATAATTGTATGACAAATACTCAATACACTACACCTGACATTCTATTAAAATGTCCCTGAGATATAAGTAAGTAATTTATTAATTTTAAAATAGAAAAGTGCAACAGATTTTTTTAAAAAAATCTAACGGACATTAGGCAGCATACAGAAAAAACACCTACATGAAAAATTTCTTTCTATTTCTTTGGTAGAATCATAGAATCATAGGATTGGAAGGGACCTCTGGAGATCATCTAGTCCAACCCTCTGCCAGAGCAGGGCCACCTTAGAGCAGGTGGCACAGGAACCCATTCAGGCAGGTTTTGAATGTCTCCGGAGACGGAGACTCCACCACCTCCCTGGGCAGCCTGTTCCAGTGCTCTGCCACCCTCAAGGTAAAGAAGTTCCTCCTCATGTTTAGGTGGAACTTCCTATACTCAAGTTTGTGCCTGTTACTTCTTGTCCTGTCCCTGGGCACCACTGAAAAGAGCCTGGTCCCATCCTCCTGACACCCATCCTTTAAGTATTTATAGGCACTAATAAGGTTACCCCTCAGCCATCTTTTTTGAGATGCTTGGTGTCGTCTGGTGAACATTCCCGTGTTAACACAAACCTGCCCTCCTCAAATAATGCCATCTGAGTCAAACTATGTAGACGAAACCATGTCACGTTATGATGATTGCATGGGCTTGACTGGTACGAATGATGGTTATAGACTTTTTTCTGAAAAAAGGCAAACATCTTAAAACTTGTGGCTTGTATCTTTTCAACATCTCACTGTTGCATGAGCCCCAGCACTGGCATTACAGACCTTACTAAAACTACAGCTACTATCTTAATAAAAATTTTGCACTTCCTGAGACCTGGATTATTCCCTGTCTTTACACTTCACTAAACATAATGGACTTTCCCTTACTTACTTATGTAAGGAATATTTAAGACCAAGCAGTAGTAAGCACGAAAGGTATTTCCTTCTTTCTGCCATGAAATCTGGTTACTGCACAGAAATCAAAGTAAAATAAAAAGTTAAGCTTTTTAAACTACTGCTGATAGAGCATATTCCCCCATTCCATCAGGAAGATACTCTACCAGACACATACGTAGTTCAAATGAAGCTGAGAATCTGGCTCATCATACTATAACACACATATGGCATGATGTGTATGTGTGGTATGTGGTATCTCAATCACAAATTAGGTTTCTAATTTCTGTGTCTTTAAAATACATCTATACTAAACAGCTATTACATTAAAAATATTAAAATTAATGGGAATGTTTATTAAACTTTCATAAATCAGTTGCTAGTATTTCATTAATGTCTTACAGAAATTGAGACTGTATACTTTGAGAGACTCATTGAGACTGATTGCCAATGGGCATACAACATACCTCATGAGCAAGAACAAAACGGAGTCAGAAACATGCACAACAGATAGTATCAGACTTGTTCTCAGGTTTTGGGTTTTTTTAAAATATGTTGTGTAAAATAAAAGTTCTTTTCCAGTAGGTTTCCTACCCACAAGATAGTTCACATTAAATGATTCTTCATAACTTCTCAAATACTTACTATATCTAAAACTAAGCCAAAGAACAGAAGAATTGATTTTAAGTATCCTGCTCTCTTTAGACGTAATTAAAATTGACGTTTCTTGCAGAGAAGTGTTCGATTACTAAAGAATTTATATTCTTTTTACTGTTAGGTTCTGCTGATGTTATAGAACCTGAAATTGAAGCTTATTCTCTTTCCCTATGTGACTCATGATCTTGTCGATCATGACAGAGGAGACTAAAAATACAATACATTACAGCATGCAGAGTCTGTAAATCCCAGGAAAGAAGTCGCTTTAGACATTTACACAGCTCGTCTGGCGACTGAGCGCTGGTGAGTGTGTCAGCAGCGGTTGGAAAGCGGACAGTTTGTGCTGCTGCTGTAAGGACAGGAAGCATTGAGAGTTTCTGCAGCGGTGGTTGGCTTGAGATAATACCATTGTATAAGCCGGCTGGGCGGCCTCTCCCAGCGCTGGGAGCCCAGAGACTGGCGTCTGGCTGCCTGGCCCCCAGCCAGGCCTGGCCCTGGGCTCTGCGGGGAGGGCAGCTGGCTCTCCGGCAGCTCCGCGCACAGCTCGGGCCACACCTCACCTTGCAGAGGAAATCTGGCCAGAGCTCCAGACTTTATGACTTCTTCTTTATGAGTCCCCCCCTTTTCTTTTTTTTTTTTTTTTTTTTTTTTTCCACTTTGCTCTGGTAGCGGTATTCACACTGAGCTCTCAGGGAACTATTTAAAGTCACAAGCAACAAATGAGCTGATGACAGGATTATTGGGAAAAGTCATACTTTGCTAGCCCAAAATGCACATTGCATTCCTCTCACTTTTTAAACAGTGGCAAATTACTATCACCGCCACCCATCAAACGGAATAAAGGACACATTTCAACAGGCAAGTTCTCCAATCTTTTTAATTTTTATCCCCTTTATTTCTACCAGGTTTATTTAAGATATATGTTCTGTTTAAAAGAGACATTGTTCTTAACACACAAAGAAGTTCAAGGATGTGGCATCAGTGTGTTCCCACCCACCATTTGCTCTGATGGTGTTAGATTCTCTGAAAAAACATGTAGCCCCAGTGCAAGTATTGTGCTGAATGCGGTTTTAAATTACGTGTTTCAGTAATGGTAAATCAAAGATATTCGAAGTCGAATAAAAGCTTTCCTTTTACAAAACCTATGTGAAAAAAACCCATCAACCAACACATAAAATATAATATAGCACAGCCAGCATCTGCTGTCTTTGTTCCAGAGAAGCAACATTTTACAGTCTGGGCAGCTTCCCCAAGAGCACTCCTCATAGGCCTTCCGAACATACATTTATCATACACATAAATGCTCATCATGCTGGATTTAAGGATCTCCTTAAGCCTTCTGTTGAAAAGGCAGCAAATGGAACAACAGTAGGTACAGCTAATTAGTGAAAATGGCAATATTTGCCATTCCAAAAATATCAGATATTTATTAAACCCAATGCAAACTAGTGTAAGACTAGGAACAGATTTCTGTATCAGCATTTAATAAATCTATTCCTGGTTTTACATTAGTTAGCATGAAATAAATTCTCAAACAGTATGCCGTACTTCATAACTTATTTTTATCATAAAATAACAAGTTTTTTAACAGGTGAATTACTTTCCTGTACTTATTTTATAAAAATATTTTACAGAACCTATTATTATTAAATAATGCCTATTTAATTAGTATAGGAGTAATATCTGATACAGCAATAATTCTGTCTAGCAATAGAACTGGAGTTCACTTTATTTTTGCAGTATTATTTTTATGTGTTTATCAAGTAAAGTCACCACAGCAGCCAGCCTTCAGTTCCTGAACAGCACATGCAAAGGTGGTCTTATGTTTAAGGCATTACACTTAACCTGGATCTACAGGGCTGTGTGGAGTAAGACTCAGTCCATGAGAGGTAGAATTCATGTATTGTGAAGTAGAAAAAGTCTCCAAATTAAAACCATTGTGTCTGAGTTTAATAACAGTTCACATTTTGAGACAGATCTCAAAAATAAACAATGACACTAACTTTAAATTTAATATTAAAAAAAATTTTTATTTGTCTTTTGACTTCTGGACCTCTAGGATTTATATTTGCAAACTGCTCTGTAATCAAGAAGGTGAGAATATTTTAGTATCACATCATATTTTTTGAGTCAAGCTACAGAAGGAAAGGCTTCAAAGGAAAACAAAATAACTTATTTAAAGCTTAATTTGATTAAAACAGTCTAGTCATATTCTAGAAGACTATAATGGCAATGAAACTATCTATAATTTCTCAGACAAACCAATACAGGCACCAAAAAGTGACTCATTATAAAAAAGGTAAAATTTAAAATGAAGTACTTTATCGCAGGTATCAACATATTCAAAATACTTAAAGAGTGGTGTATCAGTGTAAAAAAAAAGAGTGATAAGTAATTCTGGATGTCAATTTGACACATCTTAAAAGTCTTTGTTTTGGAGATGATTGCTCAATTAATATGAAAAAGCCATTGCTTATTTTTGAACAACTGAGAACAAGAAACTAATATACAGGTTTCTCTTGATTCCTCTAAAAGTTGTAGTAGAGTTGTAGTAGAGATGAAGTCCCAAAGGGTTAACCTCTTCCTTGTCACACCTATTGTTTCTATGCAGTGACAATATAGAAAGCCTGGTAGCAGCCTAGACATGACCTTCTAGTAACTCTGCTGTATGCGCTTCTCTGATTGTCTCCTTCGGACTAAACCAACTGGGCTTCCAAAGAACTAGTAAATATTTGCATGCACAGAGTAAGGCAGTGGCACTTTCTGTGTAGAGCTGGTAACAAGACACAACATCTCAGCTCTGTGTCAACAGCGAAAAACAAACAGTGGCTGCTACTGGAGAACATCAACAGTCAGCACTCAGGTACTCATGACCGTGACCTACACACTTTATCACACTTCGATCTGCATTGTGAAAGCACAGACTACAGCGGTGGCTGCCTGCAGTGCAGCCTTGCGGGCTCTCTGGTCCTAAAGGTTCCTTGTTGGTCCTCCTCTCCCTGTTTCTTCCTGATCCCTTTTACTGCTTTACGCAGACACGATAGAAACTACATGATGGAAGATGAGATATATCTATGTAATTGTTGATCTCAAAATCATGTGCCAATTCTAAAATTCAGCCTGCAATCTGAGGGCAAATGTGAGGGTTGTGCACATACTACTATTAGTGGTAGGAGCTGGAGGAATTAGGCAGCAAGGGGCACTATAAGCTTAGGCACTGAACAGATTAAAATGAGGTCAAATTTAATGAAACACCTGAATACAGCATTTTACCACATGCACCTGTTTCTCTGTCCAGGAAGAATCCTATTTAAACAATAGTGGAATGTTTTCTCTAACTGATCTCAGGCTCCTGGTCTGCCTTCCAGTTCTACCATCCATTCCAAACAAATGCAGAATAACTTGTGTTTCAGAAAATTATACATGACTCAAATAGTAAGAAATACTTTGCTGAAGGGAAGCAGCTCTTAAAATATGGGCTTTGTAGAGTCAATGACCTATCTAACTAATCTGACATCCAAAAGAATTAAACCCAGGTCTTGCAAATTCCTTATCTAAGACTTAATGCATTACTGTTATTAATTGCCTGTTTTTCTGCAGCCTCCTGCAGAAAGCACTTTGGGCTGCAGTTTCATATTGATGTACTCATATACTACTTTTCACCAAGGATCCACACTGCTAAATAACTTAATATAGTTTTAAAACTATTAGTCTTGATTTGAAATAAAAGTTAAAGGAAACGGAACTATCAGAGGGAGGTCAGAGAATATTATCCTTTTCCTTGCCCAGTTTACTTCATTTATGTAAAATGAAAATTTGAGTAGTTTGACAAAAAGGACAACTTACCCCAGGCGAAGTGCAAAGACAGCCCAGATTTGTAGAACTTCAGTGAAACCTTTGTAGTTTTGGCAAATTTTGGATCTCTACTGGAGCAACTACAAAAAGCCATTCTATTACAATGCGTTGCACAGATGCAGACGCATTGATGACGATGCAGACTATATTTGTATAGAATTCAAAGGAATGTGAAAGCCAAATTCTGTTCTATCATCTTCTACACAATTTAAGAGCACTTTGCCAAAACACGCAGAAAGAAAACAAAAAAATCCTCAGCAAAATAGGTAGTTTTCCAAAAGATGAGGGCTTGAATGGTGAAAGAAGGAAGGTTCTTTATAATAAAAAGAAGCCACAGTCAAGTAAAAGAACAGGTGTAAAAATAAATGTTTATAATGAGCTCAAGAAGGATTAGAACAGTAAGTAGTTGGAATTCTTTCATCTCTGCCCTTTCACCCATACGTGTCTTAGTTAGAGCGTTACAGGGTTCAGGTATGACAGCTCGAGTGATAATTTTAGACCAGTGGTTGGCAAGCACTTTTGTGATCAATGTCTTGCAGTGTTTGGTGGCTTCAAGACTGTCAGGACACGCTACAGAGCAAAAATCAATATTCAGATTTGCAAGTAACAAAGATCACATGGCACTTCATCAGGAACAAAAATCCCCATAGACCACAGAATGGGATGAGAGCAAAGCTAGAGAGCCAAAGCTTCAATGTGTTTTGTGATTAGAAACAAGAGGCAGTTTATCAAATCAATATTTTTTAGATTTCCCAACCTCTTTGTAGCTGGACATCAGTGTCACTACTGTACCTTCTTTCTGCATGTTCCCAAGGTTTCCCTGGGTTGCCTCTTCTTGTCAGCACACTTCTCTGCTCCTCCATTCCCCCAGTCTTTCTGCCACCTCCTCGCCCATCCCCACACACTTTGGTAGTGATCTCTGCCCCATGCTTTTCTTTAGTACCACTGCCTCTTCCACATCTGCCCGCTAGTAGGTTCAGCAACACCAGGAGGAAGCCCAAGCTATTAAGCCCTCTTGTGGACTGCTATGATGGGAGCAAGGAGAGCAGGATAAACAGAAAAATGATCGACCTTCCATATGTGGGCAGAATGTGGAACCTTGACAGCACTGGATTTATTTCCAGGCTCTGGAAAGCAATGTGCTATAGCAATGGTAGACTTTTCTGATTACTCTGTAGACTTTTCGCTTACGCAGCGTACAATTCCTACAAATTCCCTTTCTACTCCTAAATAATTTCAAACATTTCTCATTCTCTTCCTCTTTTTATAACTTTTCTTTGTCCCTCCCCCAGCATTAGGGTCTCCCTCATCCTATGCCATCTCTTTTTTTTCCAGCTTTTTGCATTTTAAGTTGCCTTCCTTTCTCCAGGATTCCAGAAGGAGAGGAAAAACATGAGCATTATCCCTGTCCAAATTAAGTAGCTCAAGACGAGTTGTAGAAAAGTTCTCATTCCTTAAGCTCTGCTACTGCATTTTGTGGAACACAGTAGTGGCAGAGACTCTGTCTACATTATCTTAAAATTTAGTGAAAAATAGTGAAAAGCATCTAAAGATCCTTATTTTTTTCTCATTAAAAGTATAAGAGGTATAGAGCCATGGTAATTATCTGCCTCCCTCCAAACAACCGAAATTTCAAGTCCCTGTGCCAAATAATATAGCTGCTAGATTATTGCAATTTAGTACTAATTAAACAGCAACATTTTACAACATGACTAAGGAAAGTGTTTTTCTAAATTTCATCCTCAGAAGACTCATTATATTCTGATTAAATCCACCCACACATGCCACCCTCCCACCACCCCCACCCCCATGAGCTCAGAGAAAAATTTCCATCCAAACTATATAAGTACGGTAACATTAAGAAGATTTTAAAGTGGGAGGTATGGGCACCTGGACTGGGGCCTGAGGAAGTACAAAGTGTGATCAGTTCCAGTGTGATCATGGTGATGTGATCCAAGAAGGAAATTCCATAAGAAAATTCCAGCAGGAAATAAAATCCTAGGTTCTCTGCCCGTTCAAAGATGTGACCTGCAGGGTAATTTTTTCTCTTAATACTGCAGCCTATATTGAAAATGCAGATGTTTTTGAAAATCTTTGTTCAAAAATCAACATCTTATTCCTCAGAAATAACCCCAAAGTATTAGCAATCTTACATCTGTACAAAATCAAAGGTACTTAAGAAGAGGCATAGCCTTGAGGTGACTGAATAGCAGCAAAAGCCATCCTGGACTCAGAGCATGACAGTGGCTTTTCCCTGCTCTTTGACCTCACGTAAGAGAGGAGATGAGGGGAAGAAACTGAAAAAGAGGTGGGTTGTAGTATGATGGCAGAAGGGGGAAACATACATTTCTGCATTGCACTTGGTCATCTTTGGGTCCTTGTGACAGATACCTGGAAGTGAGCAGTCCCAGAGAAGATGCTGCTGCTCCAGGAACAGCTGAACTCTGAATGCCAGAGCATGGAGTGGGGCTTTCAGAGTGATTATGCTTCCCAGGAAGTCCATACCTGGAAAAACGAACCCACAATACAATGGAAGATGCAATTGTGCTGATTCACTAATACAAAAGACAAGCTAAATTTCTAAAAGTAAATATAAAAAAAAATTATCCCTATCACATTTGGGAAGGATGATATTTTTTAATGGAAAATTGTCCTATTTAATAAAAACCAAAGAATAACACAAAAGCAAAACAAGGTAAGTGAAACAAGGGAAATAAACTTCATTTTTAAATGAAGCAGAGTGCCAAGAATGCAAGTTGGAATGATGGTTTAGGCAATGAAAAAAATATTTGCATGTCTAAAGGCAAAAATAATCACTTAGAGGATACAGATTTTCTGCTTTTCAACATTATTGCTATGATTCAAGACAACCCTGTATACAGACCCCATCCTTGCTTAGTGGAAACTGAAATAAACTATCAGTTTTGTAACAGATGATGGTTTCATTCTGTGTGCACTATGTATTTTTATATCCTTTGTGTACCTAGCTATAGAAGCCATACTATATGCACATGCTTTCTACTGAATTGTGACTGGCTTTCAAATACCTTATCTGTATAACAAAATCAGGTGAGGGGGAGGCTGACTCACATACTTGCTGCTAGGCATTGCAGCATTACAGTATAAGGAAATAAAGTAATGTAGGATTGACGGAAATCTTTTTAGAGGCACTACTCCAAATTTTCTCTTGCTCTAAACAACACCTATAATGTGTCAGTGCCAATTTACTCTTCTTGCACACCAAATGTACAAGATTCCAGGGGTAACTATTTCTTTTTTCACAACACTCACATTTAGAATTATACGCATTAGTTAACTTGCCAGATACAAGCTGCACGCCGTCCTTTAAGCCTGTTTTCAGCTGCACTGGGGGTAACTCCTTAGGCAACAAAAAACTAACAGACTGCAGAGGCTTATGAATTAACACTTATTTCACGCAGTGTATGTACAGGTCACAGCTGACTGCAGTTCATGCCTAGAATTGCTATTTTCAGGTACAAATGCCCCCTGGAGACCACGCACAACACAGTCAATGTTTTGGCTATAGATAATGTTTTGTTCGATTTTACGAAACAAGTTATAGCAATCAGTTTTTCATCTTAAGGTGTTTTTTAGAATTCAAAGGATAGGCTTGTGCAGAATGGACCTTATTGGTGACAAACCCATCTTTAAAAGTCAGCTAATAATAAGTATTTGATTAGGAGTAATAGGGGTATTTTTGAATAAATACGGCCATCCCAGGACTCCCAGAAAATTTTTAAATGCATGTTAAAAGCCAAATTTCTCTCCTGCCTACATCTTGATAGTTTCCAAATACACTACATTGTAGCACCAAGCCTCCTGACTAAAGATAACGTGTAATTTAATAACAATTATTACTGTTAGTTTCATTTAATTTTCTTGGAGTGCAGAAGCAGTGAAGACAGGCCGCCAGAAAGAAGTCTGCTTTAGGAAAGTCTTGTTAAGATTTGATAACACCAAGTTTAGAAAACAAGAGTTACTAAACTGACCCTTGCCTATGCTACTGCGTCCTCTGTTGCAGCTCTCTGCACTATGGCACCAAGGAAGGTGCAAGGCTGGTGTATCTCAGCTGGACCATTACTATATAAACAGTAAGAGAGGTGAAGCTGGTAGAGAACGGCTACTGCAATGAGACATTAAACCAATTATTTTTTTTCCTGTTCGTCCAGTTAAAATAGAAATTAAAAGTCTGTTCAGAAAGACCCAAGTATAATGTCCATAGTTTTGCCCAAATTCTCCTCGAGAGCACAGAGCTAAGAGCATAGGACAGTGAAAAAAAAGCTCAGCCCCTGCCATGTTGCCTTTGTTGTCTGTTAGAAGGGTAAGAACAATAATTCCTTCTTCTGTGCTGCTGATCAGGGAGCTTTAGGGACAGTTTCCAGTCAGGAAAATGAGTACAAGGAGAGGCAATTTCAACTGAGGCTTCAAAATAAGTAACAGCCTGGAAGCCAGGACTGGGATTTTTAGCAAAGAATGCTCTTTAGGTGACTTCCCACTTGGATTTTCATTTGTGGCTTGTATATTTTTATGGCATATCTGTAAACTCTTAAAAAGCCTTTCGGAAACACCAATATTTTGGTGGAATATGTTTGTTTTGGTGGAATATGTTACATTGTATCAAATTGCAAAAGTCTTCCCAGGAAAGATACTCTTGTAAATGATCTTATACACTAAAATTCAGTTGTAAGCGTAGAGACTTTCTGTGCCTCTCCAATATTTGCATTGAAATAGCAAGATGTGCTACACTATGGAAGCTTTAATGACTGAAGAAATGACTGAATTTATACAATTAATTAGCAAGAAAGACTTATTTTGTACTGGAGGTAAAAGTGTCGAAATTGAAGAAAGACTTCGTGATTTTTAACTTTCCTAAAATTTGGGATCCTATTCATACTCACTTACCAGTATTTTCATGTCTCTTGTACTATAACTGAGCATTAGCACAACCAGCTCCACGACACAGCTGCAGCAGGTAATCGTCCTTCTTTTCTTCTATATTTGAGACATGGCATTGTAAATATTTTATTCTGATATTTTTAATAGAAAGTTTATTTTAAAGTCTTCTCACCAAATATGCTATATTGACTTCATTGACTTCCTGGAGTTTGTTTCCTGTGTCTGCCTACATTTTTTTTCAGGGCATGCTCATTACAGTCCTGTCTCTGAGTTCTGGCAAAATTTGAAAATATTTTACTACCCAGTAGAATCTCTAGTACAAAAGCAAAATGTTCTACTGAACATTTATGGTTTTTCTTTTTTTTAAAATTAATTAGAGGCACAAACTTTTAATTCCTTAATTTCAGCCTAGGGAATACACACTCCCCTTTCAGTTTACGCAAAACAAGGTCATAAGATTATTTAGAGAAGATGCTCATTTTGAAGAAGTAGGCACATGGTCTTTTAAGATATTTTCGTATTCCCAGGTACTCTTTACAGGAGGTGCTGCTCTGTCCAGGCAAGGGTACTTTATAGCAGCATTACCCCTACTTGTTTGTACAATCCTCCAGCAGCAGCAACCTGTGCCAATTTTTGCAGAGGTATATACAGAAATTTTGGCACATATTTAATGTAAGCACGCCTGGTCTTGTATTTCCAGCACAGGCAAGTCTCCAACAAATCAGTGAACCGGGAATTTGCCTGGCTAAAAAAAATGCATGATTTCATTAAATTCTTACCTTAATGCATACAGAAAGAAGAACTGAAATTCCTCACTCAAAGTTTAGTTCTTACATTCTCAGCTTTTTCATCCATCTGAATAGGTAGATTGATATGTAATACGGTTATAACAGCTACTCTCTTAACAATTTTAAGAAAAAAAATGAGACTTCAGGTCCAAAGTCACAAGGCAACAAGAACCTATTTTCAATTTTACAAACAGAATGGTGAGAGAGACACTGAAAGCACCATTTCCTAGCCTTTATAAAATGCCTTCAAACACAACAGCAGGAAGAAGACAAGAGACCAGCAGCCACCACCCCCCAAAAAAAAATCTTCAGGCTGCTCATACCAAAGTGAGCATGCTGACATTTTCATGTGGTTGACTAACTTTTCTTTATGGCTACCATAAATTTAACTTGTTATAATTACTGTCAATAAAACTAATGAAATTACAGGCTGCTCAACAAAAGGAATATCAATCTGTAGCATTTTATTAGGTCAGTAAGACCTTCATTTATCACTGGTACATTTTGTGTAAGGCAGGGATTTGGCTCACGATTTGTAACTGTTATAATTTCTTCAAGTTACCTTCTGGGATCTTAGAAACATCTCATATATTGATTCTGCTTGCTTGATCAAGAAAAAGCTTCTCAAATTAAGCAGAACTTCTAAAAGATTTTCTAAAGACTTAGAATACCTTCGGTCCTGAGCCAAATGCAAAATAATAGCAGTTTAAAAAACAAAACTTAGCAAATTTTCAGTAACTGCTGATTTGGAAAAGCATCTTAACTACAAAGCCTTCCTAAAAGGGGTTGCAAGGTTTTCCACTTTGGAGCGGCAGGCATGAAGAAATCCATGCCACGCTAGGTTCCTACTTACTATAAAATAATAAGGAGAATGCCGCACTTTTTTCATTTGTGATACAATATTTTCCTTTTTATAACTAACCTGAATTCACACAAAGCCCTTTCCAACATTAAAAAAACAAACATAAGCAACACACATTGAAAAAACAGAGCAAGACCACTGTGTTTTGTCTTCCTGTGTTACATGAAGAAAAAAGGCTCTTCGTGATTCCATGATCACCTAACAATGGTATTACTTTACAGATACTTTGACACTGACTGGTTAGGACTTTGGTGTCAGAACTGAATTCTTGGGTTCCAGACACTACAGACAATGGGAAACATACTGGAATTTCACTTTTGAAAATTTGAGTGATCTTACTTTCAAAACTGTCTGGGTTATTTCATAATCCACTTTCCATTTTTAGCCATATCGGCACTGACGAATTCAAATTTCACTGAAAGTCAACGGAATTTAGAAATTTTATTACACGAAACCACAAGCATTACTCTAAAAAAAAAATCAAACCAACAAAAAACACCCCCCACAAAGCCAGTTAAAACATAACTCCACAGATTGTACTGTTTAGTCAGACTTAACAAAAATAATTTATTTATTTTCTAGAGTCTTCTGACCTTGCTCTAGTATAAAGGTAATTTTGGCAGGTTATGTCTAATGATCACAAGTTTCTGTCAGCAGTCTGGGCTCTGAATGAAACAATCAGCTGCTGTCCACTGCAATGATAAAGAGAGAATCCTATTCAGATTTTTTTTTTTTTTTTAATACCGCAGCTTCCAGCCATCAGCAGAGCAGCCTTAGGTTTGGATAAGGTATGGACTTAAAAAAGTCACAGTGAATTTTGTGGGAGCTGACGTTGCAAGCATCCCTGTTAGTAATCAACTAGAACAAGGTGCTTATTTCTATAGTGCTTACATGTTTCCCAGGGTAAATAAGTTAGGCAATTAAAAATATTAAAGAATCTCCTAACATAACTGTATGCAAAATTACCTGCTGTAGGACAGGATACATTGCCCCGTGCAGTGCAAATGAGGAAACTTCACAGTAAGGGTCTTTGGAATGCTATTGGCACAGTCTCTCTGAGGATATGTTAGAATTAGTCTAACATATCCTTGATACCTATTCCAGGTGAAACACATTTTAAGGTGCTAAGAAAAGGACTCTTCTTCGGTGTTGACTTTACAGCTTGATAGAGTTTATCAAGCAAGATCACATTAAAGAGTGCTAGGTTACGTCCTCAGATAATTATTTAATTTAGAACAATGAGTGTGTGTTTGGAAATTATACCTGTCACTTTAAAATATGCCTCCTCCTGACTTAACACTGATTCATGGTATAAGACCCAGTTTCAAAATTACATCAAAATGAAAGCAGTGCTTTTTAAATGACAGGTGAACTGAACCTGAGAGATTTTAGTGAAATGTAGTTATTTGCAATTGTCATCAAAACTTCTTGCTTTCATATATATATATATTTAAAGAGAAAACAAAGCTTTTATAAGATGTTTTCTTTTCCTCCTGCTGAGGGAAAAACAAATACTTGAATGTGAAAATCACTTTCCAGTAAGGTAGAAAAAATGTGAAAAACAGTGAAATGAGGATTTTATTAAATAATTATTTCTAGTCATAAGGTAGCAGCAATTAGCAGAGCTGGTGAGAGGCCAACTGAGAGCACTAGTACTAATAGAAAATAAAGAAAATAAAAAACTTTTATTCCAAAAATTTTACGGTTTGGGAGGACATAATCACTTTATAGCAAGATTACCTTTTAGTTAATCTTTTGTGTTCACCCATGACTTCTGTGTGAACCCTATGGTGTAGCTGTTTTGCTCATCACTTCTAAAGATGTGAAGATTCACAAATATTTTTACTTGTACCGCAAAATATAACTTTGCAGTTATCGTACAAATTCTACTGAAGAATACCTGGGGTAGATGAAATCTATCTTTAACTTTCAGTCCCTCTATGTATCTTTCACTGTTTACAGAAAACATGCAGCTGTTTTCAAAGTTCAGATTCTTCTGTGCCATGAATGACATATGGTGTCTAATACAGAATTTGCATTAGTACAATTACCATGCTGGCAGTATGTAATTTCCTAAGAGCCCTTCTTCTGAAGACTTGTGTACTGGGTTGCTGAAGCTGGTTCTCTCAAGCTTCAGACTGAGGCCTACATGAAGCCTGAGCTGAGCGAAGGAAGATTCCTAAGCTTCATTTTCACCTTAATTGTGCTATCAATATCACGCCTATAGAAAAGGGCAAATTAAACACAATTATTACTCCTGAAGTAGTTCTCTCTCACTTGTTGTGTTACTTTAGCTACGTCATTTCAGAGGAAAGGTCTGTGTTCTCACAGCACTTCATTAACAGACCCAAAATTATAAGCAGCCTCAAGTGTGAAAGAGATGATAGTGATCATATTTCTGTAGGACTAAAATGCCACCTTTCTATAAGTCACTCAATAAGCGACCAATGTTCCCACAAAACCAAAGTACTTCCAAGCTATTATTAGCTTCCAGTTAACTACTAAGATGTTACACATTTTGAACACATTTTACAGAATTTGGATCAAATGAACAAACAAAATAAGCAGAAATTTCAATTGGACAGTAACTTTAGTCTTGAAAGACATAATGCCAAATGAAGCAATCAGTTTTATGGAGAATATCCAGATCTGAAACCAAAAAGTTTATTGTAGTGGATCAGAGTAGCAGAATAAAATCATGTTATCTTTTTTTACTAGCAGAAACCTGCTGTGGGAAAAAAATATCTCTCAACCCAACTGTTTAAAACAGGGCAAGGGCAGACAAAATATGCTGTGCTGAGATGACACATCTACTGTACATCCTCTGGCAAGCAGGCCCCAATATTCTAGACAACACATAAACAACTGTCTTTTTACAGAGGGACAGAAAGGCTCCAAGTCCAAATCATAGCTTTCAATAACAAAGCAGGGAAGTGAAAACTCCAGTTTATTTACAATGCGTACGTGCTACAAATGACAGAGATAAAAGCCTTTCCGAGAAGAAATTCAAGGAACTTATTAGCTTGTAGCCTTACAGTACTCCCTTTGATATGCATTAAAAGCAGAGATATATGTGTGTCACAAACCAGTTGTGAAACTATGGCAAAAAGTAATTTGAAATCTTATCAATGATAACTCTTAAAATTAAGAGTAATTAAAAAGTGTCTATATCTATCTTGAGAAAGTGAAAGCTGTTCCAGGAACTACAATTCCAGCTTTTGAAAGAAATAAATATGAAGGTTTTTTCTTGGCTTGATATTTTATATTTAATAATATTGGCTTAATATTTAATATTTTATGAGTCAACTGCAAAGACCACATAAAAGTCAACAGGAGTTTCAGGAGGAGGAAGGAGTTTGCAACAGGAAAGAGAATGTGACAGAGGAGAGCAGAAGGAAAAAAACCAGATGGTCGTGCATAGCTTGCACCTTCTAAAACTTTTTTGTGCAATTTTGTCATCCTGTTAGTTTCTTTTTGTCCCTTATCGGAGCATAAATTGCACAGATTTAATTTTTCAGAAGTATTTTTTTCTAGAAGTACCTTGCAATTAAAAAACCCCAAATCAGCAAAATCCCACAATGTGTTTTCATAGAATCACAGAATGGTAGGGTTGGAAGGGACCTCAGGATATCATCTAGTCCAACCCCCCTGCCAGAGCAGGGCCACCTTAGAGCAGGTTACACAGGAACGCGTCCAAGCGGGTTTTGAATGTCTGCAGAGACGGAGACTCCACCACCTCCCTGGGCAGCCTGTGACAGTGCTCTGCCACCCAGGTGTGGTATGCAAACTAGATTATAGGTGTGCAAACTAGATTATCATACTTTGAGAAATACATCCATGAGAAAATTTAGTCTATGAAACTATCTTTTTTATCAAATCCATTTTTCCTGATAGCAGACATAGAACACTTATGAAGTTACCAAAAATTTTGATGTCTCTAAGAGCATTTATCTGCACTGCAAAGAGGATGATTTGACACCAACTCCTGTATACCAACAGGATTTAAAACATTGGCAGCAGATTTCTCTTAATAGAGTGTAGCCAATAACCACTTTCTTTACCAAACGCTTGTGACACACTTTTTGCACAAGAATGTTTTTACTATCACAGTGACATTCCTAAAACAATATGGAAGCTACCTAACCCAAATTTTCAGCAGCTTCAAAGATTTGGCCTTGCTTCTTTCTTATTACCAAGGCCCTGTGGAAGGCAGCTGGATGTGTTGCTATGAGGGAATTTCATGGCGCCCTTGGAATGAGAGACTGTGTCTGGCTACATGAAAGGTGAAGTTATTTATCTCCTCCCCCCAGCTACAACAACAGAGGCAATAAACGAAATCCTCACTTCCCTAGAAATCACATTTTCTTTGTGGAGGGCAGAAAGAGCCATGGCTGAACAGCCGGCTCAGGCTCACCCTCCCGGCACACCTCCTTCTGGAAGCCTCCGCAGAGATCTTCCCCCGCTCTTTTTCACGGGCACCTGCCGCATGACGGGCCACTACGGCTTAATCATGCTTATAGTCTCATTGCTCCCAAGCAAACTCCGTTCAAATCCAGAAAAATACCGTAAAAGTGCAAAATCCTTCCATTCTGGGGAGAGTGACTGAAACTTTCCTGTCAGCACGCAGGGGCTGAGGCCCACTCTCTCCTCTCACCTCCCGGCCAGCGTGGAGGCTGCCGTCTTCCTAGCGCTCCACCATTGCTTCCCTTTGGGATCAACCTTCGTCCTCCATTTTCGTCGCCTCTTTTTCTCCTGACACAGGCCTTTTCAGAGAGCCGTTACTCTTCTTCGGAGAGCCTCTCAGTGGCCCAGCCAGCAGGGTGGAAGGAGGGAGCAGCCGTGACAGCTGAGGTGCTGTCAGGCAGGGCCCTGCCGCCTGCTGCCCGCTCTGAAAGGCAGCCCCGACTGAACACAGGCAGGACTCACCCACTTTGCTTGTTCACCTTGTGCATCTTGGCCATTAAAAACCCAGACCAGCGTCACCTCTTTGCTAGAAAACAGAACCTGAGAGGGCAGGGCTGCACGCTGCCCTCCTTCGCCAGAGGCCCAGCGGCTGCCGGATCACCAGGGAGAGCAGGAGCAGTTCCCTTCTCTATCCGGTGCATCAAAATGTGTGGTCTGATTAAAGGTGATGTTCTCACATGAGGTAGGATGTACACCAATACACAGGAAGGGTGAAAGGCACCTGAGTTTTGTGCTTAAATCTGGAATTTGACACCATCCCCCCGACCCCCCCGCCCCCCATTCCTCCAAATTTACTATTTGAATACAAAACTGATCCTGTGGGAAGTTTCTAATTCAACTTTGTTATAAGAAAAGGACATTAAGATAGGTACCTAAAAATTTGGCACGCAGCGCCCTTTTTCTGGTCATAAATATTTCAGTGGAGGAAAAAACAGCAACAGAAATTCCTGAGATTTTCCCTACAATTAAAAAAAAAAAAAGATAGGATATAAAGTTAATTTTATTTCATACTTGCCTTTCGGTTAACAAAGGCACAACATAGCATAAATCCTTTTGGATATTATGTGTAGAGTATTACCTTATTTTTGGACAATTGCACGTTGGCTGCAGCTGTTTTATAGGAAACTATGTTTAAAAAAGCTAAATAAATTTCAAGTATTCCAAGGGAAGTGGCCAGGAGAGAGCACAAATGGCAAGGATATTCATCAGACACTGGCAGGAGCAAAAGCATGTTGTGATTGGGATTTTAACACATTTCATAAGCCTGCTGCCTGAGATAGTTTTGTGATTACGTACCCACTCATCTATTTCCCCTCAGTGTTTTTGTTGGAAGGATGGCACGTTATTTTGAAAGACATGAAGAAAAAAAGGAGTTTGCAGAGGAAACTGTAGCAACTGGTCCTGATATGGAGTAATTTAACACTGAAACATATAAGCAAAACGCACAAGTTAAATGTTGAAAAAATGAACGTGCAATAGTAGTGGTTTAATTCTTTCAAAGCAGATTGTATATTATTATTGTCCTGAAGGTAGTGTGAGTCTTCCCCTGGACTCTAATAGACCCCGAATTACACTATATTTACACCATCTACACCACAGATCTTCCTGGTTGTTTCGGGAGGATGAAATCCGCTTTGCTTCTTAAGAACAGAATATTCCCTTCAGACCAGAGGCCAGGCCTCCTCACCACTGTAGGCTTTCTTTCTAGTTGCGTTATTGAAAGAAAATATCTGTTGTGCTCCCTGTATTTCTTTTGATTCAGGCTTTGGTTAGTGCTCAGCTGGACCAATAAAAAGAGTATTGGAGGTTTTGTGACACCGCACAGCACTCAGGACAGGGCAGTGTCTATCTCCAAACAGTGAAATACAGCATGGTGTCAGACAAGAATCTGTTGGCAGTCTTGACATCCCAGTGTCTTGAAAGAAGTATAATTTTCTAAAAAAAATTGGAAAAGATTTGGTGGATGCGAGTTACTTAAATAAACAGAATCCTATTAAAGTCTCTACCCAGGTTTTGTACATGCTTTAGGGAATTCAGAAACCCAGTAAAATCACAATTCTTTTTTTCCTATAGTAATAGTAAAATTTAACTAAAAGGGAGATAAAAAACTTGTACCTGCAAAAACTGTTGTCATTTAAAAAGAAAAGCAAAGAACTCTGTCTTATAACATATCCTCTTTCTGTATGAACAAACTTCCCGTAGCATGACAGGATTTTCCCACTGCCTATCCAAAACATTGGTCAGTATCTTCTTTCAAAGAGTGTAGTAGCAAAGTTGCTAATAAACAGATTGATTTCTAATGTACAAGATTAAACAAAACAAAACAAAACAAAACAAAACACTTGAGGTCTTCAATTAATGAAGAGAAAATTCAGATAGATGGAGTACTGAGTCAACATCCTTTGCCTCAGTCCTTGTAGGTTATGCACAGGCACTGTAACAGGGTAAAAGAGGACTTACCTAAGGAAGGTTAAGAAAGGCTTAAAGTGAACATAAAGTCTCTAAAAGCACCTGAAATATTCTTTATATTGCTCCAGTTCACATTGGAAACTACTTCCACTGCTATCTAGGACAACAGTCATGATATCACACTAACGACAGATTAACCACAAACAAGGATGTAACCCCAAATATTACAAACCTGAGGCGTCTACTACCTGCTGTTAAGACCACAGCCTTACAGATAAATGCACATCTTAGATAAAAGACACGCTTAAAAAAAAAAATTGTTTTGATTTGATTGTGAAGAGATCACGGGTTGACTTGGATTACAACTGTGGTGATTTTCACAGAAAATGCTGTACTTAGCTGACAGTAAAAAAGGGAAATGACACAGATGCATGAACTCCTGCAGCAAAAGACAGGGAAAAGTCCCTGTGTTGGAAGGTACTCTAAGTATAATAAATAGTTCCTGGAAGAAACCAAGGTCAGCATTCTGCAAGGTAACTGCTTTTCAGCTACTCACAACTCTGTGCTATAAATTTAAATTTGTGAGGTCCAAACAAGATCTCATGGCCATTACTGTTACGCCACCGACTCAGAGTTAACAGCTTTCTTAAATGGGTACAAGTGAGTCAAAATCATGTTTGAAAGCGATTGTCCTTGCCCAAAGCTGAAAATAAGTTCTACTGTAAAACAAATGTAATTATGTCTCTGCAGGAAGGAACACATCCAGAACGATCATGAAGTTGGTTGTAATCAATGACCTTTTCCGAAATACCTTGAACTCTTTCTTTTGTTGGTGGGACCTTCTAAAAGTATACTGGGAGCCATAGGTTTCTGGCTTGTACCCATTTTAAACATTGCTTATCGCGCAGTGCTACAATTTGTTATCAGATGACCCTGTGCTCATATACAAACACAACCACTATCAGGCACAGACAGGCTATAATCTGGCAATAACTTTAAAAAACAGAAACAAACACAATGTGTAGGGAATATTAATAAACTCAAGGAATTCTGGCACAGAATAAGACTACTAATAAGTATTTGAAGGGAAGTACAGTAAGACATGATAAAAGTCCACATTCATTCCAGTCCTAATCCCTACAACATAAACTATCCTAAATAGCTACCATCACCTGAAGTGCTCTCTTTAGAGCAGTTCAAAATCCTTTTGCCTTATCTAGCTCTTGCAAATGTGATAATTACCTTGTTTTATAGGATTCTATTGTGTCTAATGAGTTAACACATGTACATTTGTACAAAATCAGTTATTTAATTATAACCATTATTCTTGCTTTGGAGGAAAGATCTTACAAAAAAGACTCTTCCTTTAGCAGATACCATACTAGCATACATTACAGGATAAATGTATCAAATTTCAGAATTCTTTAGTACCTGTAACAGGAGACAGATTTTTTAAAAGCACTCCCATATAGCAAGATATGTAAAGTAGTCTAATTTCAACAGCCATACCACGGTTCATAATGTGTTGTAGGTTCACAATCTCTCATATACTGCCTTCTCAAAAATGACACTTCATTGTACTCATGTTCAATAGGGAGTTAGTAAATTGTTGTCCATTTGCTCCAAAATGGGGATTATTTCCCTGCCTCATGAGATTATAATGAAAATAAAATCCAGGAATGACTATGCAGCTGTCAGATACTTTAGTGATGGGTAATATATAACCAGCTGGATGGGTAAGAACAGAGACTCTAAATGCATTGTTCTTTTGTCAGCATAACCTCTGAAGAGTGTGATTATTTTTTGTTAATTAAAACGAATTGCCTGTATCAAAAAGACACGTTTATGCTATTCATTGAAAGCTGTGCATGACTTTATCAGGGGCACAGCATACAAAATACAAAGGCTGTAAAATTATAATTTAAACTTATGCTGAAAAGGGGTTTTTTTGTGAAGAACAATGTAATTGCCAAGATGCAGGTTCATCTTTCTTGGCCAGTGCATGGGTAGACATAAATTCCTCATTTTTCATCCCTCTCCATCCATTCATCTGGCACAAACCTGGAGGAGGACCAAGCATACAGTCTCTCTTCTCATACTGTATCCAGCCTTGGGATCCAGAGGTCATAATACATCTACACAGCTAAAAGTCACAACTGGAAGCTAGAGCAGGGCGCAGTGATGGGACAGATATGTTCAATACCAAGTCTGAGCAGACAGTACTTACATTTTCCCTTTATATTACCCTTCAGATTGTTTTAAAAGATTATATTATCTCCCTCTCCTTTTTAAGATCAAACCTTGCATCACATTCATGTTATATTACCAAAATAAAAATCCAGAAACTTTGGTCAGCAAGTGTGTGTGTTATTAATAAGGATCACTTTGGAATTATACTTACAAAGTGGGGAAATAAATGGGCTTCCATTTAAATGGTGCTTGTTCTTTCTAACCTTATCCCTCAAGATGATGCAAGAGCTCCTGGAAAACTTCAAGCCTTGACATTTTAGAGATAGGCTTACTTAAGAGAGCATGGAAGATTTTAAGCCACTCAGTACCATTTTTCTCTGATATGTGAGGCACATTCCTTTTTTTAAAGATCTCAGTAGCTTATTTGCAAAATTGGTCGAAAAGAATCCACATTGTTCAGAGAAGAGTTTGACTTTAGAGAATCCAGTCTCTGGATTGACCATTCATCTTGGTATTTTAATACAGATGCTCTTCTCTCACCATTACCATGATGTCACTGATTGCAATATTCCAACTGACTAATCAGGAAGGAGGCTATGCCTAAACTGGATGAGGTTATGACTCTGAAGTATTATCTTATTCTGCTAAGGAAGGATTGATTGGGAAACTCCCACTCAGGAATTCTTTCTTTTGCCAACTGAAAGGAGGCTGAGGTGCCAGTTCAATCTGCTTTAATACATACATTGGTAGATTGCACCCACGCTTAGGCTGTGAAATAAATCCACTCATTGTCTCTTATTACCATATAATATTTGTATTTCAAGAGCATCCACAAGTCTCATAAGACCTTTACAAATGTGGGAAAACGCAGTTCTTCCCTAGAGATATTTGTTATCTAATACTGTCAAAAAGTGATAGGGAAAAAGAAGGCAGAGAAGGATATAATCACAGTCCCATACATGTATAGTGTACAGGTGTGGGTGTGTGCATGTTCGCATACAGTTTTTATTGAAATCGACATGACCAAACTTAAGCCTTCAAAATTAACAAGATGAAACCAACCAAAAGTTATCAAATATCTGATGAGACTTATTTCCCAAATAAATTTATTTAATGAAAAATTAATTTTAAGAATTCAGTTAATTTTAAAACAACTATTTAATAATCATGCTACTATCCTTTACATATTTTCTGATTCTTTCGCCTGAGTGATATCAAGACAATCAATTTTCTAAAAGAAATTAAATCTAGTTATCTTTTAAGTTCAAAATAATGTTGATATTTTCTAAGATGCCCCTAAAATTTACACATTTAACCAGATGATCTTAGAGAAGTTGATGCAGAGTTTTAATTGAGCAATTTCTTCTTTCCTTTATACCGAACACATTTATAGATTAACACATTTGACTTCAGTGGAGTCAATCTAATTTTTTTCTAATACAAATAAACATAGAAATGAGTCCTTTGACATTGCAAATCCTAGATAAATTAACAAAATAATACTACAGATCTAAATTTTATTGAATATTAATTCCCCATTTAGGATCTAATTTGAAATATAAGCTTCCAAGACAACACAGAAATCCACAAATATGCAGGGAGTATTAGGTAAGAATAAAGTGGCAATATTGCCTCTATATATGGTATTAAGGAAATAATTATTCCAGTATGTCCAGTTCTGATGATTACACTTTTATAAAAATACATTCAATATTTGGATATAGTTCTTAAAAGTACAGGAATAATTTTAAGGTGGAAACTAATACTTGGAGAAAGGGACTAAGAAAGAATCTATTGAATTTTTCCAAGAGACAGTGAATTCCTGTTTACAAAAGGAATTCCTTTTTACAAAAGGAATACACCTTTGATAGTAGACAGTGCTTCAGTGTACCAGGAAAACCACAAGATGTTCTAATGATTGGAAACTGATGGAACTCAACATAGGTGGAATGCTTCCCTAATTTACCCATTGGAGTACAATACATGGTGATGTTCTGAATTCTTCATGATTGTCATCAAATTGAAAGCTGATGATGTTTAAGGTTTGTGAATGCCAGGGTTTGGATTAGTGATCATTCTTAGTCTCCTCCAACCCTAAAATATGATAATAAAATGGTTTGCATGAGAAGTTCTGTAAAAACATTTTTCTCCTTAAGAGTATATGAACAATGTATTATTCTTAGATGTTGCTAACTTGTTCCACGTGACTTTGAGGTTAATTGGGCAGAGTATGAGGTGGACTACACTGTTAACAAATCCAGTGTTCTAATTGAAAATAATGATTCTGGGTCCACAACTGGGTCTGGTCAGCTTAAGTCAGTAAAATCATTCTTTTGTCATCCTTTCCGTCGTACAAAGGTATAAAGGCTTGTGGCACTGCACTTTCCCTGACAGCATCAGGGAAAAACAATATTGTAAGTGGAGGATTCTGTTGCTGCACTGAGGGTGCAATTACACTGGATTTTGATACACCACCTTCATTTCTTTTACCTACTGAACTTCTGTAATGTTTGCCTTTTAAAGTGTTCAGACCAGGAGACATATTCCTCGACTGATCTAAACTGACACAGGGCTGCTGTTATTGCAGTGTTGATTTCAGCATCCTGAGAGGTGGATTCTCAGATTGCAGAAAAGTGAACCTAAAAGAAACAGGGGAGTTTTCCTTTCCCCTTTTTTTTCCTTTTTTTTCGTTTTTTTCCTTTTTTAAAATTCCTTCTTTTTTTTTTTTCCCTTCTTTTATCTATTTCAAATTAAATATCTAAAAGAAAGAATAAGGAAATTACTGAGTGATCTGCAGATGATAGTTGTTTGCAAATGTAAAGGTAAGGATATTTCCATTTACAGGATTTAAATGCATTCCAAGTGGCACAGCCAGCACAGTGTCAAGTTTTTTGCTGCGATAAGGCTGGAGGCAGGAAGCCGTGAGAGGTCAGGAAGGAAGCACTATCAGGCCTGAGAGAGGACCGACCAGCAAAGGGAGCAGCAGAGCCTCTTGTATTTAGGCTATGTAACAACTGCCCTGTTTTCCCAAGATAAACAGCTACAAGTGCAAAATTCCAGTTACTGTACCTTTAAATTTACTGGGGGAAAAAAAAAAATCCTCCTGTCCTTTTTCTTCCAGCAGCTTTGTAAGGGGAAGAGGGAAGGAGGGGAAGGCAATGGGGAAAGTACTATTTCACATAAACATTTCTTCTGGGATGCAGACCAGTTTGTTTATAGCAATTCGGTTTGACCCTGGGCACACCAAAGGAAATGGCTTTAACGCTGGTTTGGAACCATCGCGCCAGAGCTGAATCTGAGCAGTTCAGTTTGCGCTCATATGTTTCCAAACATCACCTGCTTCCCAATATACTGCCCGATGGGAAAAAGATCAGAGAGCAAGTTAAGGAGAAAAGGAAAGCTCTTATAAATTCTGACTTGTAAAAGAGCCATGTACAGTGAAAAGTCCAGGTTTGTTGTCTTTTACTAGAGCACCAAAGGTTTTCAAAGTAGGGTAGGGAGTCCAGTTAAACTGGGCTGACAAGTGGTTTTCCTGTCCCATGTAACGAGTGGATTTACATTTTCGTCCTGTTCCAGCCTGTGATGAAATAAAGACATTTCAGATTTTTCCTTTGAGAATGAGAGAGGCAAACCACAGGAGAGCCCCTTGCCTGCTATGGTGTTCATTCGCTCGCTATTTTACCTGCTGAAGTTGAAATTCTTACTCTGTTGTTCACCTTTATTGGGGAGGGGGTTGGAGGGAACCTGGCAATCTGGCTTTGGGTATTTTGGAGTTGTTATCTCTAAAGAACAACTGATGCTGAAAGAGACCATCTCGGAATAGCTGATACCTGGTAGGACAGCCATGAAGAAGAGGGCAGATACAGACCAGAGCCAGTAATTATGATGCTGAATCAGGCAGCGCTAAGATCTGTCCTAGATCTCGTTTATTCTTCTAACTGTCTTGTTCAGGGGATACCAGGTAGCCTAGAGTGCGCTACTGTCTTTCTTGGTCCCACTGTGAATTTTATAGGATTTTGCATGTTTCTCTGATATTAAAAATCAGCTTTTTCAAAAAAAAAAAAAAAAAAAAAAAAGGGTGTTCTGTCCAAATATTCCCCACCAGCTCTAGATTTAACTATTCATCCTTAAAGTCAGTTAATGTAAAAATATATGGCTGCATTCCAGTGGTGCTTGACTTTCAGGCATAGAGAGAGTTCAATTTTGGTGCTACTATTTTATGCTTATATAGTTACATGGAAGCCAAGCAATTTACTATTGTACTAGGCCAGCTAAAACATAAAGGGTGTAAGCCAGTGCCCACTGCCTTTAATGAAAGCGGGATATCAAAAATAGTACCAGCTCCAAAAACCTGTCTAAAAATACAATTACTCACAGTAGTAAACCTGTGCATGTGCTTTGGGATCTGGGCCCAACTAGGTGCAGAGGAACTCATTCCCAATTAATCGGTGGGGATTGCTCAACTCCACTCCATTAAATTATGGAATAACAACCAAGAGGCCTATCCAATCTACAGGAAAAGCGAGAACCGTAGATTGATTAGTACAATTCTTTTTCTATAGGAAAAGCAGTGTCAGAAGTGAAAAGGAAGGAATATAAATCCAATCTGACTCTTTAATTTTTATATTATATTTTTTTCAACCAAAGGACTATCATGAGTTTTCTGGGGCCTCTTTTAGAGCAACTCAAAGCCTTTCCATGAGTAAGAGATTCACTAAAAGGAAATATGGAAACAATTGAACTTTTCAATATGACCATGCAGAGTCCCAACCTTCTTGAGGAGGCTGCATACTTCAGGCAGTTTACTTCTTCCTTCAAATCCAGCAGTATTGTCACAGACTGATGGACTGTTTGCTCACCATCAGTCTAGTTTTCAAAGCAGTGCAGTGCAGGGGAAGGGAAATAGCTTTTTCTGAGCAGCTTACAACTGAGGAAAGCAGAAAACAGAGGTCAATGTAGGAGGAGAGGAAGATTTTGTTGCATGTGCTTGGTTTTAGTAGGTTTGGGTAATATTTTGACAACAGCTGCTTATTGTTATTTTCACTAAGATTTCATTTATAGTACTAAATTTGAGAAATTATTTGGAGACGTATTTGGATTAAAAAAAGAACTTTAATTTGAAAATAAAGAGATTTCTAAAGATTGGAGCAAGATGACAGAAAGAAGGTATAGTTGAGACAAATAATAGGTGGGAAGTGTGAAGCTGGAATGCACTGGTGGAGCTAAAAGAGGTACCAACCCTGCTGTGATGCCTGTGAAGTGTGGCCATCCCACAATGACTATTGGTGACATACCAAAACCATGACTGACAATACAAAACATAATTGCTTATTTGCCTCGACTCCCAGACCTTGACACCCGCTGTTCTTTAAGGCAGAGACTCTCTTTTATTATCTTTATAGGTCTTAGAACCTTAGAGCCACTCAGCAATATAAATAACTATTCAATCAACTATCAAAAAAAAAAAAGACTGCTTTTATAATTTATATTTATCACTGAAATATTAAACTGGAACAGCAAAAAGATCCAAGAAGTGGACAAGGAAAAGAATTGTAGTTATCATTTTTTGAGTTATCAGAAAGAGATTAGGGGCAACTTAAATTACTTTTATTTCAGGAGTGTAGCCAACATTCAATATTTGATGCATTTTTAAAGCCCCAGCTCTTAAATCTCAGACATAATTCTTTTTATAGAGTTTTCAAAACTCATAGTTGCTGAGTAGAACAAAAAATATGAATTTGAAGAGCTCAGAAACCTTAATAAAAGAAATGCCACAGTTTGAGTCTTTTCTCAAGTTTCATTATTTCACTTCCATTTTCCAGGCCTGGGAGGTGGTAGATCCTGGACTCGTGTGTTTTGAATGCACCAGACCACCAACAGCTGCTTTTTTTGAAGCAGTACCTGACTTTCAGAATGCGTACCCAAAGTTACAGAGAGTTTGGATGGTGAGATTTCCCTCCAAATAACAGTTTTATTATGAAGGAGGTACCTGAAATGGTAAAACTGGTATCTGACAAAGAAATAGAAAGTGAACAGACCTCCATTCAGCAAGAGCTATGAATACTGTGATAGCTTCCTAAATAATGTTTTTTGGGGCAAAACTTGGCAAAACTTGAACTTTCCTGTGGACATTTCTTAGTGTGTATTAGTGTGTTTGTTCACATGCCTGGTAAAAACACAGAAGATGATAAATTCTTTTCTGAGTCTCTTCTCAGGCTGAAACACTTTGTCTTTGAATAATTCATCTGTTCAGCAAAAATGTGTTTCATTAGAAAGGAGGAAGATCAATAGGAACATAAAGAAAAAATCTGTACTCAAAAAGACTGAAAATGCATCTCACACTGTATAATTTCACCCTTTTAAGAGTCAAAGCTTATTCCTGATGGAGACAGGTGAAGAGAAGTTCACTTTTGTAAAAATATATTACCTACCTGAGCTGCCAAGGTCAGGGAGACCTCTCCTGGGTTGAATAAGTACCGCTGGGGCAAAAGAACCAGACTGGGAGGTAACTTTAACTGATGAACTACTTTTTAGGTTGGTAAACACACTAGAGAGGAGAACATATAGAACTAAATTTGAGATGTTTTATAATCATGTGATTCCATTACCTTAACTGTCTGTGCAGAAGTAATAGAAGGATTTGGTTCATAGCAACACTTGTGTAAAAGTAATTCTTTGTCGCTGCCTTTAACAACAAACTTGTGCAACATTATTGTGTGGCAATTCCATAATGGGAGAGTTAGTGGAGCCTGACAAAATCTGGCTCGATTTTACATCAGGTTTTGAGCAAAACTAGGACAATTTCTGGCACGACCTGGAGATTTTTATTAAAACGGAACTGATGCAAAATTGAGTTGGTCCAGCTAAAGCTCACACTGAATTTTTACACTTACTTGAACTTGGACATCAAAGTATAGGTTAAAAGCGGGCCAAAAGAAATTAACTGAAAATGTACCCACAAATCCTGCAAGTCAGAGCTCACAAGGCTTTTGAAAAGCTCTGCCAGCTATCATTTGTGATGCATACAATTCCATGTATGTAGCAGCTATATAAAGTTAATGTTAATATATCATAAAAGAATGACATTTTGTTTACAGGAAGTGATATGCTCAAAGGCATCAATTTTAGCTTTATTTTTCTTTCTTTATATTAAATACAACTGCTTTACCTGCCCTCTGCAGGTCCTTTTCTCCATGTGAAAGTAGAAGAGTCCTAGAGACAGAGACATATTCTGTACAAATCTAGTCTACTTTGCCGAGCAGACAGTTCTTCTCACTATGATGGTCCACAAGTGCATCCTTTTTCCTTTGCAAGTAGACAGCTGAAAGACTTTTTTCACAAGATTACATCCAGCAACAGGTACTCTAGGACATGCACCACAATACCTGATTAAAAATGGTTCGGTGAAATGAAGTTCAAGCGACTGAGCTGGAGCACAAATGAGCTGACCTTGTAAAAAGGGAATGATACTATGCTGTTTGGAGGATACTTCAGAAAAAGCTTGATGAAGAAGTTGATGTAAATGGAAACAGGTTTCATTGTAGAAATTCTTGAGTCCAATGACTAAATACTGTGGGCTCTTCCCAGATGTTCTCGTTCTTGTCTCATGTCTTCCTAAAAGTCAAACAAAAGCTGATTTTCATGTTTTGAATCATAGCGATTGGATTTCTTTCATAAAAAAAGTTTTCAGACCAGATACATCTATTTACCTGCTCCCTCTTGTGTGCTGCTACAGAAACAGTTTGAAAATATTCCTTACTTCACTTACAGAACCAGAAGAAATCTCAACTAAAAAAGTAATTTTATAAAATCTGAACAGCGTCATTAAGCATTGTAATTCCCCTGTTAAAGACTCTGTCAGAGATGCTTTAGTGGATACAGTGTCAGCAATTTAAGATATGACAACATTTTGCCTCTCCTGTCTACCAGAGATTACTATCCCCAGAGCATGTACCCATCCTTTAGCAATTCCGATTTATAGCATCTCATCTGGAACAGCTGGGAAGGCTGATGCACACCACTGTATTGTCCTATGAATTAGAAATGCAGAGGTGCAGACGCATGTCCCTCCTGCTACCCTGCCACGGCTGCTAACCTCTGTAGCTGTTGATCCACCAAAGCTGCCTCCCACAGACCATAAACCTGAGCCTTTCCAGAAAGTATGAAAGGCTGAGCAATCTGCCATTACTAAAGTGGTTTCTACTCTCCTCTAGTTTACTGTATAAGATTAAATCCCCCTTCCTTCTGTTTAAAGACTGGACTTGGCTGAAAGAGGGGTGTAAAACTGAAAGATTTAGTGAGTATGTTGTTTGCCATTAGAATTTGGTTTGGAATTTTAAGGAGCTTTCAGGAGACTTAGCAGATAATGATGGGAAACCATAAAATTCCTCCAGGCATTTCTTCATCCCACTATGTACCACCCGAAGCAGTAACACCATCTTCTGTGCCTGCTGGCTACTCCTAAGCAAAAGGTCTCCTCAATCTCTTCTTGAACGCTTTTGTCACCAGATTGGTTTCTGGTTTTAAGTGAAGTGAAATTCAGTGCTTGAGAAAAGTGCAAGGATGTCGATATAGTGGAAACTAGCTCCAGTAACAAAATAAATAACAGCATTCCCAAACTTTCCATGAGGAAGTGAAAATGAAGTCATTACATGTCATTCTAGCATCAGCTAGCTCCCCACCCTCCCCACTCAAGCGAAGACCAAGGTTGCACTGTGGAGTGTGAGGTGCCCGATGTAAAAACAGTATCAATTTCTACAAGGATGCTTGGACTACCTTGCTTTTTGAAAAGAGGAGAAGAAACTGCACAGCAGCAGAGTCACCAAATTCTCCCAGCCTCTTACACGCCCCATGGACTATTCCTGTCTGCAGCCTGAATTTCGACACCTTCAAAACCACTATTTTCACAACATACCAAAGACCATCATATTTGAATATTGCAAACCATGGGACGTAATAAAAGGACACATTGAGCTGAGAGGTTCTTAGAGAAAAGGCCATGGTAACTGCTCCCTTTCTGATAGTACAGGGCCCCCCACTAAACTGACCTGTGGTAGTATAAGACTGGAGGACTTCTAGGTGGGTAACCCATATGAGGTTGTTCAACTTAACACCTTAAAATTTCAATTAGAAGTCAGTAAACCGCTAGTGCAGATCACAGACAGTCATAAACACTTGGAAACACAGGCCACAACATTCTGCATGAGATTCATATTCTAAGCAAACTTAATTTTAACCGAATGTTGAACATGAACCATGTTTGATGCCCATCAGCGGGTATGATACACAGAATCACTGTCCATCTGAAACGGGCCACCATTTCTGTGATTTGGGTGGACAGATAATAGAAAACTGGATTGTTTTTCCTAGTATTTTATAAAAAGCTGAAACTAACTGAATGATATTGTGATAAGCAGTAACAAATGTTAAATGAGCAGAGGACTGTCTAATTTGGAGAATTTTCTCTGATCCTTTTGATTAAGTCACAGATATCTTTTTGTCATTCACCCTCTAGTTTCATCCCAACAAAAAGAAAAGCAGTTTACTGCCTTTCCTATGCTTGACAAGGCAAAACCAAAAATTTGGGTAACACAAGTAATTGAGTGTAGAAAGCTGATGAGCAAGCCAGTCATGGAAGTATCATCCCTCATTCCAACCAGCAATAACAGATGGGCATACGGACCACGTCTCATGATCCTGAGTATAAAAAAACCCCTAATCTACCTAATGATACCAGTGTGAACATCTTGGGAGAAATCTTACCCCATGGAAGTCACCTTATTTTTGTTATTTTCTTAGCGCATAGTTACGAGTGAAGCTTAAATACTCCCCATTCATACCAAGATTTTCACATGGGAACCCAAGACATCATCCCCTTTTTTTGTTGTTTGGTACGGAGTTATTTACTGTGATATATTCCTGAGAACTTTAACAGGAAAGAGCAGTAGCTGACATCTGGCAGAAATATAGACAGTTATGTAGATTATAAACAGAATGATCTCCCACTCTTAGCAAATATATACCAGAACAAAAGACATTAAGTAGTAGCCTAAACGGCAAAACATAGATGGCAGGAAGAGATCAAAGAAATCCTGCTCTTTGCTATATGAATAGAATAGGTGAAATTACTATACAAGGAAGAGTCTTATATAAAATTAGCATTGATATGTTTATCCTTGTTTTGAATACAGCTTTGTTTGAACTGAGAAAAAAATCATAAAGCAGCCAGCAGTGCTCAAGAGTGGGTATCCTTTATTGCTGTATTATGCTTTCAGGAAAGATTGATTTCCACCCTCTCCTTTTCTTACCCCCTGCCATTAAACATAAAGGTTTATTCTACTAACACGTTTTTATTCATTTGAAGGCATTGAATAGAAACATTATATAGAAGTTTGGGATAAAATAGATTGAGAAAGACATTTCCTTCTTAAAAAGCACATTAAAAAGCACATTTTAATAGAGCACTATGTGCTGTATTAAAAAAAAAAAACCTGAAAGCTAATACTTTCACATCATAAAGAGCAGATAAGCTATGAGATTTAGGCAGCTATGAGATTCTTCAGGGGTGGCAGAGGCTGCGGTGGTGATGGGTTTGCACAGGCCCAGCTCACGCGACCAGCAACACGTGCTGCAGCAAGCAGTGCTAATGGGGGAGAGGGCTCCAGCCCCTGTGGCTCTTCTGGGAAACCTTTCCTGGGAATTCCTCATTTTTTTCTCCGCTAAAATGTATGTAATTTTTAAGGTCCTACTTTTGAGTTGAACTGTCCAAAATAATGAATTTTGTGAATATACCATAAAAATACACAAATATCTGTCTTATTTCCTCTCTCCTAACAGTGCTCCCAGGTAGGACTTCTTCACCTACTTTTTTCTGAATATCATCAGTGTAAACCCATCTGTTAGAACAACAGAAAAATCTCAGCCCAGAAACTGCAACCAGGGTGACTAAACTGCGTGACTTCCATTAGACAAACTGTTACAGTAGCAGTTGTAATCAAACGGGTGCTATTACTTGATGCCCGAAGGCTGCTTTTCAAACGTCCGCAACCAATTCTGCTGCTCTCATAGCATTAACGTATTAGCACTTAAAAAGTTACTGTTGAAACAAGGTATTATTGCTGTTTGGCTGTGCCTTTGTGCCAGGGTGGTGCTGCAGGACCTGTGAAACAATATATGTGGATGCCTCAGATATTTCAATAGAGGATCCAGCCTAAACTGTTGGCAAATAAGGTTTAAAAAAAAAAATTGGCTGATTTTGTACTGAAGTAGGTAGGATACACAGGCATGATACATGTAAATATACCATTGAACACTGAGGAAGTGGTAACCTGCTGGAGAGTCAGAATGTGTAAAGTGGGGCCATGAATTCTTCAGCTTGGTTCACTGGAATATCTATGTCAATGTCTTAGTCAGCCAAGCTTTAGCTCTGACTTAGTTCTTCTGCGTGAAACTGTTTCAGCACCGGAGTTGTGAAATTAAGAGTAGTGCAATGAAAGAGTTTGGTCACACTATTCTCTATCAGACAAAGCTAAAGAGCACGCTAGAAACTTTGCTTAAAAAAAAAATTCACTTCAGTATGTTTCACTGCAAGTCGTGAAGACAATAAATAAGTGGCCTTCTACAACTTATTTTTGATGACTCTCAGATAAGATTGACAAAGATTTTATTTCTTTACTCTGAAGGATCTTATTTTACAGTGTCTTAAAACCCATATATGTGGGGTTTTGCCATATGAAGGAAGGTCACCTCACTAAAAATTTGAAGGCGTAAAATTGACAATACCATTTCCAAATGCTACATGAACAGTTGATAAGATGAGCAGGTTGTGTTTCAGTGGCTCTTATGTCTGGTGTAAGAGGATTTCATTAATGAAACTAAACCAACTAGCTCCTCCATACTTTCCTAATAGGCAAAGTATAACAAAAGCAAGTTGGATGATGCATCAAAGAATGTATTTGTTAGTTTGCAGTAAGTACAAACTGAATCAAATCTATAGTCTACCTAACCCGCATGGTAGTACTCATAAAAAGTATTATGGTTTGAGCAGGCAGTTTAAGAAACCCTGAAAGATCCAGTTAGAGAATTATATCCCCAAGGGAAAGTCCCTTCCTAATTGCTTTCAGCATAAAGTTGCCTTCTCTTTGCAGGTGGCAGAGTTCAGAAGTCTTTCAAGCCCCTGGGATTTGCTTTTCATTTAATTATCATACTATCCGCATTATTTATCTATAAAGAATGACTGTCACTTTTTAATGAATTATGCTGTGTTCTGTGGTTCAGTAAAAATTATATATGCCAGTAACTTTTATCAACAGCTGCTTGGAAATTTTCTATGACTTGTGACAGAATATACAGATTTACGTATACTAAAGCATTTCACAATAATGTCGATACTGCTTTTTAAAAAAGTGAAGTACTTGGATCTCATGAGAACTTTTGTGCCTTTCTGTTCAGGTACTTCATCAAGTGGGTTTATATTTTGTTTTAATAATATTGTACCCCAGAAATAAAAACAAGGACTTGACTAATGCTTATTTTGTTTTTCAAAACATGGTAAGGAATGTCCAAATGTCCTCTCTTGCACAAAATCAGGATTTTTGCTCCAGGCTATGTATGCTTCTTGCTATTATATGTTTTATAGTAAGGCCTACAGGCCAGTCTTAATTTACAGGGATCTATATATGTATATGTAACCTAATTCAGGTGTTGAATTAGGCTCCCTATATAATAGATTCCTTCCGAGGGCCATTCAGGTGCTTGAAAGCAGATTGTGTAAACACCTTCTAAAGAAACTGGTTCTGGCCTCCACCCCACAAGTCAACTTACAGTCTATGGAAGGAAATTCTGGACAGTATATTCTGTAAAACTAGTCAAATCTTAGCATATTATAAGGTCTCTGGAAGCTTTCTTCTTTCTTTTCTCTAGCTATGCAAGTTTGCTTTTTTTTTTTTTTTTTTAAACTGCCGAGGTCTTTTAGTCCTTGGCTGCCAGCCACAGTAAAACAGCTGAACATCTTGATTATCAACAGCTTCAGCTGTATTTCCATCCTAGAAATAATTTCTTTCCTGACTCAGGTGGCAGTTCGGCTACAGAATAACAGGAAAATAATAAAATAACTTGTGCTTCCAAACGAGTATAAAACTTGTGATAGTCACGCTTCAGCAAGAAGTCTGACCTGAAGTGAGGAGTTCTGCACTTCAGTTTTAAAACCAAAAGGCTCAGAAGATGCCCAATTAAGTTCACTGTCTTTATAAAAAATTATATCTTTAACCTCCTGAGGCTGCCTTCCTGTGTTAACAGTGATAGCAATACTGATCAGTATACAACTTCCTTTCAGTAAAAATTAATGTGACTATCAGAAAATATCAGAAGTTATTAATGAAATTTAAGTCTTTTGAGGAAAAATGTTCCGTTGTCCAAGATGAGAGCAACACATTAGTTTGAGCCAAAAGCAGCATGGCCAGCAGGTCAAGGGAAGTGATTCTCCCTCTCTGTTCCACTCTGGTGAGACCTCACCTGGAGTACTGAGCTCTGGGGCCCCCAGCATGAGAAGGACATGGACCTGTTGGAGCAGATCCAGAGGAGGGACACGAAGGTGCTGAGAGGACTGGAGCCCCTCTGCTATGAGGACAGGCTGAGAGAGTTGGGGTTGTTCAGCCTGGAGAAGAGAAGGCTCCAGAGAGACCTTACAGCAGCCTTCCAGTACCTGAAAGGGACCTACAGGAAAGACGGGGAGGGAGTCTTTATCAGGGAGTGTAGTGATAGGACAAGGGGTCACGGTTTTAAACTGAAAGAGGGGAGATTTAGATTAGATATTAGGAAGAAATTATTTTTCTTTCTAATGTGGTGAGGCATTGGAACATATTGCCCAGAGAAGTTGTAGATGCCCCATCCCTGGCAGTGTTCAAGGCCAGGCTGGATGGGGCTTTGAGCAGCCTGGTCTGGTGGGAGNTCTTTATCAGGGAGTGTAGTGATAGGACAAGGGGTCACGGTTTTAAACTGAAAGAGGGGAGATTTAGATTAGATATTAGGAAGAAATTATTTTTCTTTCTAATGTGGTGAGGCATTGGAACATATTGCCCAGAGAAGCTGTAGATGCCCCATCCCTGGCAGTGTCCAAGGCCAAGCTGGATGAGGCTTTGAGCAGCCTGGTCTGGTGGGAGGTGTCCCTGCCCAGGGCAGGGGGTTGGAATGAGATGATCTTTAAGGTCCCTTCCAACCTAAACCATTCTATAATTCTATGAATGCAAGTATGACTGGACATTTGGTATTAAATTCACAGTTTATTCAACACCACCAGCAGTTCCTGTCTCTTGAAATTTGGGATTAATAATACATGTCGCAGACCAGCAGGTCTGTCCTACAAAAGTATTATCATTCATCATCCCTGAACTCAAATCATTAGAACATTTAAAGAAAGAGGACAATCAAATAAGAAAGGAGTGGGATCAAAAACCCTCCTGCAAGACAAGCTGAAAATTGAATATAATTTCGTGATGTATCCATGACTTTGGTATCTTCTTCAAACCCTAGAGTTTCAAATTCTTTTAAAAATACCTATACAGACACTAATTCTGTTTAAAAACATGTATGAATATTACCTCTGAAGAGCAGATGCCAACTTTAAAAGATGATCTAATTGCCAAACTTTCAGGGTTTTTATTTCAAAATTATGGTCTTCATAAATCAATAAGAAAGGCCGGTCCCCACTGTGTAAATGTTGAATTTCATTAGTTAATCAGAAATTAATTAAGACGGGAATATAAATAACAATTAGAAATCTCTACACTGTTTTGAACAAGATTCATTGGTATCTATTCCACACAGCTCCTAAAAGACACAGTTTTAACAGCACTGAGTTAATTTATCTTTCTGATGCAACCACTGTATTAAAACTGTATTCAAATATGCTCTAAAAGAACTAGACAGTTTTGTCAAGTACCCGTAGCTTCAATTTATCAAATAACCACTTTTATCGAAAGAAAAATTACTTGTTTTCTTAATGGATGAATTTTCAACATTTATCTTAAAGCATCAAACTTCAGGTTTGGATACCAAATTCTGCTTGGGCTAAATAGGAATTTAACTTCATAATTTTTCACTAAGTAACAATCCTGGGGTCACTGAGGACAGGTGTCTGCTCCTAAAGTGTGGGATTCACCTCATCAAAATTTAGTCATCTAGGGATAGTTACCTGTTCCAAGTTTCCTTGTAGCAAAGAGGAGATTAACTCCCCCAGTTTAGACACCTACCTTAGTCTCAGCCTGAGACACAAATTATCTCTGGCCATAGAAGGACTATTAAGCTTCAGAAGTTTCTGATTAAGTAGATTTCCCTTTTCCCTTACCACAAAGGTCTTCAGGCCCTTTTCAGGATCCAGCCCATGGCAAAGGCTAGGCATTAAGGAGATGGCACAGTAATTAGAAAACAGGCAGGTGAGAGAGAAACGGAATGGAGAAATGAAAACAGTAGCATATGACTCTGTAGGGATAAATAGTGTCCTTACTGAAAATAGGCCAACAAACAGACCAATTAATATAGCCAGAAACAAACAACACACCAAGCATACAAGGGATTGCTCTTGCAAGTTTTGTGTGTCTGAAAGATTGCCTGTTTTTTCAACATCTTTAGTTGTCCAAATAAAAAACTATTCCCTCTATAAACTTTTCCTCTTACCTCCTTAATCTACGAATGCTGTAGGGAAGATACTGAAAATACGTGTTTCTTTATAAATCTTTTTTTCTTATTACTTTTTTACTTTCCCCTGTGTTATTTTAGGCAAATGCTCTAAGTATAGCGGTTATCAGGACAAGATTTTGATCAACTGAGTTCTGCAGAAATTCATGTTACGTTTTATAAGCACAATAATATTAATCTTGGTGTACTCCTTTTTTGACCCTTCTGCTTATCTAAAATTGTCTCTCCATTTACAATTGCAAAATACATAGTTCATTTTTAGTCAAGCCATTGTACCTTGTTGTCCTGTGTGGAAGTATTCACACCAAGCAACCTGAAGTCCTTCAGCTAGTCTCCCTAAATTTCCATTGCAGAAGTAGAGTGGCTGCTCCAGGGGACAATTCAGAGCACTGCGTTACATGTCTAATTTACATAATTCTGCATCAGAACCTCTCTCCTTCAATATAAAGTAAATCTAAGGAGATTAGCTAGCGAGTAAGAAACCTTAATTAGATGCCTAAAGCTGGGTAGTGTGAAGGTTCTTCTAGCTATTAAATAGATAGTGTGAACAGCTTTAAATACCACTAGGAAAGACATTTCAGTGCATAGTCTAATTTGTAGTGGCAATGCTGTAAAGCAGTAAAGCTATGAGATTTGCACAAACATTTAATAACCGTATAGTATTAAGCCATCTGATATATCTGGGGAAAAAGCAGACGAATTTTTGAGCCAATAAACTCTTCAAATATGTTGAAATTGCAAAGCTTCTCTGGATGGAAGCCACTTACACAAGTTCAAGGGAAGCTTGAGGAAGCCAGAGGAAGAGAAATTCATAAAGGGTTACTACCTACATAGAAACCTTGTCTAGCTCAGGAAATCCCAGAGCTTCAAATGGTTGAAGGCTGGGAGGGCATTCAGGAAAATAAGATATATGCTTGCCCTGTTCTTATAGTTCCCCTAGGCATCTGCTTTTGGCCACTGCCAGAAATGGGATACTGTGCTAAGCAGACCTTGGTTTGACCTAGAACAGCCACTGTTATGGACATATTTATGTTTTAAGAAAAAAAAAGTAGAAATGAATGATAGTTTCATTAAAAAAAAAAGGACACTGGATGCATTTCACAGTTGAAAAACATTTTCCAGGTGATATTTTAGAGAACTCATTTGTCTCTGCATGCGTATAACATTGATCATTCTTCATTCTTTGAAATAAATTACTTTTTGCCATCTCTCAAGAAATACTTAGTTAATAAAAGCCAATAGATTTAGTTCAGGAGATATATTAATGAAAGGCATAACGTTTTCTAGTGAGGGACTGATAGATCAAACTTCTGTTTACCAACAAGTACTTCAAAGCCTTTAGTATGCATCCTCACCCTAATTTAGCCTGCTAGTCCTCTAAAAAGTGTAGGAGATGAAAGCAAAGCTAATCCACAGTTCGCTCACCTTCCTGGTTATACATGCAGCACCAATACAATGCCTGCTTGATTAGAAGTGAATCAGGTACAGAGTGCAAGGAGTAGCCATCAATAGAAAAGATGTAGATTACTATTGTTTTAGTCAGGAATGGACATCCTCTCCAGCCTAATCTATGCAGTGCTATCAGGTGCTAAAATATTCTCTCTGACAGTACGGCAGCAAACAAACAGGGTCTTTATTGTACTGCTCCGAAGTATCTCGGATTCACTTGTGATCACATGCTGTTACAAGAGGAATGTGAAACAACAACATCACAGCCCTGGTGAACACATTCACAAGATTTACCTGTCAAGAGGACAGCGGACGTGCTTCATTGAAAGGCACGGATGATAGCTCATTTCCTTGTTTTGTCTTGTTTGCAAAAAACAGGACCATTTGAGGGGCCTATGGTTGAAGAGAGAGAGAGGGTAGAGAAGTCTCTGTTTCTTAAATAGAGAACTGAAAGTGCTAATTGAATTTTAATGCACTATCAAAACACAAGACACCACTAGCCTTACTTTTGGTAAATAATTCTCTGATCCATAGTTTAGCCTAGCTAAGAGCATAAGCTGCGTAACGATTGCCTCATAACTCCGTATAAACACAGTGCTACCTCACAAGTGTGCTGAAGGCCTTCAACTATCGTAAATTGGAGAAACTAGTGCAACAGCTGTGCCAGGGGTACCAGCTATGGGTCTGGCATGAAAACATTATCACCTTCTTCTTTTGAATTATCTATTCCTTACTAGAATTTCAAGGTGATTTTTTAAAAAAAAAAAAAAGCGAAGCCATGCTTGAAGCACAGAAACGCGCTGTCTTTGCCCTGCCTGTGCTCAACCTGCAAAAATCAGTAGAGACCAACTAGGAGAATAATTCCTCTTTAGGAACCATTAGTTACTGTGAACCCGAAATGAAACCAGTTGGCCCAGAAAGTCCGCCTACCTCCAGAGATTAGAAGAAGAAGGGACTTCAGAAGGAGAGGGACTGCAGGCTTGGGTCACAGACATTTAAGCGATGTTTTCATTTCCATAATAATTATTAATATCTACTTGCTATACTGTTACAAAATTTGTCTGGAGACTAGGCCTAATAGCTTCTGCTGTAATGCAAGTGGATTAGAGTAAAAACTGAATTGTTTTACAAAGAGAGACTGAAAAAAGGTTGTGTCTCTTCAGGCTGGAGAGGAGAAGACTGAGGGGGATATGATTGAGATCTTCAGGAAGATGGTAGATAAGGTGCATGTGACAAAGGTGAACTTGTTAACCACCAGTTCTACAGTAGCAGAATGAGAGGAAATTTATTGTAACTATTGGAAAATGGGTTTAAAAGAGGCACAATATTTCTTTGCACAGCAGGTAATAAACTTTGGGAATTTGCTGCCTTAGGAGGCAGTGGAGGCAGGCAGTGGCAGCAGGTTCAAAAAGGGGTTAGGCAAATTAATAGGAAACAGCTCCATAAAAATGTTCTGAAGGGAACAGGCAGGGACATACCCCCAGACATCCTTCATGCAATGACCATGGTTGTTGGGAAGTGAGAGGGGAAAGCACCACAGGACGTGGCTGGGCTTGCAGGCCTCTCTCCAAACAGCATCTCCTGCTGCCTCATCAGATGTGGACTGCAGAGACAGACCATGCTCTGACCCTGTAGGGCATTTCATAGAATCACAGAATCATAGGGTTGGAAGGGACCTCTGGAGATCATCTAGTCCAACCCCCTGCCAGAGCAGGGTCACCTTAGAGCAGGTTGCACAGGAACCCATCCAGGCGGGTCTGGAATGTCTCCAGAGACAGAGACTCAAATGTTTCTCATGTTATGTCGTGAGGACTGAATAGGAAATCCCTCAGTCACTGCATCCTCCTTCCTCTCAGTTTAAACCATGAGTCTTAGAAAGTTTTATACCCATCATCCAGCTTCTCCTTCTACACTGCCCTCAAAAGAGCATATGCTCTTGCTTAATCTTAAAACACCACGAGGAGTTCTGTTGATTTCAGTGAGACCAATCTCACAGGCCTGAAGTTTAGCACATGTGTACCTGAAGTACCAGACATTCAATTCTTCTGTGAAACAGAGAGAACCTAAGAAGTCACATTAGAAAGATAACAGAAAAAACCACAATGAATGAACAAACCAAAATATCATGAATTGCTTCCTATTACAAATAGCCCATCTCTTCCCTTAATTGATGTCTCTCCTTTTCTTCCATCTTTTATCTTCACTTGCTACTGAAGTAAGTAAAAGCTTGCCCATATGTTTCTGTTCTCTCTATCCTTTTCTTTCTGACCTTTCATTCATCCTCTCCCTATTCATATCAGCATTAAGGCCTTAAATGGAACATGTAGTGCTTTGGGAAACTTCAATAGGGTCTCTGGATCTCCATCAATGAAGAAAGTACATAGAAATTCTTACTAAAGGTGCTCATTGTGGTGCTTGCAATGTGCTTTTGAGCTGCTTGCCTGGAAATACTATGTAGGCTCCAAGTACTAGCTAAAGTCCAGAATACACAGAGGATAAATATGGGCCACAAAGCTCAGCAGCAACATGGTAGTTATTTGTTTCACTTTTTTGCTTGCCCTTTCTAGTTTTTAAAGTTACTGATAGTTAATTCAGACTACCAGGGGCTGAAATGTCTTTCAAACGTACCACATACTATGTGGGCATGGATTCACCCAGCATCCTGCCTCTGAAAGGGAGTGAGCATGAAATGCTTTAAATAATAGTGAAAGGAACCCCAATTGCTAACAGTGTATACATCAGAGTTTCCACTTAAACCCCTAAATTGGAGGTAGTATATGGCAAGGTTTGCCTCCCTTGTAGAGAAACATGATTGTACTTTTTGTATAAACGTCTAATCCTTTTTTGACATATAGGAACAAAAAGATGAAGAAAAGTAATGATTTCTCACATTGTCTGGCTGAGATCTGCTGACTGATAAAATAAGCAGGAAGGCAGAAGGAGAAGACATGCATGCCTGCTGTTAAAGAAAAGCCTATTTGCACATAATGCTCTGGAGAAATTATTGAACATTTCATCCCCACAAAATACAAGCCCTGTCACTTTGCCAGGGTCAGTGAGACCTGGGCTAATCTATTCAGTCAGTTCTAGTTATGCAAGTTAAACGGTTTAGTGGTTGCTTTAATTAGGAACCTCATTTTGTTTACAAACTCTCAAAAAATTGAAGCAAAGAATGTTCCATGCCCATGCTTACCAGCCCCAGTCCTTGTCCTAACCCTCAACCTTCCAAAAAGGGTCTCTCTACCTCCTTCCATCCATGCCTGGCAAGCTGCCAGAAACACATTCCAGAGTGTAACCAACATAGGTATCCCAGCATAAAAGTGAGATGTAGCACAAAGCATCTCTTCTACAAGAGTCCAACGTAGTAAAAGGACAAGGAAGGCTAAGGAATTATTAGCACTGTAAACAACAGGAATTTAAATTAAAGAACAATAAAAAAAATATTCACATTTTCCTGCATCTGTTAACAACATCACTGCAAGTGTTTTCATTGTGACATCAATCGTCCGTCACGTAATACTCCTTTCTTATTCTTATCTCACAAACGTATCCACACCTTCTTCCATGCTGCTCTTTCTAGCAGATAGGAACGACCTTCCATAATCTATTAGTCCAGTTTCACCCTTACCTGACACAAACCCTGACCAAAGGAACTTTTTCACAACATTACTTCATTAAAGTTCTGTGTATATTGAGGACAGAAACTCATCAAACAACACAAACACTAAGATGGCCAAGCCTAATCTTGTTTCCATATCACAGCCTCATCCCACTGCTTGACTCTCTTTTTCCTGAGGCTGTTGCTTCTACCATTTGTGCCACTATACACTGGCAATAACTGAGTTAAAGCCAGTGGGCCCAGAGCCCTGCTGCTGTGAGTGGATATATAATCATCAATAGATACTTGTTTTCTCCATCTTTATATTCATGCCTCATTTGCCTCTTGAGTTCATAATTTATAAGTGATGCATGCATTCAGTGAGGCTGGAATCATCTTCCGCACATCCCCTGTGACTTGTATAGCATGTTTGTAAGTGCTGTCATCAGCAAACAGCCGTAAAAAGTAGCATCTCTCACATTAAGTGTAGGTATACAGAGCCAACTCAATATTTCTCAGAATCATTGAATTTTGCTGCTCTGAACTAGAAGGCAAAACCATGACCATTTCTGTTATGGGGAGCAGAAGAGGGGTAAGGCAACATTATAAGCTTGGGGAGGATGGCTGGAGAGCTGCCTGGCAGAAAAGGACCTGGGGGTGTTAGTCAACTGCCAGCTGAATATGAGCCAGCAGTGTGCCCAGGTGGCCAAGAAGGCCAACAGCATCCTGGCCTGTATCAGGAA